>OZ005650.1:174144922-174679922 GCA_963930645.1 Salticus scenicus
AAAAACCAAAATTATCAGAATGACTCCTTAGATGTTTTGTACATGCATAATATTTCCTACGTCATGAGGAAAGTGAAGAAAAAAATTCACAACTATAGATAGAAAATTGACTTAAAACGGTAATTTTAGTTCTGCAAAACTACTTAAAAAATGAAAGACTCATCAATATCTTTTTTTTCCTGCGTAGATTTGTTACAGGACTAGTTACTGTAGAAGTTTCCAGCTTGAGAGTTTTATCCCTTTTTTTATATAATTTTTCAAAAATGCCCAAAATTGCATTTTGGCAATATTTAAAGTTGAATATCTCAAAAGGGAATGAGTCAAAAATTATGAAATTAATACAAATAACATATATTGATGACATAAACATATGATAAAAATTTGGTGACTGAGACTCAACTGGTTCCAGAGTTATAGTACATCAAAATTGGACCAAAATTGCATTTTACGCACACAGTATTTCACGAAAATTAATTTTAAAAATCCATTTTCCTGTATAATATAATTGCTATACATACATACATATATATATATATATTAACTCTAATAACTTAAAATGAGTTATTTAACTTTTTCAAACAGAAATACCCTAACTACAAAATTAGTCGGCCAGTGTTCTGTGCTATGTAACCGAAGTTGTGTGTCCTCCCAGGATCATCTGGTACACATAGTGTATGCGTCTGCAAACATCAGTGTATGCGTCTGCAAACACCACCAGAACTTAAAGTTCTTGATTGAAAGAGCAAGGCTCAAAATAAATTACAGGGAACTGATAGAATTACTTGTGTGTAACATTGAGAATGAAAGTTGCATGCTGGACAAGTGTTCAGAATGTCCAGGATCCGAAGGTCTTCTGGAAGTTCCAATGAAAGAAATTGGCAATTTACCAGAGGAAGTAGCTTTTAAGAAGTGGGTGCAAACTGACAGAGCAAAATTTATCACCCGATTACTACCAAATGATGAATTTCTAAATCTTCTTGTGGAAGATAGAGTAAAACGAAAATCTCACCATTTCATTTCAACAGTTCAGTCTAATCATTTCAAAGAACTTAAAAATAATCTCAAAAACAGTGAATATTTAGTCATTGGTGATTTTTCAGAAAACTTTACATTTTGCGTTCAGGATAAAATTCAGAACTACCACTGGTCCAACAGTCGAGTTACATTACATCCATTTATTATTATTATTATTTTAAATGAAATTTGCTGTAAAAGCATTTGTATGATAAATGATTATCTTATACCTTTACAGCTGATGAATTTTAAAAGAATCTCATCAATGAAATGAAGAATTTTTTACCCGAAGTGAAGATGATGATTTACTTCAGCGATGGTGCCATCAGCCAATACAAAATTAAGAAAAACTTTATTAATCTGTGCCAACTTGAGAATGATTTTAGCTTGATAGCTGAATGGAATTTTTTAGCTACATCTCATGGGAAAAAATTGTGTGATGGTATAGGGGGGGGGGAGGGGGTACCACTAAAAGGGAAGTAACTAGAGCCAGCATGCAAAGACTTTACAATAACTAAATTTTTACTCCACAAGACATGCTCAAATACTGAAACGAAAAAATAACCAGAATAGAATACATTTTTGTCTCTACCGAAGAAATTAAACAAACTGAAGCTAAACTAACAAAAAGATTTGACTCAATTTGCGATCCCATCGGGACTCCTTTCTTTTGTTGATAAATGTTATCATTAATGTAATGATAACATTTATCAACAAAAGAAAGGAGTCCCGATGGGATCGCCTATATCGGGCTTTATTGCAGAGTTTAAATTAAGAGCACTAGAAAAAGAAATTTTAAATAAATGTAATGATAAAATATTTTTTTGGTTAAGATATGTGGACGACGTTTTTGCCGTTACCAAAAAAAATTACGATGTCAAACATATATTAAATGGAATTAATAGCCTAGATAACAACATAAAATTCACTTATGAAGAAGAAAAAGAACAACAAATAAAC
Organism: Salticus scenicus; assembly: GCA_963930645.1. Lineage (NCBI taxonomy): Eukaryota > Metazoa > Arthropoda > Arachnida > Araneae > Salticidae > Salticus > Salticus scenicus. The sequence goes on from OZ005650.1 coordinate 174,146,897, forward strand.
TTTTTAGATGTTAAAATTAATAGAACCGAAAAACAAATTAAAACCACTGTGTACCGTAAAGAAACCAACAGCAATGAAATTATACATTATAAATCTAAAACCCCTTTCCGTTACAAAATCAACGCCGTTACTTCATATATAAATCGTGCAATATTAATATGTAATGACCCTACCGATCTAAACAATGAATTTGATTTAATTAAAGATCTAACTAGAAAAGCAGGTTACCCCGGTAAAATTATCACAAAACTAATTAAAACCAGATTAAAAGCCAGTAATAACATACCCAGTTTTCAAAAAACCCCTTTGAAATTCACCTCTTCCATACCCTACGATCGTGGTGCATCGAATAAAATTAAAAGTACAGCAAATAAATTAGGCGTTAATATCCCTATAAAACCTAACCCAAATATTTTTCAATTAATACGCAGTGATAAAGTCCCCATCCCCCCTTTGGAAACTGCCGGAATTTATCAAATACCGTACATAAATAAACAAGAAAACAAACCAGGTTCATACATCGGTGTAACGAAAAGAAAGATTAAAACTAGACTCAAGGAACACAAAAATGACATCAAAACAGGAAAAACAAACACAGCTTTAGCCAAAACTTTCGAAAATGAAGAAATTACAATAAATTTTGAAAAAACCAGAAAGATAGATAACTACAATAACCATAATTACGCGATGTTTAGAGAAGCAATAGAAATCGCAACCACACCGGAAGTATGTAATGATAGTGACGCAATGGCACTAAACCGGATGTGAAATCAGCTGATAGAATCCATAAAAGACCGCAACTTGAAGAGATCCAGCACAGATGATCATTTGAGAAGGTCTGGGCGCCCAGTTGAAAATATTCACGAAACATGAGGTACATTTAAAGGTTTTCTCATTTAATTAATTATTTTGTATGACTTTTTTTTTTTTTTTTTTTTTTTAAATATAAGTTTTAGCTTGCTAAGTTTGCAGTCTCAAAGAAGCAAATTATTTTATGTATTTGTTTTATAAAAGTAGAGGTTATCGAAAGATTTTTTTTTATTTATGTTTATTTTTGAATTTTTTTTTAAATAGTCTATTATTTTTTAAAGATTATATATATATTACATTTTCGACAGTATTACATCTGGGCTCCTTTTATAAATAAATATATAATTTTTGATATTGTTATATCCCACAGGTTTTATTGTAAACTATTGTATGCCTTTAAACTATTTGTAGGAAAAGAAAAATATGTCTGAAAAAATTCTTAATAATCTTTATTATATATATATATATAGTCTACACATGTATCTGCAATAATTTAATAGGTCGTTATAGAAAAGTATGAACAAATTGCTTTAGTAAAAAAAAATAATTCCAATAAATGACAAAAAAAAAAAAAAAAATCCTTTCCCATTTTTTATAAATTGGGAATAATGTCAAGTAAAGTAAAGTACACTTCTTATAAGTACTAATAAGGCTTCAAATCTTTTTCATAAAAAATCATTTAATCCTTATCCTATTACTTGAAGAGATTAATCCTCATAAAAATACATTTCTGTATCTAAAGAAGAAGGAAAAAACATTGGAATATTTTGATGAACTTGAATAGAATATATTTCTTGCGAAATTTTTGTTTGTTTTCAATATTATTTTAAAATTAAATATTTATATATATATATGATATTATAATATACGTTATCTGTTACACAAAAAAAATGAAAATATGTAACAAAAATAAATTAAGATAAACTTACATGAAAATTAAAAAAAAATATGAAACAAAACATAAGTAAAACTTATTTTAAAAACATAAAATAAATGAATTAAACTGTCAAAAATATTACGTATGACTTGAGACATACAGTCGGTAACAAAAGTATCCGAACACTAGCAAAAATTCCTGTGTAAAAAAAGTAGAGTTAATACTGTTTTGTTAAATAAATCCTTGTCGAATCCTGTTCTTAAACTGGCTAAGAAAGTGATTCGGAAAGGATTTATTTAACAAAACAGTATTAACTCTACTGTTTTTATATAGGAATTTTTGCTAGTGGTCGGATACTTTTGTTGGGGTTATAGCGTGCTTTTAAATGATGAAAACTCCCCCCAAGCAGACAGTTTAACAGAAAAGCGCATATGAGGCTAATATCAATATGAATAAAATAAAATGGATAAAATAATATGGAACAGGCAAATATTTTATGGAACAGGCAGAAAATTGATCAAATAAAATAGGACAGGCAAAAAAAAAAAAAAAAAAATCAACATTATGTATGTATGTATATTTACACATGTATGTATATTACATATACACATGTATGTATATATGTATATTTACACGCATATTGTACATATGCATTATGCATGTATATATGTATGTATGTATATTTACAAATATGTATAAAATTTAATAGTAAAATAATAAAAAAGGTACACATTGCGTATTTAAAATGGTTTAAATGTTAACGCTAACTTACAATATATATATATATATATATATATATATATATATTTATAAATGTCTTGAAATTATATGAAATTTAACTCTTTAAATTTCGTACCTTGCTGCAGATTTCACATAAAGGTACACATCACACTGATTTTTTTTTTTTTTTTTTTTTTTTTCCTGTTAAAATACATATTGGAAAATTTTTAGTCACTTTTCAAATTAATAAAAAAAAACTGTACAGTCTTTTTTTTTTTTTTTTTTTTTTTTTTTTTACGCAATAAATATACTTGTGAATTTTAATCATAAACTCTTATGCAAAACTGATTTGTCACTGTTTTTTATGGTATGTTCCGTTTTTCTAATGTTGCGAAATTTTAGTTTATTTGTATAGTAAATATTAAAATTTAATTCATGCTGCTATTTATTTTTTTTCTTTTTAGCATTTTGATTTATTTAGCACGTTGCGTGTCATGTCTGCCATCGGTGGCTGACACTGAACTTTCCGTTTAGGCCGCGTCAGCCACCGGTGGCTGACAGTGTATACCATGATATGAAACTAAACAAATTACATTGCTTTAAATAATTACTGAATATTTAGATAAAATTTACTTGATTTTTAATTTCTTACAGGATTATATCATTAAAGAATTTTAATGGATTTTATTGAAACACGGTAAGCATAACGCGCATCTAAGCTGCGCGCGTGGCCTGACGGGAATTTTCTTAAAAACTCGCGTGACGCTCAACATGTTAACAATCACCCTGAATTTTCATTAGTAGTATATTGTTGTTTATTGGAATCTACTAATTAAAATAATTTACAATGTATTTTATTTTTTAATTCATTGATATTTTTGTGACTGTTAATTTATTTTTCTCAAAGTATAAATAGTGTGAAATTAAAGTAATTCTTATAGAAGTCCGTGAACATTTAAACAGATTTTACAGTGATATTAAAAAATATTCTCTGTAAATGATACATTTCGATCATGTATCCGAAGTTTGAATGTCATTCTTGAATAAATTTTCGGTGATGTTACTAAAGAATTTGATAGTGACTTCTCTGCGGAATAAATTCTAAATAAAGCGCTTTCTTTAGGCTGAAACTAACTTTTAGTTTATTAATTTTCTTTATCCGAGAAGAAAATGTTTAATTTCTTAACAGGGCATTCAAAATAGAAGGCTATGCTTTGAAACACAAGATTTACGCTTTTTTCTTCTTGTTTCATATTAAACAATGGATATCTGTATCAGAAATATCGATTTATAATTAATATATTCATATCAGTAGACACTGTGAAAAAATCATATGAAAAATTAGAAATTTTCTGAGGTTTGCGACATTTGGTTTGCTACGTCAACTAGATTTTCTCTATTATTCATGATCTTAATTAGTGCAGAAGACAAATTGAGACATCAATCTTTATTTTAGTTTAATTTTTTTTTTTTTTTTTTTATTCCAATGGCGCGGCACTTGCGACTAAGGTCGCCGGGGAGATCGCCGAATTGATTACCATTTATGAAAGGGCACCTAATGGGCGGTAATCACTACCCCAAACAGATACAACATATCCATGCCTTCTCCGGTATTCGAATTCAGGCCCAACGGTGTAGGACTCAGGGACGCTAACCGCTACACCTTCTGGGCGGCTTTTAGTTTAAATGTAAGGAAGGGCTTAGGGTAGCGAAAGAACTCTCTAAATGAACTTAAAATAAGTAATTTAAACTATATCAAAATTATCTCACCACTGCTGCTTGCAATAGCATCAGTCAAATGTCGAGGGCCTTCCTAGTAAACAAAGGACTAGCGCTTTTCTTTTAATGAAGATCTCCGTCAGAATAACTCGCCACACAACAACACCAACAATACAAGAGTATTCCATTAAGTGCTCTATTTAAAGTTCTCATAATAAGAAAATACGATTCTCTTCATTTTACCAGAATACTTTTCTTAAGACTATCCACATTCAATTTCGCAATCTACGTAAATCCTGTTTTCAAATTATCCAACTAACTATCCATAACTACAGACACTTCATGCTAACCCAAATGCACTTCCACTCGACAAATTTAACCAACTATGTCACCAAAAAAAAAATCTTCAAAATATCCTGGATACAGTTAGAGACCTTCACCTTTTCAACCAAACATATTACCTCAACTCGACATTATGACTTTAGTCTACTTTCTATACTAAATTCAACTGGTTAATGTAATCATTAATACATATTTTATCCGGTATTTCCATATTTTTTCCTGTTTTGCTTATAGAGACTATAATATGAAAGCATGACTGGGTAACAACGCAAATTGTGCTGTCGGAAATGTAATTTAAAGATGTCGCCTATATATGCGGTGGACATTGGTTCGATCCTGACTGGTATAAATGGAGAATCTTTTTTTTTTTTTTTTTTTTTTTTTTATCCGAGATTTTTTACAGTTTACCCTATGGAAAAAATGCGTTGTAAATGAATATTTCCTGAATCCATTTGTTATAGAAAATTGCCTTACGTGTTTTTTAAATAGCATATGGATATTTTCTGCGAGCTTTGATGTCAAAAATTTTCTATAATACAGGGTTTATTTTTATAGTATAGAAAGTTGCACTATTCATTTTGATGTTTGAATAATAAACGCTACCACCCAATCTACGATTAAAACAACGATTTTTATGCACCAGTTTGAGAGTTAATGTTTCGTTGCATGGATTATAATTTGAATCCTTTTCCACGCAATGTAACGTTAAAACTGTTTTTAGATAACAACAAATATTTGATATTTATATTTATTTTAACATCGCTGCTAAGTACAAAAATGTATTTTGCCCCTTATATAAGAATTATTATTAAAAAATTTATATATATAATACCGTTTATTAATTTCAGTTTTAGTTGAAATTAAATTATCAAAATGGTTCTACTTTATTTTTAAAAGAGAATATATGAATAGATTTCTAAGTTCTTTTAATATAAACCTCATGTAAATGTTTGCTGTTATTTAAATTTATTTTAAAAATCATTAATTATAATATTTTTAAAATTATATTTTATTATGAAAAAATATATTGAAGTGTTTTTAATTTTCCAAATTTTGATTTATTTTTACAACAAATACAGTCAAAACTATTAATAATTTTTGTTTCTTTAGTGCGTCAAAAATAAACTTAAAAATACTAAAGCATTTCAAGATTTTTTTTTTTGCATGAAAATACGCATAAGCCAGTAAAGCATAGAAAGAACAAGAAAGAGTTCTCTATATACTTGTGTTTGCCGATGTTTGCCTGGAAGGGCCCAGACTTGCATAATCCTCTACCAAAACTTCCGAATTTTTAGAAGACTTTACAAAAATAAGTTCAGTTTTTGATGGTTATTATGTTTGCTATAGAGCAAATGACAGTGCATGAGAGAAAAAAATATTTCTTTTCTAAAGGTAAAATTGAAAAAAGAGATTTTATGAAATATTTATAACGCTTTAAAATGAGTGAATTTTTTTTTTTTTCTTTTAAGTCATGACGAAATTTAAAAATAACAAACATGAATCAACAAGTTAAATCCGATTATGCACGTTCTCACTGAGAAAAAAAAAAAAATATATATATATATATATATATATATTGCCTCCATCTAGAACTAATAAGCAGTCATTTTCTGAATTCACGAACTAGAAATATAGATTTCCGGGCTATGCGTACAAGGTAAGCCAATAAACTAAGCAGACGAAACATAGAAAATTTATAGTGTATGCATTTCTAGATCATGAAACAAAATTATGAATATCCCGTTAGTAGTCGCATATCGGTCTTTTTGCCGCCCATCGCTTATAAATTCCTCCTTCAAATCACCCCTTAAAAATAAAGTGGGGAAAATATGTGTACATGACCTTGGGTGGATGTCCTCTAACATAGTATGTTTTCAATTAATTCGTGCTATTTTTTCAGCAGTTAAAAACATTTTACTTCTGAAATCGGTCTATTTGACCGCGACGCGATCACTAACGTTGATTCATTTCTTTCCCCATTTCCGGTTTTTCAGACAGGTTAGAGTTTTGCGGGAAAAACTTCGCGTGATTTAAAGAAGGCACTTCATCTTTATCTACTGGCTTTCTTCCGGCTTTCCCCCAACGCTAAACAGCGGCGGCAAAAAGACCGACACGCGACTATTAGCGTTACAAAAAATGACGCGACTACTCTCGGGATATTCAGAGTAATATGAATCGTTAGTATTGCGAGAAATTCTCGCTTGATATCTTAGAACTGGGTTATAAACTCAAATTACAGTTGCTAAAACTCACCCCTTGTGCAGAATTTGCATTTATTTGCAGAATTTTTTTAATAAATTCGAAACCTCAATAATATAGGGAAACGAACTAGAATTCTAATAGTTATTTCTAAAACTCACTTTAAAAGGGAACTAGAATTTATAAGGATGACATGGACCTATTTCTACTAGAGTCACAATGCAGTTTCTAGATTCTCTGACATAATATTTTCGTAGTGATTTTTAGCAAATTTTCACATATTCACTAATTACTAATTTTATCAGCTGTCTAATTTAGACGCTCTGTTGCTGTTGGAATATATATGTTATCTACATAACATAACTAGTATGATGTGGCCACCACAGGACTTTCTTCTATATAATTTTACAAAAAAATTACTCAATACAAATTATTCATTAAATTATCAAATTATTTTCCATTATAAATGTAGGCGATTTTTATCTGACAGTATATTATATTACCACTAAATGCCGAAAGATGCCAATTTTTTGCAAATCAAAAGAAAGGTTTGTTTCCGAGTTTTTTTTTTTTTTTTTTTTTTTTTTTTTTCATTAAAAGATTAAAAAAAAAAAATCGATAACTTTGTTTTAAATTATCACAGATCTATAGTTCAACTATTAGTTTTAATGATACTGACGCTATCTTTCGAAAGATACCCATATTGAAAATTTACTTCCCCCGGGGGAGTACTTCCTCCCCAGGGGGAGAAGCGATGCTCCCACACTCACAATCCCCTAGTTAACTTTTTTCCCCTAGTTAACTACTACTATTATCAATAATTCATATTAAATTTACAATCACACGATTAAAATAACACTCATTATGTACATTTACACGAAATTTTGTCCTATACTGCTATGTAAAAAATTTAGAAGAAAAAAATATACGATCACAGCGCCACCTGTTGAGCAATTGTTCCACAAATCTAATCACCAGTTTATGTCAGGCCCAAGAAAATACCAAGTTTGGTTAAGTTTCGTTCATTGGTTCGTGAGATACAGCGTCCACAAAATTTGTGATACACACACACAGACAGACTGACAGGCAGACATTTTCTAAAAACTGTCAAATCGTGTTCAGGAAATCCCAAAACGTGTAAAGCCATCGAAAACTGGAGTTCGAAAATTTTCACGAATCCAATACTTTCTCTATATATACATACAGAAGAAAGTAAAAAAGGAACACTTGTTTACATAAAAATCATAAATAAGATTCAAACGAACAAACGTTTCGGGAAGATTTTAACAGTTCTTCATCAGTGTTCAAATAGCTAATCAAGGGGGGATAAAAAGGAAAAGTAACAGTTTCTTTAAAATGTTGAAAAAAAAAAATATATTCATTTACACGTAGGTGTCAGATACTGTGCAAAGCTTCTTTTAGGCAATTTGGCATACTATATTAGACATAGCATACTTTTATCAGAATGCAAAAATGTTAAATATCTTACGGCATATGAGCATTTTTACTAAATAGTTTTTAACTACGGATACGCATACTTAAAAAAAAAATTCCTTTGGATAACTTAATAGATAAAAGTATTCGGCCAATTATATGAAATCCCCCAAAAATATCATATAAATTCAAAAAGTTATGAGTTATAGAATGAACTGAATATCAGTTCCTATCAGACAAAAAAAAAAAAAAAAAAGAGAAAGAAGAATGTGATACGTGGTTTTATCAATGTCTATTTATAATCAGCGAACGTTGTATTACCATTCTACACTGATTGAACCAAAATAAAAATGTGAGTAAATCGCCTTATAGATTAGCTTTTATCCTGAAAGGAACTGAAATTCCGTTTATTCTATTTCGCATAACTTTTTGAATTTACACGATATTTGTTTGGAAATTTCATATAATCAGCTCATTGCTTTTCCATTAAATTATGCAAATATATATATACATATTTTTTAAGTTGCGCATGCATAGTAAAAAATTATTTAACAAAAATGCTCGTTTTCGTAAAATATTATGATTTCTGCATGCTGTTCCAGATGATAAATTTCCTAAAAGTGGCGTTGCACTGGGTCTAATACCCCATCTGTTATAATAAAAAAAAAGTGGCAATTTTTGTTTTCAATTTTTTAAAGAAACCGATATATCCCCATGGATATAAGTGATAGTCTCATAAAAATTTATGTAGATAATTAGAGAAATCCTCACAATTATATTCAACAGTTAAAATGCGTTTCAAGTAATACTTTTTACAGGGTTATACACAACATTTGTATTTTTGTTAAATTTTTTACCGGTCTCCTTTTCATGACAAATTTGTTACTGAAATATATGAGGTATCACATGTCCTTTTTTCTCCCAAAGGTTCAAGATAATTAATTCTTCAATGTTTTCTCTAAATATTTCGCAAAGCGCCTGAATTCAAAAGTATACAAATACTTATTGTTAGATGGTGTATAAATAAAAAGGAAACTAAATTGAATTAAATAAGTTAATTAAACTCGGAAAATTAGTCTGTTAAATAGGCATACAAGCATTACTTAGTGGTTCAAAATGTTAATAAAATATCAAAAGCAACATTAAATCTATTCTATATATATAAAATCGCTTATCGTGAATGAGTGAGTGATTCATCATCGCCCAGCCCAAACCTCTGGACCTCAAAGCTCGACATTTTGTGACAAAGTTCCTACCATTACGTAGACATCCTTAAAGAAGACTACCCTTATTTAGACATCCATTTTACAAACTTCGCACCCCACGGGGAAGGAGGAGAAAGAGGGCAAAAAGTAAAATCATTCATATCTAAAAAAAAAAAAAAAAAAAGATATCCGTAAAATTTTGCTTTAAAATATAGCTAACACAAATATCTAAAAACTAATTTCTGGCATTTTAGAAATTCGGTCCCCAAGGAGGGGGGGGGGGGGAGGAAACGTGATTTCACATAATCTTATATGTCTCAAACAAAAAATAACAGATATTCGTAAAAATTTTGCTCTTAAGTATAGCTAATACGAATTTATAAAAACCAATTTCTGGAATTTAATAAATTAATCCTTAAAAGGCGCAGGGGGCAAAATGTAATTTCTGAAAACACTATATATAGCAACCAAAAAAAAAAAAGAGAGAGAGATGAGATTTTTGCAAATGCAGTTAGAGATGTTAAAAATGGGTACTGATATGTTTTAGAAGCCTGCAAGTCGAATTAGGATATTTTCCAAAGTGTAAAGTTGGCGGGAAAAGATGGATAGAGGGGCAAAATAATAAAAATAGAGTCAGATCGTTCAAAATTGGTGCATAGAGGTTTTTGATATCTACAAATCTATTGCGGATATTTTCGAATTTGTAAATTTTTTAGCAGAACCGGGGAAGGGGGGGGTGAAGGGGCAAAACAATAGAAATACAGTTAGACCGTTCAAAATTGGCACGTATAGGATTTTCGGACCTACAAATCGAATGCAGATATTTTCAAATGTAAAAATAATTAGGATTGACGAGAAGGGAGCGAAGAAGAGGAAAAATATAAAAATAACAGTTAGAACGCTGAAAATTAGTATTATCAGGTTTTAAGGTCCGATAAATCGATTGCGGATATTTTCGAAAGTGTAGAATTATTATGAGGGGCGGGAAGGGGTTCAGGCGCAGGGGAAAAAATAAAGCAATTCAGATAGAACGTTGGAAGTTAGTATTATTAGGTTTAAAAGCCAGAGGAAACGATTGCGGATATATATTGAAAGTGTCAAATAATTAGGAGGAGCGGAAATGGTGGGCAAAGTAACACGCGTGCCGTGCATGCATGCATGTATGCACAGCCGCAGGCAGTAGGGGCCTAAACCGATTACTCCACCGATGAGAGAAGATTTTTTTATTTTTTTTTTTATTTATGTTTTTCCCTTACGAGAACATAGTGATTCATTAAGCGCATCGAACATGCGGACAATGGCTTACGCTGCCGAAGACAGTGAGGAAACGGTGCTACATTTTTCCCGATCAGAATTTCTTTTTCTTATTTTTTCACATGATAAAAATTAATACAATTTTGAGAATTTATTACTTATAGTTAATCATTTAAAAATAGTGACCAGCGAAGCGGGCGTAGCTTGCTAGTAAATATATATATATCTGTACGAAAATATGTAGCTTAAACTTTAGTTTCTGAGATAAATCTTGCAGCTGAATTAATTAACTTCGATATTTATTCAATAAAATACAGCTCATTTTTGAAAAACCCCAGATTTCATTAACTTTAGAAATTTTAAATAATAATTGAAGTCTGTGTAAAATAGACAATTTAATAATAACTTTATGTGTTTCGTGTTATACGAAAAAAAAAAAAAAAAAAAAACGAAGAAGTTTAATTTTTTTTTAAGAATAAATTTCCTAGAAAAATAGGAAGATTTTTTATTAAGAAACAAATAACAAAAACTCCATTGGTTCTCATAAAGTTAAAAATTCCGCTTTCATTATTATGATGGGAATTTGAATTTATAAATTTCAGTGTCGTCTGCCACATCTGATATTTCACATTACTGAAAAGAATTGTGTTGTTTCTTTTATTACGGTCTGAAAATGATGAGTTTTGTCACCTGAGGCTGAAAGAAAAATTTCATTATTTTATAAATAAAGAAAGATAGAAAACTTCAGTGCATAAAATTCTTTACCACATGACTATTCAGTTATTTCTAAATGAAATAACTTTCAAAAATAGTCAATTGTTCAATTTCAAAGATACCAATGATGGATAAAGAAGACTATTATTATTTTTTTTCTATAGAAATGTATTGCGGCAAAACATAACAACGTAAAACTTGTTTATTATTGTATGGTGACAGTTTAAATGTAGGAAAAATATTTTAAATGAAGGAATGAAAAGAAATAGGAATATAGATAATAAAACATAAATAAATAGAGTATTATTTTTTTTTTTAATAATACGTTCACCTGAAATAGTAAACACTAGGTGAGTGAAAGCTTATTATGCAACAAATAATTTTGTTTATTTTTTTTAAGCTATTGAGTTATATATATATATATATATATATATATATGTATATAACTATAAGATTTTTCAGAATGAAGAAAATGATATTTATTGTGCATATTAAAGTACTGACATTGTAAATGTTAAGTGACCTATGCATGAGTTCAAATGATGATTTGACTGGTTCATTTAAGATTAATTACATGTAAACGAAAAGACAGAAAAACCATTTTTTGCTTTTGAACTAAATCAACTATTTTTCCTGTAACATGATAGAAAACAAATGAAATATGTCAAATATTATAAAACATTATATATGCAAGTACTGACATTGTAAATGCGAAGTCACCTATCCATGAGTTCAAAGGATCATTTGACTGGTTCATTTAAGATTAATTACATGTAAAAAAAGGACAGAAAGACCATTTTTTTTTTTTTTTTTTGCTTTTGAACTATCTCAACTATTTTTCATGTAACATGATAGAAAACAAATGAAATATGTCAAATATTATAACAAATAATATATGAAAAAAAAATAGTTATATCTTTAATTAAAAATAAATTTTTTTATTTAAATAAAAGTAAGGAAGAAATAATTCTAAATTTTTACACCTGGTCTGTCTGTCATGCTACTAAATAATTTTTTATACATTTATTTATTTAAATTTTAGAATTTTTTAATTACATATCAAATGAAAGTATTATTTGTGTAATTTAAAATAAGTGTCAATAAGGTGCATCGATTTATAGTAACTCAGTGATAAAAATGTGTCACTGAAAGCATGTCTGTTTTTTGTTATGTCTGTTACGCTACATTTTTACCTCATTAAATGTAAATTAGATTTCTTTAATTAGAGGTTTTCTGTTACTTATAAGAAGCGCATACATATCGCCAAATCAAAATTCATTAAAATACATTAATAATTAATAAAGTGGAAAAGAAAGCTGCCAGATGTCTAAACCCTAGCAAATGAAATTAGAATAAAATTGTACAGTCTGATTAAATATATTTAAATTGTCAATGCAAATTCAGACACGCTATACAGGAATTGGAAAAGTGACCCCAGAAGTTACAAGTCTTAATTATTTATTCATTTATTTTAATAAAAGTTATCTTATAAATTTTGATAAAAAATAGAAACAGGTTTAAAACATTAAACTGTTTTTAAACTAAGCATTCACATAAAGATTGAAAGAATTATCCCAATTTTATCAAACAACAATTTTTAAAAACACAATTTGCAATTTAATTAAAAGTATATATTTGCTGTTTAACCTATCTTTAATAATAGCCTTTAAGATTTACTCAAATGTAAATCTTAATTAAGACGCTTGATAGATTTAAGCTAAACTGACGTTGTGGTTAGTTAGTGTAGAGCAATCTGGGAGTTTACTGAATTTACGCATTCCAGTACGGTTAATTTCAAATGTAACAGTTTAATATTTGACAATGGTTTATATGTAACTTCAAGCAGGTACTCTAAGACTACAAAGCCCTTTTAAACAATTGCATTGCTTTCCATTTAAACGATTCTCAATACTAAGTAGCAATGCAGTGTGGTATTTAAGTATAAGAATAAAAATATCTGTATATGTACCTAATATTTTCAATATAATAGTTCAAACTCATTTTTATATATAAATAAAGATATAAAAAATTCAAGTGTATTAAAAACAAATTTCCAATAGGATATTGGTACAGTTCTACGTGTCGTTCTACAGTCATTTTTTATACAATAAGGTCAGGGGTCGTACATACATGTCTTATCTGGATACATTGTGTGATGAAAAATTTTCGTGTTTTTTTCTATCATTATTTTTCTAAAATAATATTTATCTTCTTTTATTCACAATAGAATGCCACGAAAATGCGTTAAAAGTTGTTTTGTTTAACGGTTTTTGGGTGAAAAATTAATAATTGATTTTATCCTCATCTTCAGAAAAAATTCAGTTTGCTTTTTATCCTCCATACGCTGCTTGCAGAAACTGGATTGACTCAGATATATATGTAATGATTTTGATGAAAGTTTGAAGTTAAGATTTTTTAAGGTGGAAAAACGATTATACTTCTCTTCACCTTCAGTAAATTTCGTGTTCTTTGTTAAATCTTCATTTCATCCGAAGTTTGCAACATATGGTTTAGGGATAATTTCTTTCTTGGGGCGCAAAATTATTTGGAATCATCCTCCTCATTAAGAAAAATTTTCTTCGCTGTTAAACCTTCATCCACTGTTTGCAAATAAATAGCAGAAATGTTTTACATGAATGTTTGGGTTTAAGGATTTTTGGGGTGAAAAATCGAATGATGTTATCCTCATCTTAAGAAATTTTCTTTTTCTAGTAATCTTATATCTGCCTGTTGCAAATTATGGCAGAAACTGTGTTTACTTAGAAAGAAAAAAAAAAAAATGATTTTGATGAAAATTTTGTATTAAGTGTTTTTGAAGGTGAAAAATCGATAGGACTTCTCCTCGTCTTCAGGAAAATTTGGGTTCGTGGCTAACCCTTTATCCGGAAGTTTCAAATTATTCCAGGAATCAGGTTTACGGAGAGATGATTATAATGATTTTGATTTTTTAAAAGTCTCGTTTAAAGTTTTCTGGAATGAGATAGGCATGAGACTTAAATATATCTTCTCTAAAACTGGTATTTACAGCCAAACCTCACTCAGCCAGTGGCAGAATATGGCAGAGATTTCGTTTCTTTAAAAACTGCTTGAATGATTTTTAAAAAGTTTAGAATGTCGAATTCATAGTTCAATCTTAATGGCCATCCTCTTCGGAAAAGTTAGTGTTTAACGGTATTCCGCACATCGCCCTCGAAAAAACTGGTAGAAACTTCGTTTTCTTCGAAATTATTTAACTGAATTTGATAAAAATATACAGTTAGTGTGTTCTTGAAAACGTATTTTGGTCTCAAGCACCTTATACTAATCGGTCTTAAATATCTTACTTATTAGGATAATTAGCATTCACTGATAACTCTATAACCGAGGAATTTGTTTTTTTTTATAATTGGTTTTTGGAAATCATTCGAATGTTTTTGAAAATAAAAATGCGGTTGGAATTTATTTGAGATGAAAAAAGCATCAGGCACATATTCTTCTTAAGGGACATTATCAGTCGTTGGTAACTTGTGCTTTGCCTGGAACAAAACTTTGTAGAAACTTGGTTTTCTAGAAAACTGCTTGAACAATTTCGAAATATACAAAGGGCATTCCATAAAAACTGAGAGTAAAATCATAAAAAATCAAGAAATACATTTACAGCAAAAAATACATCATTCTTTTTCAAAATACCTTCCGTCAGATGATATGCAACGGTCCCATCGTTCAACCCACTTTTCAAAACAAGTAGAGACGCCATTTTCTTGAAGCTGCTTCAAAGAACCCTCCACTGCTGAAATAACTTCAGAATCTGTATTAAATTTTCTGCATCGGGGCTTCTCCTTCAACGTCGGAAACAGCCAGAAATCACATGGTGCTAGATCTGGACTTTAAGTGGGATGTGGCATGATTTTAATATTGCATTTACTAAGATATTGCTGAACAGAAGTAGAGACATGCGGGCGAGCATTATCGTGATGTAATGTCTAATTCACTACCTGTTCATGACGCTTTCTCGATATGTGTTGTCGCAAAATTTTCAAAACTGAAACATAATATTCACCATTCACGGTAGTTTTTGGAGGCACAGAATGCTGACAGATTACACCTTTATGATCAAAGAAAATAATCATCACGACCTTTCCAGCAGATTTGGTTTGTCGGATTTTTTTCGGAGGCGAGGAATCAGTATGTTTCCATACACTTGTTGCAGACATGGTAATGGGATCATAATGATGCACTCAAGTTTCGTCACCTGTTATTACAGTCTTTAGAAGATTTGGATCATTTTAAAGCATCTGTTTCTATTCACAACATTGGTGAATTCTTGCTTTCATTTGTTCTTTAGTAAGGTGATGAGGGACCCATCTGGAACAAACATAGCGAAGCTGTAAATTGTTGCGTAGAATTCGAAATATCGACGTTTTCGAAATGTTTGTTGATGCTGCTATCTCCTCACATGACATTCGCCGATTTTCTTGAAGATTACCCACACAGCGTTAACATTTCGATCATTCACAACACTTTTTGGTCGCCCAGGCCTAGGAGCCAGTTCTGCAGACATACGGCCTTTCTTGAAATCACCATGCCATCTAAAAGTCATAGACTCACCAAAACATTTGTCTTTGTAAGCTTCTTTCATTAACTTAACTGTTTCTGGAGCTGTTTTGCCCAAACGGTTGCAAAATTTTATGGCACAACGCATTTCGTTTTTTAACTCTGAATCACTCATCTCCATTTCTGTAGGGCAAATAAAACAGTTCTTTAAACAAGCACGGAAATAGGAAAATAAAATCGTCTGCTTCCTTTAGAATTTTGTATAAACGTACAGTTAACAGTTTGAAAAAGTCGTCTGCACTACGTAAAAAAAATAACTCTCAGTTTTTATGGAATGCCCTTTGTATATATATATATATATATATATATATTGTTAGTTTGAGACAATAATTTGATTTCCATTTTCTTTATCTCCAGGAAAATTAATTTTCATTGGTATCCCGCGCTTCGTTTCTGGAAAACAAAAAAATAAGAAATATTTTCTGAAAACAAATCACTGAACTTACACTTTTTTTTTTTTTTTTTTTTTGCAATGACACCGAGTGAACTCTTTCATGAATGTATTGGATATTATTTTGCAGAAACGTTCCATATATGCTATTATTTTTGTCAAGCATGAAACAATATATATATATACTAGCAGGCTTTGCCCGCTTCGCTGGGCGTTAAACTTAAATGATTTGTCAAAATGCCATATCTTTATTAATAACCTAAGTTCTCGCTGTGATTGGTAGAGGTTTTCTCGTTCCCAATGTTAGGAGTCTGGGTCCCCACTGTCTTCGGCACAACTTACCCACTTCTTACTTCCCCACCCTCAGCGGGTGAGTTCGAAGTTTTGCAAAATCCCACTAATGTACATAATGCGTACACTTAATCAATATCCACACACCAAAATTCGCCATTCTAAGATAATTCAAAGCGAATTCAAACGGAAAAACATGTTTTTACACATGTTTATTGCCCTCCGACTCCGAGAAGGGGGGAGGGGGATTTCGAATTTCGTGAAATGCAGTTACAATAAGTGCCGGATGCATACAAACAATTTACACACCAAATTTCGTGACCACAGAAGTCTTTAATAGACAGTATTATACATAAATAAATACAAAAAGCACAGCTTAAGTATCGGAAACCTTTGGTGACTTTAAATATTTTAAGCCATTTTTGCGATGAACTGAATTGGCTATCTCAATTGTGCAATTAAAGATCTTGGCGAGAAACGTCCGAGCTACTTCGGTGCCGAATTTCAATTTTTGCCAAAGGGATCCAATACTAAAGCTGTTCCATATCGACTCTGGATTGAAAACGGAAAAAGGGTAAAATAAATTAGAAATATCAGACCTATATTTATAAATTTGATACCGAATGAAAGGGGCGATTTTGCTGAATCCAGGGGTTCAAACAGTTTTTCGATGCGACAATTAGATTTTTAAAAAATAACTAAAGTATGAAATTTAAGTGACAACGGAAAAACTGATAAAGGGAAAAATAAATTAGAAATATCAGACCTATCATTACAAATTCAGTACCAAATGAAAGAGGTGATTTTTCTGAATCCTGGGGTGTAAACAGTTTTTCGATACGACAATTAGATTTTATAAAATTAACTAAAGTATGAAACTTAGATGGCAACACTTCATTTCAATCTTTTCATAATTTGTAGTGAAAATCACGCGAATACAAAAGTCTTTAACTTAAAAATTTATTTTTTCATTCAAAGCATTTTAGTGAAAAAATATTTATGGCGCATGCGCAGGCGTTTTTTACACACAATTTAAACACTAATCATAATTTTGAAAATTTCTATAGATATAATTTCAAGTTGGGTGAAGACCTAAGTTTCTGCCAAGCGCCGTTGAATTTCGTCCAGCCGTTCTCGAGTGATGCCCGGACAAACGTGTTTTAGTCTTTTACCCCCTAGGGGGGGAACGGGGGGGAATTTCTGAAAAGTTGATAGATATAATTTTAAGTTGGGTGAAGACCTAACTTCCTGCCAAGCGTCGTTGAATTCCGTCCAGCCGTTCTCAAGTGATGCCCGGACAAAAAAAGCGACATTCGGACACGATGACACACACACACACACACACACACACACACATACACACACACACACACACACACACAGGCAAAATTTTCTGAAGTCATTTTCGGCTTTCATGGGGTGTAAAACGTGAAGATATCGCAAAATTTTTCGATTCCGACAAATTTACAGACAAAACTCTGATTTTATTAATATATATATATATATATATATATATATATATATATATATATATATATACATATTATTGATTGAAAGTTTAGTTTAAATAGTCATATGAAAAATATAGATAGCTAATTAGTGTCTCCTTTATGTAGAGAAGAATAATCTACATCATATGTCAGCTGATCTGAACTATTCAAGATGACTAAGGCACTATGAATTCATTTCATTGTTTCAGTTAAGTTTGATTGTTGTCAAGTCAGAAAACATATGCCATTAATGTCACAAGTCAAACAGCATATGTATACATAATCTGTACGTTGAAGAATTGCCCACACTGAGAAAAAATCGTGTGACAAGCATCTACAAACTAAATTTTGGCTCTAGTAAAAATTGTTCCATGTCATCGTTATAAATTCTAGTTCCCTTTGAAAGCGAGTCCTAAAAATTTCTAGATTTCTAGAACGTTTGATTATAATTTCTTGGTCAAATTTATTTAAGAATCTCTGAAAACAAATGCGAACACAAGAAAGGAGTATCAGCAAATTTAATTAAAATTTCTGACCCACATTTAGGAAATCAAGCGAGAATTTCTCGCAATACAAAATATTCATAATATTTTTATTATTTATTATATTATTGTTTTATCATCCAGAAATATATATGCTATAAATTCTCGATCATTTGATTTATTCAGTTGATTGACTTATACGCATGTCTTGGAAATTTATATTTCTAGTTTAGGTATTCAGAAAATAACTACTTATTCGTTTTAGATCAAGGCGGTATATAATTTTTTCACAATGCACTGAATCTGACATTCAGAATGAATGTTTCAACATTCCTTCACATTTTTCTGTTTTTCCTTCATTTTATTTTATTTTTAATTGTAATTCATAATCGTTTCTCATTTTAAAAACTGAATAAATAAATAAATAAATATGTATATTTTACATGCAGTTCAGAATACTAAAATTGAATACAATTGTTAATTACACTGCTCTGCAAAAAAAAAAAAAAAAAAAAAAAAAAAAAAATCGAAATCTGATACCATTTTTGCTGATTCTTATGAAAAATGACCTCCTGAATCCGAATATGACTCCCTCAATTCCTTTCCCTGTTCGATAATTTTATGACCATGAGTTTGATTTGAAGAATGAAAAATAATTAATTTAACACCTAAAACAACAATATATATAGTTCAAAACATAACATTAATAAAATATTTAAAAAATATAAAATATGTAATGCATAATTTCAGTGGCAAATCCACCCCCAACCCACAAATCCACCCCCCCAAAAAAAGAAAAAGAAATCCCTTGTCGCAAATCTCCACGTTTTAAAATTTTCCAACTCTGTAGCCCCTCAGAAGATATTTAATGGTTAAAATAATCATCGCATCGCCTAAAAATAAAATTTATAGCCATAATATCACCGAAAAATAATAAAAATAGGGGGGGGGGGGTCATTCTTGAAAAACTGTGGGTGATATGGCAAAATGGGCGTCATATTCGGATTCAGGTGGTCATTTTACTGATTCTTATATGGTGTCAGAGGCAATTTTAATGCCTAGCAGTGTTATCATTATTTACGCACTAAGTTAGGCAACTAATTAAAATATGCAATTTTGTTTATTCAAATAAATGAGTCTTACAGACACAATTAAATATTTAAATAGAAGGTACTTCGAAAAAAATCAGACAAATTGATCGTTAACCCTCTGTAACTCATGACCTTTAATATTTTTGTGTTTATTTGTTTCGTAATAATTGGAAAAAAATAAAATACACGTGTTTCAGGTTTTTTTTTTATTTCTCATAAATTTCGAAAAAACAAACAAAAACACCTACTGGCAACAAACACTTTTTAGCATAAAATCCTATAAAATACGTGAAATTGGGTCAAAATCAATATTATACAATGAATTTGAAACACTTACCTCTTCACTGTTTCAATATAAAACACAAAACACACGAAAAACTATTTTTTATTATTTTTTGAATCAGAGCCGGTCCGCACTTGTCGTTAGTTACCCACTGTCGAGTAATGAACTTCAACTTACGACATACGGCGCCATCCAGTTGTGTTTCTAGATACTAGATTCTCTAACTGTGAGTGTATACGACAGGCTACAGTGTGTGATTACGTTGTAGAACCGATTCTTTGAATTTGAACCACGATCGAACGGTATGTTGCCTACAGTCTACAGTATGGTACAGAGGGTTAAAGTAATACTGTTACTTATAGAAGCTTCCAATTCTAATTGGAATGAATAAGGAAAAATTTTATAAATGCGTTAAATCATCCTCTGAAAAGGTTTCCAAATGAATGAAAAGACTTTGTATCTCAAGCACTTTTGACTTATCTTTTACTGTTTAAATAAAATTTCATGATTTCGAGGTGCAACACGTGCAATTAAAACTTTCAGACAGGTAGTAATAATAATTTGTATCACTACAGTAAATAGCGTAGGAAGAAATTGTGAAAATTCAGCCATTATATATGAATGTTAAACACTGGTACTTTAGAGATGATTTTATCAATATTGGTTTCTTTAAATAACCTGCATTCTATGGACGTCTATATATTTGCGCACAATAACTTACACATACATATAAAATAAATAACACCATATCAAAAATAAAAGAAGAGTTGTGACTCTGAAGTTTCTCGGAAATAAACAGAATATTTTTTATTAAAATATTTTTACTAAAAGGATAATTATTAAAATTATTACTTATTATATATTATTTATTATTTTATTGATAGTTTATTTAAAGGTTATATTTGAATAATCTATATACGTTCTTCTTCTTTTCTGGTGCATCTAGAATGGTAATTGTTTGTTACGTTTTTCAGTAACGTAATTGTGCTGTAAATCTTTTACACACGGGAATATCCTAATATAGATATCAATATTTTCCCGTCAATTCGACACGCGTTAACATTATCACAGAGAGCTGATATTTTTCTAAGAAGTGTTTAATGTCAAATAGAAAAATATTAGAGGGTATGCGTTTCAGATTACAAAAAGGAAAAAAAAAAAAAAAAAAAAAAAAAAAGACACAAAAATTCCTTCATTTAAAGGACACCATAAGACTCACTAATTGACAAAGTCCGGGTTTTGTATACTTGATGACTATTACTTATGCTCATGGCTGCCAACTTTTATAATTTATTCCGTAACGTTTTAAGTGCCCGCCCTTTTTTTCACACCGTATCTTGAAAAGTAATTTTCTTCATATTTATTCGTAATTATATATTGGGGAAAATTATTCTATAAAGATTGTGGTTAGAATAAAAGGTGGGTACAAATAGCATTACGGAATAAGGGTTGAAAGTTGGCAGCTACACTTATACCAATGCTTAAATCCAAAAGTATACACAAATTGGCTAGTAACCGCAATAAAATACATTTTGTACTTATGTAGAGTGAATAATTCTGAAAAAAAAAAAAAACTCTAGGAGGTAAATTTATGTACGTAAAAGAAAAAAAAAAAAAAACAGTTTATGACTTTGTCCATTAACGAATATTGTCTTATTATCTAACATTCTGTTCTGTATGACAATATAAGGTAATAACACAAATAAGATGTTATTAGCAGATAACAATAGTAATTTTTAATTTTAAGAGATATATCTTAGTACATTTCCGTAAAAATCACTTTTGTTTTACTGACAATATTTTCCAAACTATTATTACTTTTAATTTGTTGCTTTCGTAAAATACTGAATATATATATATGTATATATATATATATATATATATATATATATATATATATATATATATGTATGTATGTATAATATATATATGTATAAATGATAACAATACTATCGCGAATAAATAATTTAATTTTCATCAAATTAAGAAATAATTTTTTTATTACTTTAAGGGGACTTGGAATCACAGAAGGTTTCATATAAAAACTTATATAACAATATAATATTTATAAATTGAACTGTATTACGTTTTTCTCAATAAAATATATATTTAGGCAAAAATCCTTATGGTTTTTATGTATTTTTTACAGATTTGAAATCTTTAAATTGCATTGTTTCCTCAGTTTGCATTTTTCATGATTTCATAATCTTCAAAATGTTAAAACTTCTACACACATTTAATTTTTTTTTATGTTTAATAGAACTTACTTAAAAGAATTAGGAATGTAATTTACAATATCTTTGAAAGAAAAATATTAAAAATAAAAATATAACAAAAATCAGATCTTTTTTTGGACATTTGCATGCACTTTTAAACTTTTTTCTCAAAATCTAATTGATAAATTTCAAAATTCATCTTAATTCTTTTAAATAGGTTCTAGTAAACATCCAAACAAAATATTATGTCTTTGGTTAAATA
The DNA here is from genome assembly GCA_963930645.1 of Salticus scenicus. Lineage (NCBI taxonomy): Eukaryota > Metazoa > Arthropoda > Arachnida > Araneae > Salticidae > Salticus > Salticus scenicus. Next base: position 174,169,270 of record OZ005650.1, read on the forward strand.
TCTGTGGACATTTAAGCATTTTGAGGATGATAAATTCATGAAAAAAACGCAAACTAAGTAAACCCAATTTGATGATTCCAAATCTGTTAAAAAGAAATGTACATATATATATATATATATATATATATCAAAAACCAATAAAATTCTTGTCTGAATAGATATTTTACTGAACAAACCTAATTTAGTTCAGTTTATAAATACGGAATGGAAATATAAGCTTTTCTATGAAAACTTCAATGTTACCAAGTGAAAGGTGCCAAGTTCATTTAAGTTATGAATTATTTAATACTGTTCATAACTTAACAAAAACTACATTACACTGTCACAGTGTATAGTAGAAATTTTTGTTAGGTTTTTGAAATATTTAAAGAAAAAAGAAAAAAAAAATTCTGAAACGGATCTATTTGTTTCGGAAAGAAAAAGTTTTAATTTACAACATGATTATTTTTATGTCTCCATCCAATCCAATAAAATCATTTTTTTTAATTAAAAAGGCCTATCGAAAATAGTTCATTACCAGACGGCTGTTTTTGCTGCGGATCTTAAAAGAACCATGCTGTAAATTTAAATTTTTCGTTCCGAAAACAAACCGGTCCGTTTTAGAAAGGTCGAATAGTTGCTTTCGGCGGCAAAACGAAACATTCCAGATTTTTATGTTTATTTTATTTATATTTATTTGTTTTACAATATAGGAAATTTTTAGCGAAATACATGTATGGTCAATTTGTTCAAATATTCAGACATTTCTTTATTTTAATTCAGTTACAAATATTTTATAATTTTCATGCAAGAACAGTTAATACAGAACTTATTTAACTTAAAGTATATTTTGAAGCAAACAAACAATTCAGAAAAGTGGTTTAGCATGAATTAAAGTCCATATAATTTTAATAATTAAATATTTAACTAAAACTAGTTTTCAAGTACGCCGTAATCGATTGATTTCTGTTCATTAAACACGTTTCATGTAATCGAATCAAATGCCATTTAAGTATTTAGAAAATTGATTTACAAGGACCCTTATGACTGGAAAATATTTTTGAGTGAGTCAAACACAAATAAAACACAAAATAATAAATTACAATTATTTAAAATATATACATAGAACAACAAAATATTATTACTTAAAAATATTTTACTTAATTCTTAATATTTACTTACGAATTTATTAAAACGAATTTAATTATTTTAGTGTAATCAATAAAAATGCATTTATTTGCAAAAATAAATTACATTAAAAAAACAACAACATTAAAAGACAGTTTGTCTTTTAATGCAATGTTAGACAGTTTGTCGCAACTGTCTCTTGGACAGTTTGTCACGAAAGAGTTAATATGAGATGATTCTCATGCACAAAGAAATATAATAAAGTTTCAAACAATTTTTCCAAAAATAAAATAATATGGGATTTAATAAATAACATTAAAAATAGATTAAAAATATATAAGAAATGTAATACGTAATTTCAGTGGCAACCCTTATGATAGAATATTTTCCATTTTCCTTTTATTTAGTATATTAGTTGGATATTTATTGTGTAAATATCACCCTTTGAAATAAAATGTTTATGTTTACTTTCAAAACTGGAAGTTTGCCATTTTTTTTCCCTACAGTTTTTAAATTTTAAATTGTTATCAATTTTGCAGCAAAAATAATTCAATCTAACACATGTATCTAACACACTTATATATTACGATATCCAAATATGGGGATTAAAATAGGGAGATAATTTCCGTTAATTTTTAATATTTTTTTACAATAAAACCAATGGACGATTAACATAGGAAATATTTTTCTTGTCTCCATGGTCGGCCAGTGACGTCATCACTTCGCTTGCGTATAATGATACTACATTATACAAGATACTGTGTCTATGGTTTTATTTGAGTTTTATGAAATTGCCAGATTTAACAACTATCCACTTTCAGGTATTTTTTTTTTATGTACAAGTATTCATGTATGAAAAGAAAAAAATGGGAAATGCATAAAAAATATAAGTATTTTTAAATACCTTCTTGACATCGTAAGAAAATTATTTTTGTATTCTCCGCATCTGTCTAACCATACCTTTCGAATGATACCATTTTCAACCCTCTACTTCCGTAATTAATATGTTAAAAAGGGACTACACATTTTATGCTTTCCTATTAACCCTTTCGCTACCAGAGCCTCAGGAGAAAAACTGCCGCCACATCCCAGAAGTCTTATTATTTGAATATGATACCAATTGTCATTTATTTTTGTGGGATGTATCTATAACGTCCTAACTAAGTGAAATTAGCAATTTTGCAAACTGACACACTTAAGCGACACTGGGCTATAGATAGATAATTCCTTTGGTAGCCCCGTCGTCACATATATGTGACACATTATCGCAAACTGATAATGAACACCCGTCACATATTTGCGACGCCGGGCTCAGGTAAGAAAATCGGATCGTCACATATATGTGACGCTGGTAGCGAAAGGGTTTAATATATAAATATCTATTTTAGTTAATTTCATTTGTTGGCATTTCTGAAATTTTTTAAACATCTCCCTCTATCTTTCCCCTTTTTTTTCCCTTTTTTTTTTTTTTTACTTTACTACTCTCACGTCTCTTTTATCGATATCTTTCAAAAAAGTTAGATCCGAAGCTGGATAAATATAAGATCTCTACTTCAAACAATCATTTCTTACTACTTCAAAATCATGACATACTTTAAATAATTGCTAAAGCCATGAGTTGATTTTCTAAATTTTCAATTAAAAATCCCATTTCTTTTTGCGTAAAATAATAATAATAATAATAATAATAATAATGCTTTCTTTTTTTATGTCTGCATATATGTAATATTATTCGATTGCGTAAATTAAAAGCTGTTTCTTGTTAAGGTGATAAAATAATGTAAAATAAATATCATTATCTAACATCACATAACAGAAAAATCATATTAATAAAAAATAAAATTATAGTTTTTCACGTCATCGATTTACTTTACACATTGCTTTTACTTTCATAAGATGTCATTATTATTTTATGACAAAAAAGTTTTAAACATGAATATTGATTATACGTGCTATTTAAAAGATTGGTATCTTTTTTATCTCAAGCATGCTGTTTAATACATGTTTACTAATATTTTAGTGATTATGATGAATCTAACACTCGCGAGATTGCTTTAAGTCATATTATCAAGACTGGCACAGCTTATAATCTTTGCAAATATAGAGATAGTAAGAAATCGTTTCATATCTTCACCTGTATTTCTCTTCGGGAAAAAAAGAAAGAATGAAATCTGTAAATTAAATTTTCTTTAACCAGCAAACAATCATACAGACACATTGTAAAAGTGATGTAATATCAGTAATACGGTATACAGATAGTGGTATTACTAATACCACTATCTGTTATTCAATGTCGTACTTGAAACAAAGCTTCAAATAAAAAAGATAATAATTTTAATAATTTAGAACATTAGGAAAATAAAGGGATATTAATTTGGCAAATAAAGGGATAATATTTTTATCAAACCGTATAAAAAGTGCTTTTCTGTTTAGAAACATTTCTTCCAATTGACGGTTTCTTACATCTGAAGTTAAAATCTTTAACAAAAAATTACATTTAAAGTAACATACATCATATATTTTAAATGTGAAAATTAATTTCATAGCTCTGGAGTGAAATAAAACTTTGAAGCGAAATATAAATGTTGTCCATTAAAATAAATACATAAAAAATGATACATTTTAAAGAATTTTGCTGAAGTGTGTTTCAACTATTATCCGTCGATATCAATCAAAATCGATTGTTCTTGGAGTGTCTAAAATACAGCCATCTTTTTGACTGCAGGAGCATATTTCATAAATAAGTAAAAGTTTGTGCGTTATTGTATTTATCTGTTAAAAATATATTTTAGAATCTTCTAGAGCATAAAGAATATATTAATCCTTTTCACAAGAAAATTTTCCTGGGTCTGGAATCAAACCTACGAATCGACAGATTCAAAAGCGAACTTGTCGTACTGTCATGATTCTCAGAATAATGTATATAGCTTGTATGATAGCATATGCTTAGTATTCGCCAAAAGTTTTATGCATAAAATATTAATACGTTAGCCGAAGCTATCCGTATGCAAATGACATAAGTCTACGTCATCTGCTTGAATTGAATAAGTAGCGTAGCAGAAAAGAGTGTCCCAGACCGTCGCCAATCTGCGCAGCACTAGTGCGACGTAAAACCCAACCATCCTTCGAGATGAGGCTTCCGTGGAGGATCAAAATTGTGATGGCATGTCTCCGGACCACCTCTAGGGGTGTGCCCCAGACCGTCGCCAATCTGCGCAGCACTAGTGCATTTTGGAATAAAATTATTTATACTATATCTAAACCTTAATATATATAATTGCATTAAATTTTATGTTTAGAGTTATTTTGCAAAATGCCTAGCAAATATGTGAAAGTAGCAAACTACAGATTATAACTGATTTCTTTTTTTTTTAAACTGACATTTATAAGAAAACAAATTATATACATGGAAATAAAAAGTTTTACTTTTTACATTGGGGGTATAAAGAAAAATACGCAAGGGAAAAAAATATAATTATATTAAAATTGTTAAAGAGTTACAAATTCGGTTTTTTAATTACAAGTTTCTATAAAAAGTTTTATATAAAAAATAACTTTAATTTTTTAACGAAATAAGTTTCGTATCTAAGTAGTTTAAATAACTTAGCTATTTATAATGTAAAATAATATAACATTTACTGAATTTAGTAGTGGTATTACTTAACACATTTTCCATTCGGAAAATGTGTTAAGTAATACCAGTGTCTAAATTGCGAAATGTCTTAGTTTCTATAAGACTAAGTTGTAAAATGTCTTAATATCTAAGCGTCTAAACTGTAATGTTGCTGAATTTCAGACATACCAACCTTTTTCAGACACTTATCTCAGCTTATTTCTTAAAGCACACTTATGTGTTTTAATTTCAGACACTTTATATTCTCTGAAATTTCGAGCACTTCTATAAAGAAACCAAAAGGAAAGTGGAAATAATACAATTTATTTTACAATATTAATTTCTACAACAGTGTTAAGAAACATAGTCTAAAAGTACTTTTTTCTATCAAAAATGATTTTATGTAAACTTATTAAATTATATTAAAATAAATTAATGTAATAAATTTTCAATTACTATTTAAAATTTTGGCGTTAACAAAATTCAAATAAATCTTATTTTTTTTCTAAACTACATTTAGTAGTAAAAATATGAATAAATCTTTTCAAATTTATTATTTTCAAATTAATAACAAAACATATATTTAAATACGAAGTTCATCATCATTTTTTTGTCAGACTATGTACATCAAACTCCTAAAAAACATATTAAAAAAAAAAAAAAAAAACATACAACGGAAATATAAATATAACAACAATTTAAATATAAATAGATTTATACAAATTCTTGATGATAACAAATTTTCTTAACATGTATCAATAACAAAAGTTTTCAGTTACCATTTTAAAAGTTCTGAAGTTAATAGAAATGAAGAAAAAAAAATTATTTTAACGGTTATTTTTATTTATTTATTTATTTTATTATTATTTTATAAATTAATAAATGAATAATTAAAAAACAGAATATCACTTTTCAATAATTTATAATCACTTTTGTAGAAGGTATTTATTTTTCTAATTACTGAATATCACAATGATAGAAATTTATGAATAAAATAAAAATACAACATTTGTATTACTTTAGATATCACATGTTTTGTCTTGATTTCAATTTTTAACTTAATGAATTTTTATATATATAATTTTTAACCGCATTCTTCTTTTCTCTTATATGATACTTATTAAATCCCCCTTTTCTCTACAGGAATTCAAATAATTCAAAACATCGCGTTGTTCTTTTCTCTCCTCATTTTCATTCTCTTGCCACCATCCTTAACCTCTCGAAATAAAATTTCATCCTCCAGTTTCACTAGCACATAGTCTATCGGTCAATAAACGATTTTCTTTGTCCCGTTACTGAAACGAGAAATAAAAGTCTGCGGTGGTTTATTTTTTTCTCTTGAATTCTTGTTGCTAAAGAAAAATCTATTGTGCGCGTAAAGAGAGGCTTAAAGAGAGAGGAAATATTTTTTTATTCCTAGGCATAAGAAGAAAACGCTGTTAGAAGATAAAAGTTTACTGTCGTTAAAAAGAAAATAATAATAATAATAAGCACTTTGTAAAATTCTAAAGATAGATTAAAGCTAGAATGTGATAATATGTGATAGTTTAACTCATGATATAAAAATAAACGATAAAATAGTTATCTTCAAATAATTACATTAAGCAAAAGCTGGTTTGTGACAGCCACGTGAATATATTAACCACTTCTACACTTATTATAAACTCCTTTCGGATATAATGGGTTAAGAAGACATAAAATTGACCTACACATTCAGAAACGAACCATTTTACTGTAATAAGCAAATTAATACATATGTCGTAAGGATATGTAACAGAGAGTTTATAAGGAAAATTTAAAGAAAATCGGTAAATCCATTTTTTGAAATACAAATTTCTGAAAACTAAAACTGACATACCTAATCAAGACACTTATCTATTTTTCTGTAATAAAACAGAAATATATTTGAAATGACATATAAAAAGTAACTTCTGTAGCGAATTTGAAGAAAATATTAGAGCCGTTTTTTAGATAGTGACTTTCAGCCCCATTGCTAATTTTCACCAAAACGTGGTAAAGTGTTCTGTTCACCGAAAACGAATAAATGCATAAGAAAAGACATGCAAAAGTCATTTATATATAGTGAGGTTAACGAAATAATACATACGAAAGAGCATTAAAAAAGAAATAGAGCCGCTTTTGAGATACAGACTGCCAGCCCACTTATGTTTTTTCACATGACAAGTCCTTTTATTATTATTATTTATTTATTTATTTATTTATTTATTTATTATTTTTTTTTTCACCAAAATTTTGAAAAATCTCTTTTACCCCGGACGGTCTTAATAATGAAGTTTCGTCGTTGCATTTGTTTCCGTTTTGAAGATATGATAGTCAGAAAATAACCATTTTCCTCACACACCTCGCTCCACACATGCATACAGACATACCAATTTTTAAAACATACATTTGTGGACTTGGAAGACCTTAAAACGTGCAAATAAGGAAAAAGTCAAAATATATTTTTTAAACCCAGTACATACTTCCATTACCTACGGTATTCACATAGTTGAAGTAAAAATAATATTGAAATATGACTGCGCAAATATTGGTACGCAGACGACATAGATATATCAAGAATTTAACCCATTCATGGTCACGCCATTTTTAATTTTTTCGTTTCGAAGCCATTTTAGTGGGATGTGTTTTATATATTTTTAAGTCATTAAGTACTAATAATATTACAAATTTATCAGGAACACTAAGAAACTGATTATTTTCTATTTAGCAAATTCGTAGCAATGAATAAATGATTTAGAAGTAAAAAACTCTGACCGTGTATACACGTTCATGACCATGAAAGGGTTAAATGAACTATTTAAAACAAGGTAAGAAATTACATAAATAGCGGGATGCAAGCTAGTCGTAAAAAGAATATAGTGTTGTAAAGACTGGTCATAGAATAGACAAAAAATATATTTCTATTCGATTTTTATTTTTATATTTTTAACTATTAAATTTCATAGAGGTATATAATTTCATCTCTACTTGTAAAAATTCTGTCTAAACAGTGAAGACTCATTTATTTATTTTATAGCGACTTAAATGGTAAAAACTTTGTTTCTCCTGAAAAAAAAAGAGAGAGAGAGAGATTTGTGATTGAAAAAAAAAAAGAGAGAGAGAGGGAGAGGTTTGTAATAAAAAAAAAAAAAAATCTTATCAGTGGCTCAGATGACGAGGAATATGCTAATCTGGTGTGTGTGGATGGCTTTGAAAACGGTAAACAAGAAATAGGAGAGTAAGTGCAATGCAATCTTTAGGTATATTCGGCCTGCACAAAGGGATACACTTTATGTTATATCTGTAATAACTGTATATCTCATGATGGTTTCTAGTAGAATAAAAATTACTCAAAGTAATTTTTTATTCATTGTATTTACATCTGTATAATGAAACCTTTCCCATGTTTATCACTAACTGCGAAAAGGTTTTGCAGAAAAAAATCCAGGTATGGGTCAAAAACAGTTATAATTTACAAATATAAAACAAAAATATTTCACCATATCATCTCCAAGAATTTCATAGTTTAGATATTCTAACATGGAGATTTTTGGTTAAGTGATGGTAAACAAAAAATAATTACAGATTTGTTACTTTCTCCAAAAATATGCAATAAGCGCATATTTTCATATAAAGGCCATTTTTCATGCTCTACAGTGTTACTTATAAATTATTTCTGCTAATAACGAAAACTAATATCCATTATCACCAGTAACTAATTGCTTTAAAGGAAAATAAAACAACGTTAACAAGACCCCAAATTAAATAAATTTAAAAAGTAGTAAACAAATGTTCCAGAATTTCTAAAGTTCATTCATCTTTTGTATGGCTTTAATAATCTTTTAGAGAAATAACAATCAAAAAATCATAAAAATTGATAAATTCAAAAATGGATTAAAATCCATCTTTTTAATATTCAAGGAGAGAAAAAACAAAAAATGTTAATCAAAAATTATGGATGGTTCGTCGTTTCAACTATTGTTAGTTGATTTTTTATTAAATAATTTCTGCTGATAAATAAAACGATTTTCAGTATCACGAGTTGCTGAAAGTTTTACAAAAAAATAAAACAACTTTAAAAATAGCACAAATTAAAGAAATTTAAAAAATACCAATAGGTCGTTTCGAAACATCTAAAGTTCGTTTATCATTTCTAATCTTGAACAGCCTTTTAGAGAAGGAACAGTCATGATATTATGAAAATCGATAAATTTTCAAATTAATAAATCGAACTCTTTCCAATAACTACGTAGAAAAAGAACTTAAAAAGTACGTTGGGAATTTCTTTGTTTCCATTATTGTTAGTTAATTAATTATAAAATGATTTATAATAATAAATAAAATGATTTCAGATATCACCAGTAAATCAAACTTTTAAAGGAAAATAATACAGCGTTAAAAAAATAGAAATAAAATAAATTTTTAATCGAAATTTCTAATGTTTTTATCAGTGCTAGTGATTAATATATATATATATATAAATTAAAACATAAAAAAAATAGTAAAAATAAGTGATAAAACAGGAGAAAGATACTTAAATCCCAAGGCTGCAAAGTAATTGAGGTTCAAAGATGGGCCAAGAAAACTTGTATAATGTATCTCTTGTTTATTTGTAAAAGTGGTTGAAAGCATAATCAATGAAACTCTCTCTTCAACCACATCAGTCTAACTTACACATATATAAGTCTTTCTTGGACCATCTTTAAATCATGCTTGCTTAGGGGTTTAATTATCATTACCATGGTTCTTTTATTTATTTTTACAATTTTTCCATGTTTTAACATTTATTTAAAAAAATCATTCTAGTAATGAATAAGGAACTGTGTAAGTTCCGAAATGGACGTTTGCTATTTTTTAAATTTCTTTGATTTGCACTACTTTTAACATTCTTTTATTATTCTTTGATATTAACAGCACAAAGTATTTCCTGTTGTCATAAACTCAATGCTTGCAATTAATTTTGTAAACGTTTTTACAATAAGAAAAAGTTCAGTACTTTTTAAAAGTTATGTAAAAGGATACTTTCAGGGTTGAAATTGCAGCGGTACGAAAGTTTGTTTCGGGTCATATTTGAATTATTACATAGATAATCCTCAAAACACTGTGTAAAAGAAATAATTAACGTTGCGCTAAAAACTTTTCACGGTAAAAAATGTGTTACAAAACACCAAACTTGACGTAGCATCGTTGCCTCAAACTTTTAGTATAATGTTACACAAATATGGTGTAAATATACACTAAACAAAATTTGGTCTAAAGTTACACAATTCTATAGGCGTTGTGAAACATTGCAATAAAGTTTCTTTAATTTTTTTCAATGGACTCTTCCCAACGTCGTCTGCTCAATCATGTTATAGACGAAAACGAAGAATCTAATTCTGAGAATCGAATTCAATTAAATATTGTTCTTAAGAACAAAAGTGTTAATATTTAATATAGAATAAAATAAAAGTAACATTGTGCATTTGTACGGTAGAATAGTTGTATTTGTAAATTTAATAATTTAAAGAAAACATTTTATGTGTTTATTTATTTTGAACTGTAAGAAACGATTTTCGTATGTTCTAGTGTAACTGTTACATTAACTGATCAAGCAATAAATAATAGCTTCTTCTTGTGGAATGTTTATGGATTAAAATTAAAATTTAAAAATTCTTTCATTTAATTTGATTGCATAAAGGTGTTATAACAAGTTAATTAACTTAGTTACTTGTCTAAATGGATTTACGCAGTACGATATTGCACTGTCGCTGATTTAAGTACCAAAAATCAGAGTATTTAACATGTTCTTCATGAACATCAATAACAAATATAAACTAAATGATGATTGTAAATGTATACAGCAAACAAAAGATGATGAGTAATGATATGAAATGGATTAAAAATGATGATGTATAAAACAATAACACAGATTAAATACGATTGATCAAAAATAAGAATAGAAAATATGTTCTTTCAGCAATCGTTATAAATATACAAGACTTCGTCTGCTATTTTTTTCATCTATCATGTGACCTCTGACGTCAGGTGGGAAGAGCCCATTTTGAACGAACAATTGTGTTAAATTTATGTAAATACCAAATCTTATAAAAAGGGTAATACATAAATATATAAATGCTGAAACTAAAAAAAAAAAAAAAAAAAAAAAAAAAGATAGGGAGAGAATAAGAAGAAAAAGAAAAAGAAAGGAAAGTGTTATTTTTTTGCTTTTTGTTCAAGAAGAATACATTAATAGGGCATTTTCTTTGCTCCATGTTTGAAAACAAATTCTAAAACACTTTATGTATTTTTTAAACTTTCTCTTCTAAATATATATTTTGTGTACTTATCAATAGGACTAAGGATAGAGAAGACTTTCTCACAAAAAGGCACCAAAGTAAATGTTTAAAAAATGACACTTTCTTGATAACTTTTAAGCAATTATTTATTATTTATATTAATCTATAATATATATATATATATATATATATATATATATATATGTATGTATGTATGTATGTATGTATTATACTATATATATATATACTATAATTCGATACTACATTAGAATGAATATATAACGTATAGTAGAATAATTACTACACGAGTTTAAAAGTCAGTGTAATCTAAGGAGTATTAAGATCGTATAAAATTAAATAATTTAATACTCAAATTTTAAAACCATTTTTTTTTGTTGTAGTATAAAAATATTATGAAAGATTATTTGTATTTTACTACTTATAAACATACGAAAATATAAAAATTTATTATTGAAGGTTGTTTACATTTATACACAGTGATAAAATAAGTCTGTAACTGTCATCTAGAAACTACACTGTGGCTATAGCAAGAATAGTTACATGTCATCCTTATAAATTTTAGTTTCCTTTGCTAGATAGTTCTAAAAACACCTATTAGAATTCTAGATCGTTTTCCTATATTATCATGATCAAACTTATTTAAAAATCTCTGCAAATAAAAGTGAACTTAAGAGGCGAGTATTAGTAACTATGTTGTTGTTGTTGTTGTCGTGTGCCACTCGGAAATTTCGAGCCCCGGTAGTGGAACTAACCGGATTTAATTTAAGGCATGAGGGGTGCGTCTTCCGTTATTTAGGAGCGCCTCATAGGGAGGAAGTACGACTTTAGCTCGAGAAACTGGTGAAAGATGGCAGCACCAGCCAAACGACAGGAACTCGAATTTTGATCCGGATCAAAGCGAGTTAAACCCATGTTCCGGTACCCCCAGTGGTAAAATTTTTGATGGGAACTTGGAGGACTTTAAGACCATGACGGAATGTAACGTGCACCAGTCGCCATTAGCGTACACGACGGTCTTCGGCCGGCTCGAGGACCGAACCCGCAATATTTCGATCACGAACTCGCTGCTCTTACCGACCAGGCTACCGCGGCCTATTAGTAACTATAATCTTGGTTTATGATCCAATTTTAGGAAATTAAGTTATAATACAAGGGATTCGTATTTTCATAATATTCATAATACTGTTTTACCATCTATAAAAATATAGACTAGAAATTCTCAATCATTTCATCAATCCAGGTTATTTGTTTACCTTATACGCATAGCTCGTAAATAAACATTTCTTGTTTAGTGTGTAAGAAAATGACTGTTTATTCGTTCTAGGTGAAGGCTGCATGAATTTTTTTCTCAGTGTAATTTCAAGAGCAAAGTGCTAATGCCTCAGTTAATGCATCAGAGTAAAGTGCAAATTTTATGCAACAACTCAACTATGGGCCAAGATAATACCATAGAAAATTTAGCCCCCTTTATCAAAATTAACGAAGTATAGAATTAGCCGGCAAGAAAGTGTGGCAAAGTGACAGGGTGTTTGACTTGAAACAAGAAGGTCTTCAGTTCATTTCCCGTCTCCTTCAAATTTTATATTTAAATTTTTTTTTAAAAAAACATAATACCAATGTTTGGTTCAACTTAAGATTACCAAATCATGGTAAAAGGTTAAACCATCGGATGGTTGCAGCTATTTCAGTACACTATTTTGGTTTAAACTAACACCCACACTTTTAACAGTGTACTCAACTTTTAAGAAAAATATTAAAAACACACTAAAATTTAAATAACTGTCATTGCAACGAAATAAAATATGTAATAATAGTCTCTATTTAGTTCATATTTCCCTTTAAATAAATATTAATGAATATAAAACATCATTTTTAACGTCGCCTTAACACAATAATGCTATTGTTATGCATTACATTAACATTTTCCACAAAAATATTTAATTAAGTTTGTTAATTTTCTATTATTCTTGGATATAATATATTAACTGGTAGTAAAAGTTCCATTTATTTAAATTAACCTTAATTAGAAACAAAGTTATTAAATTATATTTAATTTATTTTGATTAAATAATATTCATAAAAATCAACATTTCTGTTTTCTAAATATAAAACTTGAAGCTATTTAAATAATGCTTATAGTAAGAGAAATAATTCAGCAAGAGCATAAAATATTGGCATCATAACTTTTAAATTAGAGAAAAAAAATCCCATTATTTTCTATTCATTGTATGAATTGCAAGCGAAACATGCATTCATGATATAAATTTAATTATGCTACGGTTTAAATATGGTAAAAATGAACTGGCGGAACAACAAACAAACGTACAAATGAGATTCTACAGATTTATCCGCTTTATTTAAAAGTTTATATTCAACAATTACTTTACAATTTGACATAATGCATCTTCTAAAAATAGTTATTTTTAACGAGATGGAAATTACTTCACGTATTCTTTTCCTGAACACACATTAAAACGTCGAAAATTGCTTTAATTAAATGTTTAAGGAAAATATAAGTTTTTAAATTAAATTAATCTATTCAACTTGCAGCATAAATTAAAACTCTCTTTAAGAGATTTTCTTAATATTCAGACAAATTAAATATTGTAAATGTAATATTTATTAAAATTCCTATTTGAAAGCCATTTAATTAAAATGAGTAAGTTTATTCTAATAATGTGAGCAGTATAGTATAAGAACTAAAAAATTATTCTACTGCACTCATGTAATATTTGCATTTCTCATATATACATAGGTAATTTAAATAAAAGAAATAATAATAATAATACTTAATTTTGAATTCATTCAATATTGTTTTGTTTATACCAGAATTATGAATGAAAAAAACATGCAGTGAATTCGCGATAACTTAAATTCATTAATTTACCTAAACTTTTAAAAATATATTGATAAAATAAGTTTCAATACTAATGAGAAATCTCCCATTTTATAGAATATATAAAACATGGAGCAAAATTTCAAATTTTACTTTTACTTCGTATTTATTTAAATATGTTTTTGACATTGAAAAACTTTTACTTCAGTTACGTTTGTAAAAAAATAAACAAATAATAATAATAAAATCTGGAGTTACTCTAATCGATTTTCGAATATTAATTAATTAACATTTGTTTAAAAATAAAGTAAAAGAAGTTAGTTACATAAACAAAATAGAAAATTATAATAGGGTGTTTGAGAATGTTGTTGAACTTAAAGTTATTGTAGTGTCACTCCATTTTAAATCAACAAATTTTCAAAAAAGTTGTTGCATCACCATTTTTGATTTTGATGAAAATTTGCATGTGCATTCCGCATGCTTCCTAAACTTCAAAAATGTATGTTTTTTATTAAAAGAATATATATATATATGTAGTGGGGAACTTATGTGGGCGTTAAAAATTAACTAATGCATGATTACGATTAATTATTTAATATTTAAATAAAGATAACTATTTTACAATTATGTACAAGATTATAGTACGAATTAAAATTAAACAGCCGACCAAAACAGTCACATTTAAAAGTCAAATCAGAAGTTTAACTTTCGTCAAAATAAAATCATGAAGTTCAATTGCCATTTTCGGCCGTTGACAGATCTGCATCCAAGTTACCATCTAACATCATCGAAATTAAAAGCAGTCGCTTCATCAAGGTCCTAACGTCAACTCATCAAGGTCCCAACGTCAACTGAACTGTTTCTCGAAAGTGCTCCGAGACTCCGTCTATGGGGATGCGCACGCACGCAGGGGATGATAATGACGACACCTCACAGCTACGTCATTCCGTCACGACTCTACGCTCCTGGCTGCAGTGAGATAAATAGATCTGTGCAAGGCTGGTTTCAGAATTAAATTTTAGGAAAAGCATGGTGCTCCCACCATATATATATATTAATATATAAACTATTTTTTGTTAGCAACAGCAAAAATTGGGCATTTTATTGCTTTGCCTTATCAACTATAACTTTTTTTCCTATCAAAGCTATGGAGCTCAACCATAGCTCATTCGAAAGTTAACACAATGGTCTTTTTCCATATGGTATCAATAAGTTTCAGATTAAAAAAAAAAAAAAAAAAAAAAAAATTCACCTCTTTAAAGTCGCAATGTGCGATACAAAATTATTTTTTTTTACCACTTTTGAAAATTCAAAAACTTATGAAGGGTTTGGTATAACAAGCCCTATTTTTTTTTCTTACATACGTATGGCTACTAAAAAAATATGCGTGTTACTCCGCCCCCTTCACAATATATGGCACCCCCCCCCCCTCCCGAAGTTGCACATTTTCTAAAAAATCCAGTTTCAATGCTAAAAAAAGTCATGTGGGGGACATAGTTTTTTTTTTTTTTTTTTTTTTTTTTTTTTACTTGTCTGATTTTAAGTACTTCTTACCAGCTTTCAAACATGAAAAAGATCGCTCTGTTATTCAAAGGCATTTGAAAGGTTTAGGGGGGTCTCTATTTTCAAATAATTCATTGGAACAATGCAATTTTTCCTTTTTTTTTTTTTTTTTTGTAAATATGTTATTTATTATACACTTTTCTTATTTGATGGTTTTAGGCTAACCTTACAAATAGTAATTTAACATATTCCTACCTCTCCTCATTTGAGAACATGTATTTGCCAGCTACAACAGGAATGAGCAACACACACGAGCAGTTCTTTATAGGGAAATAGTGCCTACTAGTGGTTGGCACTGTGCGCCAATGACAAAATTGCTTGCATATTCATCCTCATCATCCTCATCAATTTCAGCCTTTATCAATCCACTGCAGGATGAAGACCTCTCCTAGATGACTCCAAACTGTATTCTATTCTGCAAATTTTCTGCATTCTGCTTTTCCAAACTTCACAATTTCATCTCTCCAACAACACAGTGGCCTCTTCCCCAATCTTTTCTTATCTCTTGGTATCCAAAATAGGACTTTAGTGGTCCATCTATCATCATTTCTTCTCGCAAGGTGCCCAGTCCAGCTTCGTTATTTTGGAAACAATTTCGGCCAATATATGGTAAGACAAAAGATTTGCAAGATGATATATCATGCATTTGTTCAATAGCTCAGTTGTTTCTTTAATTCTGAAAGGCTAGGCCAAAAAAAGAATGGATCCTATATTTTTCTTCAACATCATATACTTTATTTTCAACATAGAGTATTTAGGGTAATTCATAATTTATTTACTCTTTATAGACAGAAATACAAACTTATATTTAAGAATTTTTAAAAATAATTTCCTGTTTTACCTTTAATAAGAAATGTGCTTCACTAAAATATTTCGTTAATATGTAGATAACTTCATTTTGAAAAAAAGAAAAGAAGAAAAAGAAAAAGAGAAAATTCTAAATTCTCCATAATTCTAAAAGAGTTAATCTTAAAGACAGGGATACCAAGAGATAAGAAAAGACCGAGGAAGAGACCACTGTGTTGTTGGAGAGATGAAATTGTGAAGTTTGGAAGACCAGATTGCAGAAGAATTGCACAAAAGAAGGCAGTTTGGAATCAGCTAGGAGATGCCTCCATCCTGCAGTGGATTGATAAAGGCTGAAATTGATGATGATGATGATGATGATGATGAATACGCAAGCAACTTTGTCATTGGCACAGTGCCAACCACTAGTAGGTACTCTTTGCCTACAAAGAACTGTTCATGTGTGTTGCCCGTTTCAGTTGTAGCTGGCAAATACAGGTTCACAAATGAAGAGAGGTAGAAATATGTTAAATTACTATTTGTAAGGTTAACCTAAAACCATCGAATAAGAAAAGTTCATAATAAATAACATATTTACAAAAAAAGGACATGGAAATATTGCATTGTTCCAATGAATTATTTGAAAATACAGACCCCCTAAAACTGCCAAATGCCTTTGAATAACAAAGCGATCTTTTTTTTTTTTTTTTTTTTTTTTTTTTTTTTTTTTTTTAAAAAAGCTGGTAAAAAGTACTTAAAATCAGACTAGTGAAAAAAAAATTACCTTTTCCCCCACATGACTTTTTTTAGCACTGAAAACTGGATTTTTTAGAAAATGTGCATCTTCAGGGGGGGGGGGGTCATATCTTGTGAAGGGGGCAGAGTAACAAGCCATTTTTTTTATGCAATAAGTAACCATACATACTTATTTAAGAAAAGAAAGAGGGCTTGATATTCCAAGCATTTCATGAGTTTTTAAATTTTCAAAAGTGATAAAAAATTAATTTTGCATCACACATTTTGACCTTAAAATATGAACTTGTTAAAAATATCTAAAACTTATTGATACCATATAGTAAAATACCATTCTGTTAGCTTTTGAATGAGCTTTGGTTGAGCTCCATAGCTTTGATAGAAAAAAAAGTTATATTTCATAAGGCAAAACATTAAAATACCCAATTTTGTCTGTTGCCAACAACAAAAATAGCCTATATATCACATAATAAAATTTTTAAAAATAAAAAATATACTTTTTTGAGGCCTAGGATACATGATGAATGCACGTGTGAATTGTCATCAAAATCAAAAATGGTAGTGCGCGCCTCATTTGTTGATTTAAAATCGAATGACCCTGTACTAAAAGTAATTTGAGTCCCTAGTTAATAATGGTAAAGCATTTCTCGTTGTGTCCTGTAAAAATCCATAAGCACTAGATTAACCAAAATCTATACAGTTATCTCAACATTGACCTGTAACAAGTATATACATTTAAGGCTGAATAATATAATGCATTTAGACGCTATCGCACTTTAAAATAATTTCAGCACATAGACCACAGTGATAAGAGATGTTTTATTTGTGTCTCTGTTAAAAAAAAAAAAAAAAACTACAAGTGCAGGATTGAACAAAACTATATAGTTAGTGCAGTATTGACCTATAACATTTATATAAGTTTAAAGCTCAAACGAATGTGGAATTTAGGCGCTATTGCACTTTAAATTATTTGAGCAAATAGGCTATAATGATGCAGAATTTTTCTTAGTGTCCCTGTAAAAGAAAAAAAAAAAAAAAAAAAACTACACTTGCTATGTTCATCAGAACCTATGCAGTTCAAGAGTGACCTATAACAAACGCATCAACTTCATATAACAATGCAGGGTCGGAAATGCTTTCCTAACACAGTGGTATACATTTGGGCACCAGAAATAAAAAGAACGCGATATAAACGAATATTTGATTTAATAATAAATTTTCATAAGCAATTACCTGCCTCAAAATCACTGGAAGAATTTCGAACACTATCTTTTACCCGCGTTCCATTCGTTCAATTATTAATAAATTTTATTTATGATCCATCTCTGTATACATCCGCATAAAGGAAACATTTCCGACCCTGAATTCCTATATAATTATGAATCATCATGATGCCCTCTACCTGTTCTATAAGTTCTAATTTGTAGCACTGAAACACCCTACATATCAATTCTCATACATTTTATCATAAAAATATATCAGTACTCATTAAAATTTTAGCGAGTGAAGCGCAATGTTTGAAAAAAGATTAAGAATCTGCATGTATGCAATGCATGAAAAATAGTATATAATATGCAATGTGTTTTAATGTTTGTAGAAAAATAAATTTTAAATTTAAACTCTATCACGTTCGATGCACAAGTATCGTAGGCTTAATATAGTATATAAAGCTGCACTAATTACCTAAATTGTACGTAAACTTCATAAAAATTAATTATTTCGGTTTTATTTTCTAATATATTTCAATATATTCTTAAATTACATAAATGCATTAATTTCTCATAATTAGAGTGCAAATGGAATCGTTTATTCTACAGAAACTGTCTGAAAGAAAATCCTAAATTCTAACTCAGAAAAGTGCTAATTCTCACCGCTACTTTCTATCACAGTTTTGCTGGTTTTACTATAGTATATGTCTTATCTTAAATATCTATACTTATACGCAGTAACTCTAATGCAAATATTTTTTTAATAATTTATTATTTTCAAAACCTCTTAATTCTTATTTAAAAATTTCCATTATGGAGACATTGCTTGCGCAAACTATGGAATTAATATATAGAAATATTTTATTAGTACAGAAATACTTTAAATGTTGTTACTATAGAAAATCCTTTTTACTTTCTGTTACCCATGTAGAGGAAATACAATTTTGGGGTGTAATTTTAGAAATTAAGTTTTTGTTATATTTACACGTTTTGAGGTCCCTGAATCCAAAAAATCATGTTTTTAGCGGTTGGTCTCTCTCTCTCTCTCTCTCTCTCACTCAGTGTGTATGTGAGAGAGAGAGTGTGTGTGAGAGAGAGAATGTGTCTGTCTGTCTGTTATCAGCATAACTCAAGAACAAATAATAGCAGAAAATCCAAACATAGAATTTAAATATGTATCATATAGCGATACCACACTAAACTTTACGTCTAGATCAGGCAAGTGGTTCGTGTACAGGGACACGCAAGAGAATTCAAATACATTACTTATATAGTGGAACTTGCAGGCAAGTAGAGTTTAATATCTATAGACTGCCCTAAACCAAATGAAACGAATATATATATATATTATATGCGTAAAAACATATTTCATGTAAAATATGGTACGGAAATTATTCACTGTTCGTTTACAGGGTTACACAAAAGAACTAGATTATAGTGCGGCAATACTTGAAAATTGATGGAAGTGTATTTCAGCCTGTGCCGTATGTTATTAAGATAGGATTATATTTTTGTGCACCATGTGGTGTGTACCTGACCTAGAAGATATACAGGGCTGCCAATATTTAAGTCATAACATTCTTTTTTATTGTAAGTGGAAGTGCTTTACTACAATATTTTACCATGTCCAGGAAAGCTGCTTAGGATCGGAAATTAATTGCTCATAGCCATATGGTAAATAATGTGTTTTTAATTTGAATATTAATTGCTTGTTTTTTTTTTTTTTTTTTTTTTTTTTTTTGTATATTTGCCCGCTTTGATGTTTCCTGAATACCAAAGATTTATTTTTAACGTTTGATCTTTGTTCGTGTCTCTTAAAGTAAATGGAAACAAATAATTTCAGGAGATCCAAATGTTGTATTTTGAAGTTAATACGTTTGTTACTAGAAAAGTTTGATCAAGATTGACACGTTTCTAGGAATGTTGTGTTTAAAAGTTGTCTGAATACTTTTAAATGGCGTTTTGAATTTAATATCAGATTTGAATTTCATATAAATATAGGTACAATAATGAAAACGGGGGTTGAGGGAGGCGGTAGCCCCCTCACACAGAATTATTTGTCAAATTAAGTTGCTACGAAGCCTAATTTGAATTGTTTTAACATTGGCTTACATATCAGTGCTCGTTATTATACGCCTCATTCTCCAATCTGTATTTACTGTACTGAATTTCAGGGTAAGAGAATGTCGTGTGAATGACACACCAGATTTTTTTTTTCCTTTTTCTTTGACAATACAAAAACGTTTATAGCTTTGCTCATTATGGATTTATATAATTGTAGTTAAAAGATTTATAACAGACTTTTTAATGTACATTTTTAGACTTTTAACTCCTTGTCAACTATTAATTTATACCATCATTTTATTATGTTTATTGCATAATAGATTATAAACAAATAGTTTTTGACGTAAATTTTAAATAAATAAATAGTTAAATTGAGCAAAATATGTTCTTACAAATCACTTGAATCAATCATTAAAGTACTGGAAAGTTACAGAAATATAAAATGCGCATGCATTTCTAAATCTTCAATTTATCTACAAAGGGCATTCCATAAAATCTGAGAGTAAAATCATAAAAAATCAAGAAATATATTTACAGCAAAAAATACATCATTCTTTTTCAAAATACCTTCCGTCAGATGATATGCAACGGTCCCATCGTTCAACCCACTTTTCAAAACAAGTGGAGAAGCCCTTTTTTGGAAGCTGCTTCGAAGAACCCTCCACTGCTGGAATAACTTCAGAATTTCTTTTTATTAAATTTTCTGCCACGGAGCTTCTCCTTCAACGTCGGAAACAGCCAGAAATCGCATGGTGCGAGATCAGGACTGTAAGGTGGATGTGGCATGATTTTAAAATTGCATTTACTAAGATATTGCTGAACAGAAGTAGCGACATGCGCGCGAGCATTATCGTGATGTAATGTCCAATTCCATACCAGTTCATGACGCTTTCTCGATATGTGTTGTCGCAAAATTTTCAAAATTGAAACATAATATTCACCATTCACAGTAGTTTTTGGAGGCACAGCATGCTGATAGATTACACCTTTATGATCAAAGAAAATAATCATCATGACCTTTCCAGCAGATTTGGTTTGTCGGATTTTTTTCGGAGGCGGAGAATCAGTATATTTCCATACACTTGGAGTATGTTTATATACACTTGGAGTATGTTTCCATACACTTGAAGTACATACACCTTGTGTATGTTTCCATACACAAGGGGATCATAATGATGCACCCAAGTTTCATCACCTGTTATTACAGTCTTTAGGAGATTTGGATCATTTTGAAGCATCAGTTTCCATTCACAACATTGGTGAATTCTTGTTTTCATTTGTTCTTTAGTAAGGTGATGAGGGACCCATCTGGAACAAACATAGCGAAGCTGTAAATTGTTGCATAGAATGCGAAATATCGACGTTTTCGAAATGTTTGTTGATGCCGCTATCTCCTCACATGTCATTCGCCGATTTTCTTGAAGGATTACCCACACAGTGTTAACATTTCGATCATTCACAACACTTTTTGGTCGCCCAGGCCTAAGAGCCAGTTCTGCAGACAAACGACCTTTCTTGAAATCACCATGCCATCTAAAAATCGTAGACTCACCAAAACATTTGTCTTTGTAAGCTTCTTTCAGTAACTTAACTGTTTCTGGAGCTGGTTTTGTCCAAACGGTAGGAAAATTTTAAGGCACAACGCATTTCGTTTTTTAACTCTGAATCACTCATCTCCATTTCTGTAGGGCAAATAAAACAGTTCTTTAAACAAGCACGGAAATAGGAAAATAAAATCGCCTGTTTCGTTTAGAATTTTGTATAAACGTACAGTTAACAGTTTGAAAAAATCGCCTGCGCTTCTATTTTTTAGTTTCGCGGTGTTGCCAGTACGTTAAAAAAATAACTCTCAGTTTTTATAGAATGCCCTTTGTATATTAATAAAATCAGACTTTTGTCTGTAAATTTGTCGGAATCAAAAAATTTTGCGATATCTTCCCGTTTCACCCCCCCCCCCATGAAAGCCGAAAATGACTTCAGAAAATTTTGCGTGTGTAGGTGTGTGTGTCTTCCTGTCTGTATGTCGCTTTTTTTTTGTCCGGATATCACTTGAGAACGGCTGGACGGAATTCAACGGCGCTTGGCGGAATTTAGGTCTTCACCCAACTCAAAATTATATCTATCAACTTTTCAGAAATTCCCCCCGTTCCCCCTTTGGTGGTAAATGACTAAAACACGTTTGTCCGGGCATCACTCGAGAACGGCTGTACGGAAATCAACGGCGCTTGGCAGGAACTTAGGTCTTAACCCAACTTAAAATTATATCTATAGAAATTTTCAAAATTATGACTGTGTTTAAATTGTGGATAAAATGCGCCTGCGCATGCTCCATAAATATTTTTTCATTAAAACACTTTGAACGGAAAAATAAAATATTAAAATAAATTTTTGAGTGAAAGACTTTTTTATTCGCGTGATTCGCACTACAAATTATAAAAAGATTCAAATGAAGTGTTGCTATCTAAATTCTATACTTTAAATAATTTTAAAAAATCTAATTGTCGTATCGAAAAACTGTTTACACCCCAGGATTAAAAAAAATCACCCCTTTCATTTGGTACTGAATTTGTAACGATAGGACTGATATTTCTAATTTATTTTTCCGTTTTTCCGTTGCCACTTAAATTTCATACTTTAGTTACTTTTTAAAAATCTAATTGTCGCGTCGAAAAACTGTTCGCACTCCTGGATTCAGCAAAATCGCCCCTTTCATTTGGTATTAAATTTATAAATATAGGTCTGATATTTCTAATTTATTTTACCCTTTTTCCTTTTCAACCCAGATTCGGTAGAAGGTTTTATTTTTATGTATACGCATTTATATATTTTTTTAATTTTCCAGAAATAAAATGAAATGTTTTTAATTTCACATGAATATTAATAACAATTAGAGAGAAAAATACATACAAAAGTTGGTGATTTTTTTTTTTTTAATCAAAAATTTGTAAGTGTATAAATATTTTCATAGAGATATTTGGCATTAGTTTAATATTTTTATTTAATTAAGCAGTACTTTTCTTTCCTGCAGTAAAAAAAAAAAAAAAATGTTTTTATTATGTACCTCATGAGGTTCTTTTATGTTCTCCCCTTAATTGTAAATGATTATAATTTGGATTTTATTATTATTATTATTATTATTATTTTTTTATAAATATCAGAAAAGAGTTTTTATTTTATTTTATTTTATTTATTTATTTAGTGTATGCAACAGCTTTAGTATCGGATCCCTTTGGTAAAATTTTAAATTCGGCACCGAAGTAGCTCGGGCGTTTCTAGCCAAGATCTTTAATTGCACAATTGAGATAGCCAATTCAGTTCACCGCAAAAATGGCTTAAAATATTTAAAGTCACCAAAGGGGTCCCATACTAAAGCTGAGCTTTTTGTATTTATTTATTTATAATATTTTCTATTAAAGACTTCTGTGGTCACAATTTGGTGCGTAAATTGTTTGTATGCATCCGGCACTTATTGTAACTGGATTTCACGAAATTGGACCCCCCCCCCCCATCTCGGAGTCGGAGGGCAATAAACATGTGTAAAAACATGTTTTTCCGTTTGAATTCGCTTTGAATTATCTTAGAATGGCGAATTTTGTTGTGTGGATATTGATTAAATGTACGCATTATGTACATTAGTGGGATTTTGCAAAACTTCGAACTCATCCGCTGAGGAAGGGGAAGTATGAGGTGAGTAAGTTGCTGCCGAAGGCAGTGGGAACCAAGACTCCTCACGTTGCGAGCGAGAAAACCTCTACCAATCACAGCGAGAACTTAGGTTATTAATAAAGGTATGGGATTTTGAAAACTCATTTAAGTTTAATGTCCAGCGAAGCGGGCAAAGCCTGCTAGTCTATATGAATAAAGAGAAGTGTCTGTGTTTGTGTCTCTCTGTGTGTGTGTCTGTATGCGCTCTGATGCTCGCACTACTGATCGCAGATCTTCCAAATTTGGCATATAGGTACCTGGGACCCTGCAGGTGTGCACCTTATCGAGATTTTTTCGAATTTCGAATTTGAATTTTTTAAATTAATGTTTTTTCGAATTTAAATATTGGCTTTATTGCTTCATTTTTCATAAATTAAATTCTTTTGCTTCAATCGTCTGCGTATCTTAGCAACGGCTATTACGCAACTTATTTTTATTTAATACATTCATTTGAAGGCGATTTTTTTTTGTTGTTGTTATATTTATTGAAAATAAAATCATAATGCAGCAGAAAAAATTAAGTATAATTAGTTTTAAATTTAAAAACGTATTTATAACAGTTATGTTTAATTTTTTATAGTAGAACAACTTCTTATTTTTCATTTTTTTTAGTTAATTCCTTTAAAAGAAAAAAACTTTAATTTTTTTTTTTTTTTTATTTACTGTATTTATGTGGGAAAATGGTAGTATATACATAGTAAAAAGGATTAAATTTATTAAAATTTGTTTGTTTATATATATATATATTTATTTATTTAATCTAGTTTTTATTTTATTTTATTTTATTACATTGATCGGAATCAAATCGTAATATAGTGTAAATAGCATGGGCTATAAAATATAAATGGTTCAAAACTAAAATATTTAATAGATGCTGAGATACAGTCATCTTTAAAATCGTAGTTCTTAAATAGTAGCAGATCCCCCTGTCGTCGATAAATATTCAGATTGAAGTGCCCAGGAAAGATATCCCTGCAGATATGGGAAACCTAGACCTGATGCAATGCGTGCGGGAAAAGAGCTGCCGTAGATAGCGGGTACCGGAAGCGAGGTTTGGAGCAATTTCAGTTTTTCTTTTTTTTTTTTTTTTCTTTAAGTTTTTGTCTATTTTGTCTATAATGCGGTGTAAAAAAATTAATATTAATTCAATTCTTTCGAAAATTCATTTAAATATAGTGACCAGCGAAGCGGGCGTAGCCTGCTAGTTATTAATAAAATGAAAAATATTTTTGAAAGTTTAAAAAGGCTTCGTACTCGATTGCGTATAAGGGCTTTTTGATGTTTGGTTATTAACTAAGAAAAACAACACATCTGTTTTAACGCACATGATTTGTATTTTAACTGTTATAAATGAACAGTTAATAAATGTATATTCGTTTTCAAAAATCATTAATCAATTATTTCGATCGGCGCGTACACCATTTCCTTTAATTCTTTTAACAGTTCTATTTAAAGCTGTAATCGTAGAAAACGAAATACTAAGACCAAAATCTATCCTAGTTTACTGAGAAATGATATTTCTGCTATCAGAACTTGGCATCTAACGCATCCCTTTGTTGAACGAAAGATTAGACGTCACTGTAAATAGCCTCAACTTCTCAGCTCGATAAAGAAAACGAGATAGCCTTTGAGCCTCTACAAAATGGGGGATCTTGGTGATATTTATTTGGGTTAGCACGCAGTCACTTTTTTTTCCAGACAATCCATGGCCATTGTTTGCGGTGAAGAGATCCTTTTCTCGCCCTGAAATTGAGTGAAGGAAAGTCGTATCGAGTAAGAAAATGAAAAATATAAAGTATCATTATAATAATAAAATAATGCATCTTTTCCAGTATTTTTAAAAAGAAAAAGTAAATGGTATAGTGTTCAAGAAATTATATATATTACTAAAAATGAAACAATAAACGTAATTG
Organism: Salticus scenicus; assembly: GCA_963930645.1. Classification (NCBI taxonomy): domain Eukaryota; kingdom Metazoa; phylum Arthropoda; class Arachnida; order Araneae; family Salticidae; genus Salticus; species Salticus scenicus. The sequence goes on from OZ005650.1 coordinate 174,195,117, forward strand.
TATTTAGATTTTTTTTTCTTTCTTCTTTCTTCTATATGTACATATAGAGAAAGTATCGGATTCGTGAAAATTTTCGAACTCCAGTTTTCGATGAATTTACACGGTTTGTGATGTCCTGAACATGATTTGACTGTTTTTAGAAAATGTCTATCTGACAGTCTGTCTGTCTGTCTGAGTGTGTGTATCACATATTTTGTGGTATCTCATGAACCAATGAATGAAATTTAACCAAACATTGTATTTGGATGGATCCTAACAAAAGCTGTTGCTGATTAGATTTGGGGATCAGTCGTTTAACAGGTGGCGTTGTCACTGCATTTTTCTTAGTTTTTATCAAGGCTGCATAGGACAAAATTTCGTATAAATGTACACAATGAGAGTTTTTTTAACATGCGATTGTAAAATTAATATGAATTATTGATGATAGTAATAGTAAACTAGGAAAGAAAAATTGTGTATGTGGGAGCATCCCTTCCCCTCTGGGGGGGGGGGGGGAGAAGTACACGCCCGGAGGAATAAATTTTCCAATATGGATATCTTTCAAAAGATCTCGTCAATACCTTTAAAAAAATGGTTGAAGTATAGATCTTTGATAATTTAAAACAAAATTATCGATTTTTTTTTTTTTTTTTTTAACGAAAAAAAAAAAATCGTATTTTTTCTGATAATGGCAAAATATTGACTTTCTTTCGGCATTTAGTGATATAATTCTGTCGTATAAAAATCGTCTGCATTTATAATTTAAAATAATTTAATAATTTAATAAATAATTTGTATTGAATGAATTTTATATAAAATTACATAGAAGAAAGTCATGTGATGGCCACATCATACAAGTTTTTTTTTTCTTTCAATTAACTTGCGAAAGAGAGCATTACAAGTTAATTGTGAAACATAGGGAGCAAATACCAAACACTTAAAGGAAAAAGTAAGAATTGTTTTAGGAAAAAAAAAGTAAACACACCACTTCATCAGTCGTAAAAATGTATGCATATTTACAGCGTGAAAGCAGAGAAACCAACTTTTATTCTGCACTTATGTTTTTTTTTTTTCCCTTTAACTATCAATAAAGAATAAAAATTTTGTAAATAAGCAATAATAATTTTTGTAATATATTTTTAAACACGCAACAAATGTTTTTTAGGTTTATAATTTCAGTTTGAAATCCTACCTAAGCTTTTTCGACTCATGGAGGTAGTGCTTAGTTGATTGGACAAGAAAAAATTTTGCATATTTGAAAAATATGCTTTTTTCGTATAATACATTTATCAATTCTTACCATTAAACAATAGATTATTTAGTGCTTTTAAGTATTATTCCAGGTTCACTTACAAATTTATATTTAACTAAAGGTTACTTACAATAAATTTATGTATTTTTATATTCAAAGTTTGATTTTAAAATAAATATTTTATATTACAGATTGGATTAACAAACATTTTATAGGGGAAATTTTTTTTGGAAAGTCTTATGCAGATATGTTTACGAAGTATGAATGTAGTATTCAAACATAACCAGTACTTAGAGTAGTGATGCACAACTTGTGGTTCACGTGTCCTATTTGGTTTTCGAAGGTTTAACTTACGACCCTCTAAAAACAGTTATAAAGATTAAATTTAACTAATATTTTAATGTAAATATATATTTCATTTAATAATTAACTTTCAAGTTAAATTTATAAAAATCGATAATCAATTTTCTTACTGTAAAAGGTATGTATAATGATAATTACGCGCAGATATATGTAAACTTTGTAACATCCTTACATATACGAGTTCAACATATTGAGTGGTTTTCTATAACGCAATCAGCTGTATGAGTAGTCATTGTTCATAAAAGATTGTTTACCTGTACTTTAGAGCTAATACAATGATCGATTATTTAAAATGAGTGGTGCTTACCTTTAGACACTATTTTGCTTTACTCACAAGCACGTTAAATATTGTATAATAAATAGCCTGTATCAATACATAATTCAAAATTTTATATAATTCTATAGATTACTTCATTTTTTGCTACTAATGCGTGAAAATTGCTATTAGAAATGAAGAAAAAAATAACCTAAAAAGTTATTCTTTAATTAAAAATTTAACAATGCAAACAAATCTATTTCGAAGAAAAAAATCACTTTTACTTTCTTTGCTATTTGTAAGGAAGTATTAGATTCATCAGAATTTTCGATACCTATTTTCGATGAATTTGCGCGTTTTGAGATCTCCCGAATAAGATTTGGCCATTTTTAATCTGTCTATCTGCATGTATGTTTGTGTGTGAGCATATCAAAAATATTGTGGACGTTGTATCTCTAAAGCTAATAAGTGTTATTTGAATAAACTTGATATTTTATTGGACGCTGACATTAACTGGGGCGAATTACCTTTAGAGAATAATCGTTTAACAGGTGGTGATGTTATCCAATTTTTTCTTAATTCTTAATCTGGCAGTATAGGACAAAATTTTGTGTAAACGTATATAATATGAATTATTTTAACTTTTCAATATCGAACTAATGTATACATACATACATATATATATAATAGTAATAGTCAATCAGGAAGAAAAAAATATGTTTATGGAGAAACCATGCGTCAAGGGATATAAATTTTCAATATAAGTGTCTTTCGAAAGAGTTCGCCAATATCTTTGACACTGAGCCTGTCCTATTTAATTTCTCTACTCTAGCCACTGTCGCCAAATTTAGAGACTTTTTTATTCAATATCCACCACTAAATTTTAACTGTAACGTTTGACTAAACAATTTCGAAGGTTATTTGTCCAGTATGTATGTTAAATATCACTCATCAAAATTTTTGATGATGGTTGAAAAAAAGAGTTCTGAAATTTCACAACACTATTTAGAGAACTTTAGATAGTTAGGGCCGGCAAAGGGTTAAACTAATGTCTAAATCAGAGATCTATGATAATTTAAAATAAATGTATCGATTTTTTCATTATTATTATCTTCTAAATGCCTCAAATGACGTGTCTAAAGAACATCAAGTTGAATTCGTTTTGATACTGAGTATTCTCTTAGATGAAAATAAAATGCATTCATCATGGAAAATAAATTTCAAAACTAATAATTTTAATTAGTAATATGTACTGTTCCAATTTGAAAAAAAAAAAAAAAAATGGACAAGAAAGTTTTGTGGTGACCACAAAATATTAGTTTGCTGAAAAGAAGTGAAAAATTATCATAAAAACTGTAGTGTTTAAAAATTTGCTCAAATATTTGTAATATGCATTACATGTTATAATATAATATATTATTGTAATAGTGTTATTAATGATAATACATGCATGCAACTCTTTGTTTCACCATAAATGTAAAAATTTATTAAAACTTATACACTATTTATTTTATTTTACTTTAAATGTGTATAGAACTTTCTTAATCCTTTTATACCTGAATTACGATGAAATAAAAGTACTTAATAGAATTTACTTTAGTACTATATATATCACTAAATATATATTTTAGTATGTATTAATACTATATACTTTACTAGTAATAATACGTACTTTAGTACCATATATATATTTTTTTAAATTACATGTAAAATGACAAAATAGAGTTTGTAAACTAATGTTTATTTCAAAGGAAATTACCAATTTACTAATGGTATTTAAGAAATGCATTGCTAGATATTTCTATTCTGTTATGATACACTTGCCCTCAAATGTTTCCTCACATTCTTAGCTCTGATTATATAAAAAGTGTCATTTTTACTCCTGAGATAAACATTCTTCTGAAGCAGCTGTCTGAAGTGTAGACAATAATGGAAGAGGCAAAAAAAAAAAAAAGAAGAAGAATGGATAGCTAGAGTAGGTATTTTCCTAGATTTTTCTCTTACCAACTCTTTGATAAACTGAATGGATGCATCTAGAAACAGTTAATAAAATAAAGCCCCAAAGGAACTCTTAAGAAGAGACCTTAATAATAGATCTTTGCGTCAGAACATGACAGAATGCGGATTTTTTTGTCGTCAATAAAAGAAAGGGAGTTGTGAAAGAACAAGAGAATTTATTTAGAATACAATGTCAATCAAGAAGTATAACAAAAGAGAGAAACTTAAAAAAAAAAAAATCAGATTTACATTGTTTCATACAATAGAAATACTTAGTATACTTTTTTGGGCAATATAGTGCAATTAATACTTATGAAATGAAAAAGTTGTCACATTTAATTCATGTATTTAGGCTCCTAAAAATATAGTATCTACTTAACATATATTTTGTAATTATTTTCTGGTTTTTGATTTTATGCTTTAATTTCTTCAGTATGATAATAATAATAATAATAATAATAATAATAATATACAGGGTAACTACAGCATAAATAAACACTTTAAGGACATTTTCTCGCTGTTTTTTTATCAATGTTATTCATGTTAGAGGCTAAAATATAACCAATGTTCGTTATCTCAGTCATCTCTTTCTGTGCATGAATGTAATGCAAAAAAGAATTTGAGCCCGTTAAATATCACATTGTATAATGATGGTGACCGAAACATATAAAATCCGCCGTAGCTTCTATGTTCTTCATGTTATCCAAAAATAATACCTCAGGGTGTTCATCATGTTACGTAAAAATAATAATTCGCTGCTTACGGGAGGAAGAGAGCCATTCCTTCTGCAGCTGATGAAAAGTGTGATGCTACCACCGCTAAGAATGACTCCCAAACCGTCACAAGTTGCCCACTGTATATATCTAGTGCGACTTTAAATTTAGTTACACGACTTTAAATTTAGTTACACAACAACATTGTTTTATAAAGAAAAGATTGAATAAGATAATCAAAGCATTTTATTTTAGGTTGTTTATTGCATTACCCAGAATACCAATATTATGAACAGTAAAATAAATGAAAAAAAAAAAAAAAAAAAGAGGAAAAAAGAAAAATGTCACATTGAAAAATTCGTAGTAAAATATATCAGAATTACGAATGTCTATTATTTTATTTATTTGAATATGAAGTTATTTCAAGAAATTACGTTGTAATCGTGTGTTTTTATTCTTTCCATTTTCTGTTTCACTGTTTTATTTACCTTAGGGGTGAGTTCCAGACCATCTCCAGTTGCCCATAGTGTAGCGCTAGTACGACATAAAACTAGTTAACACACTCACATGTTTTAATTATTTTTAATATTACGCATTTATTAAAAAATATATAGAGAGAGAGTGTTATTTTTAAAATTGTATATGAACAATACAATATGTCAATTTTCCTTTAGTGGTAAATGAAATTTCTTAGAAGTATTATAGGAACATTTTTTTATAGAAACAACGGAAGTAATTATTTTTTATAATATGAATATACAAAAAGTAACTCATTTTAAATAAAGAAATTTCCTATGCTTTCATTTTCACAGTTTCATTTCTTAATTTTATTAAGGATATTATTTTTATCAGGTTTAAAAGATAGACAAAAAGAAAAAAAAAAGAAAAAAGAAAAGGAAAGAAAAGAAAGAAAAGGAAAGAAGAAGGGTGGCGAAAACGTATGGGAATTATTCTTAAAGCATATTATTTAGAGAGAGAAAAAAACTCATTCTATGAATCTTAAGATTAAATAATTCAGTAGATACTCTTTTTTTTCTTTTTTTTTTTTTTTTTTTTTTTTTTTTTTGAGATACGGAATATTTCTATTATGAACTTAAATTTATATTTAAAAATATTTCAATGTACGATTTTTGATAGATAGCTTTCGATAAAAAACTGAAGAAATATTATACAGCACAAATTTTCATTCTACATTTTCCCTATATATCATCATTCATATCATTTTTTTCCAGACAATAAATCAGTTGTCATTGATAAATTGTATCAACAAATCAGAAAATAAGCATCACAATCTCACATCTCTTGACTTCTCGTTGAGATACCAGTATAATCCATTTCTCATACAAGCTATCGTTGACTGAAAAGAAAAATGAATCTTGGATACAAGACAAATATCCTCTATTGTATTTCTTTCTATGCTTTTTTTTTCACACACAATATATGAATTATGAAAAAAAAAAAAGACAAGTACGAAACCGCATACTGAGAAGTACTATTAATAGTAATACTAACAAATACATTCCAGTTTTAAAAGGTAGTATTAAATTATCAATATTAAATTTGAACGCTTTAAAATGATGAGCATTTTTACAGAACATTTTTATAGAAAAGAATAGAGAACTCGATAATTTATAAAACGAAATAGTGCAGTCGTATACTATATACTCATTTATGATTTAAAATAACAATAAATATTATCAAGAAGAACAAGTTATACAGTCGGTAACAAAAGTGTCCGAACACTAGCAAAAAATCCTATGTAAAAAAGTTCACTTCATACAGTTTTGTTAAATAAATCCTTGTCGAATCCTCTTTTCTATGCTTTTTTTTCACACACAATATATGAATTATGAAAAAAAAAAAAAAAAAAAAAAAAAAAAAGACAAGTACGAAACCGCATACTGAGAAGTACTATTGATAGTAATACTAACAAATACATTCCAGTTTTAAAAGGTAGTGTTAAATTATCAATATTAAATTTGAACGCTTTAAAATGATGAACATTTTTACAGAACATTTTTATAGAAAAGAATAGAGAACTCGATAATTTATAAAACGAAATAGTGCAGTCATACACTATATACTCATTTATGATTTAAAATAACAATAAATATTATCAAGAAGAACAAGTTATACAGTCGGTAACAAAAGTGTCCGAATACTAGCAAAAATTCCTATGTAAAAAAGTACACTTCATACAGTTTTGTTAAATAAATCCTTGTCGAATCCTCTTCTTAGTCTAAGAATACTATTTGATAAGGATTAATTTAATAGAACCGTACGAAGTGTACTTTTTTTTACATAGGAATTTTTGCTAGTTTTCGCACTCTTTTGTTGGCGACTGTAGAGTATGATATTTGTAAGCCACAAAAGTAGGGTGCTACCTAGAAAGAGGAAAACAGAATGAAAAAGTAAAAATATATGTTTTACTTTATTTTTATTCAATGAATCATTTTTTTTGAGCGTGGCAGACGAGACATATGGTAAAAGATGGAAAGAGATTAGAAGGCATGCCGTGCCCGATACATCAAAGTTTAACCAAAGAAACTGTATAGAAATTTTGCAAACAGATTAAATGATATTAATAATAAAATAAACAGTTTTAACATTGTTAAATATAAATTTAAATATTGTTAGAACTTATTAATGTTATAGGATTGAAATATATATTATTCTGGAAAACTGACATAGCATTAAAGAACTTTAAAGCATCTTGGTATTTGAAAATTAAGAATTATAAATTTCTATGTACGAGGAGTAAACATTCACAAGTGTTAAAAAGAAAAAAAGAAGAAGAAATAAATAAATCACAAAAAACAAAGAATAACAAAAAAAAAAAAAAAAAAAATAGTTCATAATTTTTCTTTCAATTTATCATAAAAATAGTATGTGTACACATCTTCCTATATTTATGTCTATATATTTTCCTAGTATCTATTAATACATCTAAACAAACGATAATTAGATTTTAAGTTTGATTATTTTTTAATTTATTAGTTTTAGTGTTGTCTAAAAATTTGTATCCGAAGGTGAACACACGCTTTGAATGTTTGCTTCTCATATCTACTATATCTATCTCTCTCTATCTATATATATATATGCAGTATTCACCAAATTGTTAGCGATTTTATTTATTTATTTGTTTATTTATTTTAATGTATATTGAACGAAAAGAACTTTAGACACGCAACGCGTACTTACAAACTCATATTTTTCTCTATGGATTTAGTCATGAGTGTAATTGGGAAACTAACGACATTCCTTACTTTCCGTAAGGAATGTATTGTAAGCATGTCAAAAATTCGACTTTGAAATTTTGGTGTTTTTATACGTTTTGAGGTCCGCTGAGTTCAATTTTGCTATTATTACGATGATATATGTAAAGTGTGAGAATGAACACGATAGCGCCTAAAGGCTTTCCACGAATGAACTGAAAGTTATTATGTAGGTAGTAGTTTACTATAACACGAACCCTATTGATTTTAGTGAATCTAAGAGTTATAGTTTTTTGACAGGGACACAAAGAAACGTTTTTTTTTTTTCATTATGGCCTACAAGAACAAATGATTTAAAGTGCAATAGCTTGTAAACGCCTTAGTCATCTGAGTTTAAAATTTATTCACATGTTATGAGTCATCGTCGCACGAGCTGTATGAATTTTGGTGATCTAGCACTTATAGTTTTCTTTTTAACAGGGCACAAAGAACAAATCCTTATCATTTTGATATAGGAGCCCAAATTATTTAATGTTTGATAGCGTCTAAATGCCTTATCCGATTATGCTGAAAATTTATACTCGTATTAATGATCCCTGTCGAACAAATTGTGAATCTATCCTTTATAGATTTTTTATCTACGCATTCAAATTATTTGTAATGAAATAGCATAAAATTAAACAATAGAGAAGTATACTCAAACACCCTATTATAAATTTAACTTTTGTTTATTTAACGACATGTCTATTTTAATTTATTTATACAATCGTTAATTACTTAATGTTCAGAAAATTGAGTGGAGTCATTTCAGATTATTTTTTTTTAACTAAATCTTTTAAATATTTATTAAGAAAGCAAAGTTTCCAAATTACTTCAAATTAATTGATTCAAATTAATTAATTAACTGATTTGCTTTAATAACGGAAAATTCGATGACATTGATTGAATAATTGTATATTTTTCTTAAACACAAAACTGCAAAAAGCTCGTTATCACAAAATGCTTTTAAAATGAGATAATTCACTTTTACAATGAACGACCAAATTTCACTCTATGTACAACATTTTTGCGATTTTTTATGGGAATAGTACGATTATTTAGACAGATATCTTTTCTCTCTCTCTCTCTTTTTTTTTTCTATTATTAACTTTTTATTAAATTTGTTGTTTATAACAAGAATGTATTTCAACAAAATTTTACAAAACTTGTTTTGAAGCATGGGTGAGATAAATGATACTCGAAATTAAATGCAGAGCATATAAAAAACTCCTTATGAAATTTTCATTCTTAAAGTATCTAAAATCTAGCTCATTCATTTACTGATAATTTGCTTATTTTTTCTTCTATTGATATAAATTTTAACATAAGCAGCTCAATATATCTAGCTCCTAACCTATGTAACATAAAAATTTCTATCTCACATGCATGCACAGTATAAACGATATTTACTACAAATGAGCATACCACAGCAAAAATTACGCATCTAAACTTTATGTTTCAGAATAGTAATTCTGAAATGTTTTATCAAGATTTCTGAATTTTTTGTAAAACTTTGTTGCAATACATTCTTGTAAAAAGCAAGAAACTTACCAGAAAAGTTAATAATTAAATAAATATATATGTATATATATATATATTTAAATAATCGTGCAATTATCATAAAAAAAAGTATACAAATTTTGCACACATTATGCGAAATTAAGAAAAATTGTGTATTCCCGTATACATTAAACTTATTTCTATCGTTTGCTATGTAGTTCACAATTCTTACAGTCATTTGAAAAGCTTAGGACCAGCTGCCGATTTTCAGTATTTTAACACATTGCATCATTTTCGAATATTATTGCGTCATCTTATGTGCTGATTGCATCAGACGCATTCTATTGCTATAAATAAAGGTGGCTGGCAAGTTTATCGCCACTTGTCTATTGAATTTTGTCGAAGACTGTGCTGTCGTGTAACTATTGTAATGGGTAAAAAACCTTTACTTACTGTTACAAAAAGGTCAGAAATATTGACCCTGCATAAAAGTGGATCTTCGGAACGTCAAATAAGTTCGAGGGTAAATGTGAGCAAGACAGTTGTGCACCAAGCTATCAGTAAATTTAAAATTTCGCAAAAAAATGTGGAACTTAAGAGAAGCGGTCGCCCAAGAAAAAAGAGTGCACATGATGATCATGTGATAAGAAGGATGGTCGTACGAGATCCAAGAACCTCTTGCAATACGATTAGATATTATCTGTATACAAAAGGCACCGACGTCAGTTTGAGTAATATTTCAAGTCGTTTGGCTAAAGATTTTGGTTTTTCATCCCATAAACCTGCAAGAAAACCTCGACTTACTCCAACTATGAAAAAGAAACGATTGACTTTCACCAGACAATATTAGATGTAGACAGTACAGCAGTGGAGTAGGGTCTTATTTTTGGATGAGTCAAGTGTGCAGCAATTTTTTGCATGTGCTACAAGTGCTCGCCTCCCAAGGGAAGAAGGCTATGATGAGAGAGATACGATTCAAAGTGAAACGTCCTCCAAGCCAAATGATTTGGGGTGCAATGTCTATGTCCGGTACTGCTAGTCTGTATTTTGTGCCAACTAAAACCACTGTGAGCGGCACAAACCTTAATTGATCCGTGGGAAGTTGAAGCTTCACATGCGTGTTCATAAATGTTCAATTTTCATACATGATTTGGATCCGTGTCACAGGGCGAAGATTGTCAAGAAATATCTGAGGGCACAGAAAACCAAAGTGCTTGACTGGCAGGCAACAGCCTAGATTTGAATTCAATAGAGAATCTGTGGTGTATTGTGAAAAATAAAGTCGCTGTAAAGCAACCAACCACTGCTACGGCACTTGTTGAAGCAATAAAGCATGTCTCGTGCATAGACAATTTTAAAGCTTACTGCAAGTCCCTTATTTATAGAATGTCTAAGACGACTGCACAAGTTATTAAAAACAAAGGAGGTCCTACAATATACTGACATTAATTACATTAAATAAACATGTGATGTTTATTTGTTCTATTAAATGTACAATTAGTATGTTGTTTTTGAGGAATTCCGTTAAATCTGATTTTTCTATAGGTGGTCTTAAACTTTTGCTAATAACTGTATGACCCAACGTGTACAAAAAAAGACTGATCTTTTCATGTTTCTCAGAGATATTTGCGCATGCTCAGATGTTCTCATTTCTGTTTTAGAGTAAATAGATCTGTGTTTAAAATTTAAGATTTAAGAATAAAACAAACTTAAAGTCCGGACGTACACAAATATATTACATTCTAATACATAAAAGCATTATTTTTGTAAATGCATCGCATATGAAATTAAACTTTTACCCTATATTATGTTACTACGATATTCATTGTAGCGGATTAAGTTCACAAATGCATACAATATACTTACGTACTCGGGGTTCGTGGATTGCCTGTGAATGAAAGGCGAATCTTGCAGAGGCTAAATAGTTTATTTACAGAATGTTCTACGGATGGGTGACCAAGTAATGTGAACACTTTCTCTTTTTTACGTTTCACCAAATATCTTGAAAAGTTCTTTAGAAATCATCTTCAATCTCCAGTAGGGTAAAGAACATGTTATACCTCATATTTTTCAGTAAAATCTATATCATGAGAAGGAGAAGGGGGGACCAGTAAAAAATTAAATCAAAATCAAAATATTTTGGATCACACTGTAAAACGTAATGCATCAAATGCGTTTTGTTTGTACATGTGATTATAAGGACTGTTCTCCTTATCTATATAAAATTATATGAAGCTACCGCATATATTCATGGAGATATAACGGTTTCTTTAAAAAAATGCAAAACTATTTCCACATATTAAATTATAACACGTAGGGTATTAGACCCAGTGTAAAGCCCTTTTCAGGAAATATGGCACACTACATTAGACACGGTATAACGCAATCAGAATGAAAAAAATGTTAAGTATCTTACGAAATACGAGTACTTTTACTAAATAATTTTTAACTACGCGCGCGTAAGCTTTATAAAAATGCATTTGCATAATTTAATAGCCAAAGGTATTGATCAACTTACAGGAAAACCCCAAACAAATATCATGTACATTCAAAATGACACGAGATTTATTAAAAACAGAATTTAAGTTCTTTGTAAAAAAATCAAAAGTTATTAGAGGGTTTTATCAATATTTATTTTCAATCAGCGGAAACACTGTAATGTCAATGGGCATTGGTTGAATGGAAATAAAAATGTGAGAAAAAACCCTTATTAGCTTTTATTTTGAGAGAACTGAAATTCTGTTCGTTCTGTCTCTCGTAACGTTTTGAATTTAGATGATATTTGTTTGGGGTTTACATATAAATTTGCTCAATACTTTTATCTTTAAAGTTATGCAAATGAATTTTTTATAAAGCTTGCGCATGCGTAGTTAAAAAATATTTAGTGAAAGTACTCGTATTTAGTAAGATATTTAACATTTTTTTCATTCTGATTGCTGTACGCTGTGTTTAATGCAGTATGTCATATTTCCTGAAAATGACTTTCAATGGGTCTAATACCCTACGTGATATAATTTTAAAAGTGAAAATTGTTTTTGCAATATTTTTAAGAAACCACTATATCTCCATGAGTATATGTGATAGCCTCATAAAATGTTATACAGATAATGAAAAAAGCCCTCATATAATCAAATGCTACAGCCAAAACGCATTTAAAGCTTTACCATTTACAGGGTGACCCAAAACATTTTGTTTAATTTTTTATTGGTCCCCTTTTCTTTTTATGACACCACTTTTACTGAAAAATATGAGGTATAATATGTTCTATACACTACCAAAGTTTCAAGATGATTTATAAAAACTTTTCCAAGATATTTGACAAAATGTAAAAAAACGAAAGTGTTCACATTACTTTGTCACCCATCTATAGAATATTCCAGTTCCGTTAGCCAAGTACCAACTTCAGTTTCACCAGAAAACGCAGCTTAAATAACAGCTGTCAACATAAAAAAATCACAGTATAAACTATTTCGAAGCATAACACAGAGCAATAGGCTGTATTCAAAGGGTAACAAGGAATCCTGTTAGGGTAAAAAAAGATTCCTTCTGGTGAGAGCGGAATTCATTTTACAGCCTTCTATAAACCCAAAATTTTCTGGTAACTTCTCAAATAATTGAGTTAGAGCTTAAATATTCGAGATATCGGTAATAATTATTTTCTCGCCAAGGTCAGCAACAAAGTCGCCAAAGTTGGCTCCAAGGCCACTAACTGCCCTGGTAAAGCATTTTAACGTGTTTTTAAAGAACAGTGAGCTATTTTAACGCAAAAACAAGCTAGAAATGCAGAAAATTGACATTTTATAACCTGAATAAGTCTCTTTCAAGAAATTACATAAAAATAATTACTATTATTTAAAAACGAAAACTTTGAAATATTCTTACTTCGAAGGTAAAGTTCCTAAAATGGAGACATTTGGAATGAAAAGTTTTGTTAAGTACAGGTTCGTTATGTAAAGGTTCCAGTATATTAATAAACGAATCAGATATGATGCCGTTAAAAAAAAAAAATCATTTTTGAATTTAAAATGCATTCACTTTATTAAGTTTGTCAGTTCTATATGTAGAACCATTTCACGTTCGGACTTTTAATATATATATTTTTAAATGGCTTGCTCAAAATACTTTTCTCCCAATAATGTTTTTCAGCAAAAGATATTATTAATGTGAAAATTCATTTATATTACTATTTCTGTCTTTTCGCCAGGTAATTTGAAATTACTTTGTGGCAGACATATTTCTTCGAAATTAAATATTGAAAAGTAAATATGAATATCTTATATATTGAATGCAGTTCGAAAATTTTGAAAACTATTTTAAGGCAGCTTCGAAATTTTTCTTTTATATGCATTAATATATATTTGCTTTGTCTTATATTTCGTCTTATTCTCGAAGGAATAACTGGAAATATAAGCATAGGTGAAAATTTGATGAGAAAGTGAAACAAATTTAAATATATATATATATATATATTTTTTTTTTCTTTATTATTTTTACTTTTCAAAAAAATTGCATTATATGCATTACGTACACGTATATTAAATAATTAAAATAAATAAAAAATGTATATTATTTTACAAAGGAATATAATTTGAAAATTTAAAAAGCTAAAATGATTAAAATAAGTAATATAAATATAAGAAATCCACATACTTAATGCGCAAAAAAATTCAGCTTATAGAAGATATGTTAATATAAATATCAAATAGTAATTGTAAATGAATGTAGAATGAACGCAGACAAAAATATAAATTCACGAGGAAAAAAAAAATTAAAAATTCTGTCTGTTATTTTGTACAGAGGACTATTTATTTCAATATGTATCATTTTAATTTTAATTTTTAATTTTTATCTATTTTTCATCTCATTTTCTGACCGTAAAACTGGGCAGCGTTTTTTTTTTTTTTTTTTTTTTTTTTTTTTTTTTTTTTTAATGACTGGAATGAATTAAAATGAGGTGTTACCACCTAAATTTCCTACTTTAGTTAATTTTTAAAAATCTAATTGTCGTGTCGAAAAACTATTTGCAAGTTTGGATTCAGAAAAGTAGTCCCTTTCATTTGGTACACAATTTATAACGGTAGGATTGATATCCCTAATTTATTTTTGGTATTTCACAAAACTGGAATACAAAAAATCCAGATTGAAACTAATAGTCCTACAATGAGGGCATCGTCAGAGAAACACTTAATGCAAGTTGAAAACAGTGAGGTGTTTCAATAGCTATTAGTAAAAGCAAAAGCTTAGCTCCCTACATCTTACAATGAGAAAAGAACCGAAACACGCACTGCGGAGTAAAAAAAGAAAAAGAAAAAAGATATGTACCTTTGCTAACATAGTTTTATGAGAAAAAAATAGTTAGTTCTGATATAAAATTCGTTAGATATATTGATGATCTTGTAATTTTTAATTGCATTAAAGTTTGAAATGTTTCTACGGAAATTTAACACAAGGATTTAGTTTTAAAACACAATAGTAATTTAGGATTAAAAATGTCTTTTTTTTTTCTTAATTAAGCTAGTTAAGGAATACTGGAATATTAGTAATTATGATGTAAGGTTAGATTTCAATTTTAAGACTACTAGTTTAACTAATTGGGCATAATGTGTAAAAATTAAAATAACAAAAATATATTTCGGAAAATTGCTAGAATTGGAAGAAATTGTAATAATTGAGAGAATTTTGAAAAAGTAATTCAAAATTTATTCGATGCGCTGAAATTAAATTGTTGTAAGTCCAACATTATACCGTTGCGTATATACGGGCTAGGACCCCTTAAACAGACCCCCATGGAGGGCACTTCCCCTGAAGCCTAAGAAGGCCCTTGTGCAGTAAAACAGTCGTTCTCCCAAAACACCAAAACATAAACATTATAACTGGTATTCGTAACGGTTAAAATTTTGCAGTTTTTTTTCTCTTGATGTTTGCTGTTTCGTGCTTTTAGCGTTTTTTTTTTTTTTTTTTTTTTTTTTTTTTTAATTGGCATTTTTGATTAGTTCATTTAGGACCCCTTAAGGGCTAGGACCCCTTAAACAGACCCCCATGGAGGGCACTTCCCCTGAAGCCTAAGGCCCTTGTGCAGTAAAACAGTCGTTCTCCCAAAACACCAAAACATAAACATTATAACTGGTATTCGTAACGGTTAAAATTTTGCAGTTTTTTTTCTCTTGATGTTGCTGTTTCGTGCTTTTAGCGTTTTTTTTTTTTTTTTTTTTTTTTTTTTTTTTAATTGGCATTTTTGATTAGTTCATTTATTGGTCTATTTGTTTTTTACAATCGCATTATGAGCATTTTTTTTATGAATTATTGTGTACTTTTTAAAATACAAATTTTACAAATTTTTTATTTTTGTTTTCTGCAGAAGCTGTCAAGGTCTGAAAGGGGAAGAATCGTCCGTATTATGGAATTTGGATGATCAGCTCGGCGAGCAGACAGCCGCCTAGGCCGTCCTGAATTTACTGTGAGGAGGTATTTGGACCAGTGGACAAGAGAGAGGTCGCTTATACAGCTTATACAGGCTCAGGACGCGCTCGACAGACCAATAATCGAAAAAATCGTCACACCATACGAAACATACACTTAGCGCCAGCTGTCTCGTTTTCCGCATCTGGACATATGCAACACCTACACGACTTGTCCCTGTGTCTATAAATACCGTCACAAGGCGCATGGCTGAAAGAAATTTACTATCACGGCTCCCATTGCGTGCCCTACCAATAATACTCACACTATTCTCGTCCGTTTGGAGTGTTGTCGCGCTCGTCGGAATTGGACTTCAACCGAATAGAACCAAGTTGTCTTCAGCGATGAATCCAGATTCAATTTAGATAGTGATGACGTACGTTTACGTGTGTCATCGTAGGAGGGGAGGCATCGTAGTGTACGCCTCAATCCTGCCTCTGTTTTACAGCTGCACCCCGCACCCGCTGCTATGATGGTATAGGATGACACAGCATACGACTCACGGTCATCCTTAACGTTAATCAACGGCACCGTAACAGCCCAATGGTTCGTTCATGGCATCCTTCAGCCACAGGTGTTGTCGTTCTTGGCACAGCTCCCAGGAGTCATTTTTCAACGCGACCATGTACAACAAGGTGTCATAGGACTGCCTTCGCCTCATAACCACCCTTTCCTGGTCTGAACGATCCCTAGATTTGTCTCAAATCGAGCATAACTGGAACCACTTGGGACAACAAGTTGGGCAGCCTATACGTTTGGACGAATTATAGCGCGTTTATAGCAAATGTAGAAAGATATTCTGCAGGACATTATACCGGACTTGTATGTCTCAATGCCCGCCCGTATAGCACAGTGCATTCGAGATAGAGATGGCCTAACAGGATACAAAAGCTCCATTCTTTTCTAATTTTTCCTGTGACAAATGGTCATTTCGCTTTGATTTTGTAATCACTTACTTGTATCAACGTTGCTTTTACGTATGTAAAATTTCGTTTCATTCTGACAAATATCTCTTGGGGCGCAAATTTTTATGGCAATGAGTGCATATATGTAATGTTTTAATCTTTTAACATTTAAACTTATAAAGAAAATGTATATATATGTTTTTTTTTTTCTAAAAATATAAATACGAAAAAGACGCATTTATTATAACTAAAACTTTAAATCAAATATTATCGAACAAAAAGAAGAAAAAAAAAATTATTTTTAATATATATATATATATAACTATTTTAATAACTTTTAAACAGTTTTGACGCTTTAACAATCATTTATTAAGTGGATGGAGGTAAACCATTACCAGAACATTCAAGCACCTACTTATAAGTTTTTCATTATTTCTGTTACACGAACATTTATATTTTTAGAATTAAAAATAAAATATACAAACCATTAATTATAATTTGACATTTTTTTCCTAAATAAAAATTACAATAGTTCTGTGATTTGCAATTATACAATGATAACAGACATTTATTATCTACGGATGAACTTTACTTAAAGAGCACTAATAATAATTTTTTTTTTCTTTCAAGTGGCACTCGACAAAAACGTATGCTGAAACTAAAGTGTATTTTTTTTTTTTAAATAAATTATTTTAATTTACATTACTCGAAAAATCCTTGATTTATATTTTTTATCCTACAGCATATTATAAACAGCACTAAATTAATTTTAATTAACTATCTCACATTATTATTAAATAAAAAATAATAATAATTAAAACTCTTCACACTAACTGAGGTTCATAAACGCAGTATATATATATATATATATATATATATACAGAAAGAGAGAGAGAGAGAGAGAGAGAGAGAGATACATTTTTTTTTTTCAATTATTCTGCTGCATATTGGAAATATGAATTAATGATATTCATTCCTTTGCTAATAATAATCTCATATAAATTAAACCACTTTTTCAAATTAAAACTGTAATTGAAAATACATCAAGGAATTTTTAATTTTATTTTTCGACTCGTAATTTCCATTGAACCTAGAGAATGGAAATATTTATAAGAATATCGATAGGTATATTGTTTATTATTATTTATTTATTTTTATTTTTTTTTTTTATTCCAATTTAATTTACATTTTTTTCACACTGTGTAATTAAAAAAAAATGAATTTGTAACATAAAAAGAAAAAAAATGGCGTGCCACTTATACGACTTTCTTTTACCATTCTGCATTTTAATACTATAAAAATAGTAACTTGAAGATTCACTCGTTCAGATACAGTGCCTACATTTTTAGAAAATAAAAATCAAGAATGTTAATTTACTTTCAAACTTGTGAATCTATATAATTTTTTTTTTCTCAAGTGGCAACCTAAGACGAACTCCAAAACGCTAAATTTAATTTTCCTGCAGTTGTTTGTTTTTCGATTATGCTGGTAACAGTGCATACTAATCAGCCCTTATAAAATGAACTTTTGTATTCAAGGGACCTCAAAACGTTATGTTATGCAAAAAGAAAAAAAAAAAAAGCGCCAGAGTTAAAGGAAAAAAAAATAATTTGTTTACAGTATGCATATGAAAATTTTATTTTCCCTCTTGTGGAATGTTCGTTGATATAGTAGTAAAATGTGACAAAGCACTTTCACCAATTTACATTCCATCGAAAAAAAAAAGCGTTTAGCTTAATTTTGGATAGCCATATATATGTTCTATAAGCAAGATGCACGTCACATTGTGTACTTAAAATTACTCATTAAAAAAAAAAAAAAAAAAAAAAAAAAAAAACCAAAATACACTTCTGAAGATTTCCAAGTATAACCCTTATACATTAGAATATTTTTATTGGTCCGGTAATTTAAGGATGAATGATTTCTAAATTGCAATCTACACAAAGCATGCTTTTATGCAGATTAAAAAAATATGTTCATTCAAGTTTGTTTCAGGTAGTTTACAGATGTTACACATTATTTATCAGAAATTTCCCTCATAGTCCCCCCCCCATAGAGAATTTCCCCCCATAGAGAAATTTCTCCCATCGTACTTGAATTCTCTTGGATGTTCCTGTTTGTCTCAACGAAAAGTTTAGTGTCGTATCACAATATGATAAAAGTTTAGCATACCGATTTTGGACTTCCTGCTACTATTTGTTTTTAAGATATGCTGGTAACATACAAACACACACAGTCACAGACACAGATCAATCGTTAAAAATATGAGTTTCGGATTCAGGGGGCCTCAAAACGTGTGGATATAACATAAATACAGTTTCGAAAATTTGAGCTAAAAACAATACTTTCTCCACCATATAGGTAAGAGAAAGTAAAAAAAAGAAGAAGAAAAAAAAAGAGAGAGAGAGAGAGAGAGAGAAGGAAAGAAAATGTTGCCAGAAATAAATTAATATAATTAATTCTGTAAATATCTCACATTCATTGGAGCTATAAAGATTTTTTAAAAAGGTTCTTCTTTATCGTTTAGGGAAACTAATGAAATCTAAGATTGTTTAAACAAACAGCTTTGGTTATAAAATCACGGAGTTATTATTCCATGTACCCTGAGAAATTTCAGAAAAAATCGCAGAGACACTGCATACTGCAATATGAATGCAAAACTTTTAAAAATTTTACGAAATAAAAGCACTTTTACTAAATAATTTTTAACTACGAATGCACAAGCTTTTATCAAATTTAATTTTCATAATTTAATAGCCGAAATTATGGATTTATTTATATAGAAAACACCAAACAAATAATGTGTAAATTAAAAAAGTTATGAGAATTGAAGAATTTCAGTTCCTCTCTCTCTCGCACTCAAAAAAAAAAAAAAAAAGGAGTATTATAGGTTTTTTATCAATATTTATTTACAGTCATCGAACACTGTATCCCTTTGGGCATTGATTGAATGAAAATAAAAATGTGAATAAAACCCCTCTATAGAACTGAAATTATGTTAATTTTATTTCTCATAACTTATTGAATTTACAAGATATTTGGTTGAAATTTTCACATGAATAGCTTAATACTTTTGGCTATTACATTATGCAATTGAAATTTTTTTAAAGCTTTACGCATGTGTAGTTAAAATTTATTTAGAAAAAATACTCATATTTCATAAGATATTTAAAATTTTTCATTCTGATTGCAGTATGCTATATGTAATATAGAATGCCAAGTTTCCTAAAGCTGCCTTTGCACTGGGTCTAATACCCTACATGTCATAATTTTAAAAGTTTTGCAATCTTTTTTTCTTTTTTTACGGGAACTGTTATATGTCCATGGTTATATGTGGTAACCTCAAAATATTTGTACAGATAATTAGAAAAAGTGTCATAATTACATCTACAGACAAAGCGCATTTCGTGCATTACGTTCTACAAAAATATCCAAAACATTTTGCTTTTTGTTTAATTTTATTACTGGTCTCCTTTTCCTCTTCCAAACAAAATTTTTGCTGAAATATATGCGGTATAACATGTTCTTTACACTCTCAAAGTTTCAAGATCGTTCTTTAAAAAAAAAAAAAAAAACAGATATTTGACGAATGTACAAATACTTATTTGTTTATATTTAAGTTTTTTTTTTTTTTTTTTTTTTTTTTTTTTTTTAACCAAATATGAAATTATATTTAAAATTTATATGCATAAATATCAAACTTATTAACCTGTAATCAGAGCTGCTTTCTATTAAAAAATAAAGAAATAATAATAATAATAATTTCATAAAGAATGAAAGAAAGCCACATAATAATTACGCAGAAAATGGAAAGAATATTTAAGCTTTAAAAACCTAAGCTACAATTTTATTTATTTTTATTATAATATTAAATATGTTCTTCATTACACTACTCACGTGGACATAATAATTTAAAGGTTGTAAAATATAAACCACTTATCGCGAACAGAAGGGAATTACTTCGTATACGAGGGTCACTCTGTAATTTTTGAGATAAGCCTAGGTATATAATATTTAACTTACCAAATTTTAGGTATATGTTCAAAGCAGTCTCCTCCAGCATCAATGCACTTCTGTAGGCGAAATTTCCAAAGGTTAAATGCCTCTAACCATTCATTTCTTGGAATCGATGAAAAAAATGCATTTATAGTCTCATCAATCTCATCTTCAGAATGAAAATGACGCCCACGCAAGTTCTTTTTCAGATTAAAAATAGCCAAAAGTCATACATATCTAGATCAGGTGAAAACGGTGAATGTTCCAGAACCTTGATGCGTTTTTGTTGAAGAAATTCAACTGTTAATCCTGCTGAATGAGAAGATGCATTATCATGGTGGGGCATTATCATGGTAAGTCCTCTGACATTCACTTGTCTAAGAATTTCTGAAAGACATTTAGTATTGTACCAGTTAGCTGTGACTGTCTTCTGTCCTTCCAGCTTGATAGCTTTGGTCAATCCTGAACTTTTAAAGAAAACGACATACATTACTTTTTTCATGGCACGTTGTCTTTTCACCATTGTGGGTTTGGCATCATCTTGAAAGGAGTGTTGGAATATCAAAAAATGGTATGTACGTTTCGTCACTACTTATTATTTTAGAAATAATGCGATGGCCGCCGTCATTAAGCAATTTAAGTTTTTTTTTTTTTTTTTTTTTTCTTTGCTGATTCTGACACGCTCTTGCTTTTGATGCTCTGATAAATTACGGGGAACCCAACGGCAAACTAATTTATTCATGAATAATTTTTATTATTGCAGCGGATCCAATGTCAAGTTCCTTCTGTATCATATGGTAGGTACAGCGATTGTCGTCGATTAACATTTTCCGAATGGCAGACACGTTATCCGGGATTACTGCTGACAAGGACCTCCCTATGTGTTTTTCATTCTGCAGAGAATGACGACCTCTGTGAAATTCTGTAAACCATCTGAATACAGTTGCTCGAGATGGACTTTCATTTGCAAAAGCTGATTGTAGGCGTTGAAAGCATTCGTCTTGATTTAATCCCACTATAAAATCATAGAAAATCATAGCACGATAATGTTCTTGCGTCGACTTTTTCTTTTCTGTCTAAAATTTATTTTACGCTAAACTATTTGCAAATGGCAACTATTCGCAAATAGTTCATATTTTCAAATCTAATCGATATTTTTTTTCGACCGCTTTTCATCTGCGCGTATCGGAAGAATTTGAGAGTAACCCTCGTACTATACATACAAAAAAAAAAAAAAAAAAAAATAATAATCATATGAAGCCGGTTTCAGACACGCTTCTTTATTATTGACACTGTTATAGAAATCATATGTCAATCATCCTACATTAATAATAAATATACTTAGTTTTGTGTTCTCACAGCTGCGGTATAAAAGATTTTGCGTTAGAATGTGATGTTAATTTTATAAAAATATAGTTTTTCATATAAAATATATATTTTTTCATCAACAGTTCAAAGTGAATCTATAATGAGCGTGTCAACGTTAAATCTGAATGACCTTTACTTTTGAAATCGTTAGTCCTCGATGCATACATCTAGTTACAAAATTGACTGAAATCAAGACTATATTTCAGAAATGCTTTTCTTGACCAAGGGGTTGTATACATATTAAAATATGAAATTTAATTTTTACACGATCCTTATTTTCCAATGAGTTATATTTAGAAAAATGTTGCGTTCGTTCTAAGAAGGAAAGCTAAAGAAACTCCATATAGCTAAATAAAATAGTCTCCGAGTTATTTAAATTAAAAAATGATGACTTACACGAATTTACCTGCAATTCTGGAGTCCACTTTTTGGCACCAATGTCCTTACTTTAACATCTCACCATGAAATGTTAAAAAATCATAAAGTTCCATTTGTTTTAGAAGAGCAATTAAAGTCATCCAAACATATGAAGTGAACAATTGTAAAAGCTTGATGGAAACAGATGTTACGTTGTATTGTTAAATAATAATAATAATAGTAATAATAATAATAATAATAATAATAATAATAATAATAATAGTTGAATCTCTTACAGGGTCATCTGTAAAATGTAAAAGTTTAAGAAAGAAAGATATATAGAAGAAGATATGAAAGAAAGATATGAAAGAAAGATATGAAAGAAAGATATTAAAATATATTAAAGACAGATAAAAAAGTGGTTTAGCTTGGTTTAAGTAGTTTTCGATGCCTCGATACACCAAAATATTTAGAAAGGAAAGCAATTTCCCTGATCACATATATTTCAAAATTTTTCCTCATTCAAATTATCTGTCGTATTGGATATCATATGTGATCCCCCCGTAGCACAAACACAAATTTATTAGTTCTTTTCTTGAAATTTATTTGGTACAGCTTTTGGATAAGACACTCTTAACGAGTTTTAAATTTCTGCTGTCATTCTGGCTATGAGTTAATGTGGCTACGATAATTGCATGAGGAAACACTGGCGAGAAAAGTACGAGCTAATTCGGTGTAAAATTTCAAACTTCTCCAAGGGGATCCTATGCTATAGATATACCATTTTTCCACACGATATTTCTCAATTTTATTTTAAATATTATTTATAGCATGATGCATAAAAGGAGAAAGGAAAAACGATTGTTGATTAAACGAAATACACAAAATGCTTTAGAAATAAGTAAATAAATAAATAATTTATTTATTACCTAAAAAGAGGAAGTTGTGTTATTTAACAACAGTTAATATATTCATTTCCTAAAATTTCTTTTAACATGATTTATATCAGTTGTAATTTAAACCTTCTTTAACTTATTGCCAAAAGGAAAAACGTTCTGACATATTGAAGATGAAACGTTGCAAATGATGACGACACGAAATGTCTGACTGCAAGTAACAATTCTGTCGTATTAAAAAATAAAAGATAAAAAGTTATAGGAAGTAATAGAAACTTATAGGGAGTGCAAGAAATAAAAAAAAGGTTCTATATAGGCATATTTTACTATCAAAAATTTCATCTTAAAAAAAAAAAAAAGTGCATTCAAGATATATTTAAAACTGCGTTTTAAACTGTATTATTTAATAATATCCCCTTTAAACAAATTTAACTTGAACTTCAGAATAATAAACGGAGAAGTAACACTGAAATATTTCACTTAAATTTACATTTTCCGTCACAAAGCTTTATGAGTAATTACTTTTACAGAATTATAATTTACCTTTGAAGTATTTTATAATTAATCATTCGTTGAATGCATGTTAGAAATATGCTACCAAATCTAATCACTTTAATATTTTCAAAATTAACAAATAACTGTGTGCTGTTCTATCAGACTCTGGAAAAGCAATAATAACAATAACATTAAGGAAAAGTTCAGGGAATTCAACAAGGAATGTTTTACAGCACATACTTGTATATAATTTGATAAAAGTGATAACTTAATATGCAAAGGCAAATAATAGCAACACGTCCTTTAGAAAGTATTTGCTTCGCTATTTGTTACATGAGAACTGTAAAATGTTCTAAATTTAATAGAATGTGAATCTAAATTAATTTAATCAGCACCTTTTTAAATAAAATTTATTTTACTGAAGTTTTTTAAATATAATTTTTTGAGCAGTATTAAAATATGGGGGAAAAAAAGTTTAGATCATTATGAATTTAATTTTATATATATATTTTTATTATTATTATCTTTAGGAAATTGTAATGAAACAATTAAAAAAAAAAGAAAGAACATCTTTGAGATACATTTTCCTATTCAAATTCACAAACAAAAATTCTTATTAAAATTATTTCCCATCATGAATGCATACGATTTGCATCTAACAAGGAAACATTCAAAAGGAGTCGTCTTTAAAAAATATATTAAATATATATATGTGTGATTCTACTCCTCATAAAACACCAGAAAGTAAAAAAAAAATATCGGCTGAAAGGAATTACAGCGACCACAAAAAACTATCAAAATTAAGCATTTTTGGCAATTTAGCGCTGTTAGGCGATAAGCTCGCTAGCACCGAGATTGCCGTGTACGAACAAAATCGTGTTTTGTTTCTCCGCGAAGTACTCAAAATCAATTGTCTAACAGTGTGAAATCGCTAAATATGCCCAATTTTGAAAAAAAATTTGTGGTCGTTGTAATTCATTTCAGCCGATAATTTTTACTGGTGTTTTATGAAGAGTAGAATCACATATATATTTTTCAATATTTTTGAAGACAACACCATTTGAAGGTTTCCTTGTAACAGAAGTATGACACTAAATGCAGAAATAAAGTCAATTTTGTGCAGATAACTGAAGAAATATTTATTTATTATTATTATTATTATTATTTTTTTTTTTTTTTTTTTTTTAACAATGAAAAAATCCATGATTTTGTTTTAAATTATTACAGGTCTACCATTTCAACCATTCGTTTTAAAGGTATTAACGAGTTTCTTTGAAAATTA
The DNA here is from genome assembly GCA_963930645.1 of Salticus scenicus. Classification (NCBI taxonomy): domain Eukaryota; kingdom Metazoa; phylum Arthropoda; class Arachnida; order Araneae; family Salticidae; genus Salticus; species Salticus scenicus. The sequence continues at coordinate 174,220,190 of OZ005650.1, forward strand.
CTCATATAGAAAATTTACATCCCCTTAAGAGGGAAAGATACTGCTATGTGCAGGCATGTTTTTTCCTTATTTACTACTGCTGTTATAAATAATTCATATGAATTTTACAATCATTCTTTAAAAATAACTATCAGTATGTACAATTATACGAAGTTTTGTCTTATAGTGCCATATTAAAAATTAATAAAAAAAATCAGATGAAAAATTGGTATCGATAGCCATCTGAAGAATGATTGATCCTAAAATGTAATCACGATCCAACTAAATATCAGATTTAGTTGCATTTCGTTCGTTATTTCAAGAGATACAGCGTCCAAAACATTTGTGATATTCACAGACAGACATTATCCTAAAACGATCAATTCGTGTTCAGAACATTTCAAAACGTGTAAACCCATCGAAGACGGAGTTCGAAAAAATATTCTCTAATCCAGTACTTTCTTCTTCTATACATATCAAAGAAAGTAGTAGAAAAAGTAAATTCAGGAACTTGCTTCCTTCTTTCTTAGCACAGTCACTGTTATTTAAATGTTCTTGTGAAATATTTTACATAGTAAACATAGGGTAAATCATTTTAACCCGCTGGCTGCCTTTGAAAAGGATGTGAACTGTAAAGTTTTTTTTTTTTTTTTTTTTTTTTTTTTTTCACACTTTTTTCAATTAAAAAAGAAATAAGCATTAAATGTACTTAAATAATGTTTATTTTAACTTATGATTTAATTATTGTTTAAGTGATTATAATCCTGATAACTATTATTTAAGCTATTTAAACTTGAAAAATATGTTAAAAATTTATAATTGTATAATTTTGAAATATAAGTGTATCATGGAAAAAAAAGAACAGCTCAGTAATCGGATATATCCATCAGTGGCAGTCAGATAGTTAATAGTCTTCATTAAAATATGAATATGGTTTACTTTCGTATAAGATAGTCTGATCTGCGCTGTTGCACATACTTCCGGTCCGGTTTGCTGTGATTTAATCAAACTCTTGAAACAAAAACAAAAACAAAATAAAATAATAATAATAATAATAATAATAATTGTATAAATAAATAATTAGTGATAATGAATAATATAATTAAAATAATTTAAGTAATAATGTCAAAGGACAATGTGGATTTCTTTCTTTTGTGTGGAATTTGAAATGTAACAATAAAGGCGCATTCTTTTCCATACGCATTTATTTTTTTATTTAGTGATTTCCCCAGCAAGATCTGATATTTCCTGTATCCACTTAAATATAAATCTAATTTTTGAATATATAAATATTCAGCTTGTCTTTATTTTCTTCAATTCGAAATTTCAAATGTTGGATTTTATTTCTCTTTAAAATAGTAATTTTTCACTTTAGATTATTTCTATATGATGGATTCATGCTATGTACAGATATATAAAATACTTTAGCCATGTGAACTTCTTTTTACTTTCTCTTACCCATATAATGTTTTCGAAATTGAGTTTTTGCTACATTTACACGTTTTGAGGTTTTCTGTTTCCAAAAAAAAAAATGTTCTTTGCGGTTGATGTGTATGTCTGTGTTTGCATGCCTATCTCTGTGGGTGTATGTGTATCTCTTATCGCAAGAACAAAAAAGAATAAATGGTAACAGAACGTTCGAATTCTGTTTTTTAAATCTATATCATATAAGGATGCTACACTAAATTTTTCGTTGATATAAAAAAAATGATTCTTGTAGAGGGACATTTAAGAAACTGATATGCATTATGTCTATGGGTGGAATTCTTTTCGGTAGAATTTTTTTAACAGCTTTAGACTGCATTAAACAAATTGAAATATACCTATAATTTTATATGGATAAAAGCATGTTTAGTATTGTATTCCCCATAATACTTTATTATGTAAATAATTTATAATTAATTTAAGGTGCCATTGAAAAAGAACTCAGATATATTAGGACTATAATTTGAAATTCTTGAAATTTCATTTCAAGTTGTTTTGAGTCTTTTTCATACTCTGCCAAATATATGTATACTGTGTTGTTTGTATATATTTTACAGACAACATATGAAACTACACACAATTGAGTCAATACATTCTTTTCTATTCTAAGTATTTATTGGACTTGCTTTACTAGTTTTTTCCAAGTTCCGGAAAAATGCTGCGTAAAAATAATTACTTTCTCTATGGTAAACAAAATTTGTACTGGTTTGGAATATAAATTTCAATCCTGATTTCTTGTTATAATAACACGTTTTGGGGTTCTCTGAATAAGAATATCAAGTTTTGGTTCTTATATGTATATGCATGTTATTTGCATAGCACAAAAACAAATAATTGCAGGAAATTCAACACGGGTATTTGGAAGAACATAATGGGGTTACCACTTGAAACTTTCGACCATGGTTGGAAAGTTTCAGGTGGCATGGGAAAAATTTGTTTAAACAAACTTTTAAATTTAATGACATCTTTAAATTTCTATGAAAGTATGCCATACACTCAGTCGGAGAAATATACATCTAATAAAACTAATTCTAAAAGTTTTTATCAGCTGTTTTTTAAAGTAATTTATTATGCATGATTTATTTTCTTGTTCTTAACATATAATCGGCTTATATATTATTCAAATGCTGGGTAAGAGAAAGTCGCATGATTGACACACTAATTTATTTGTTATCATTTTCAATTAATATCAAATAAATTAATAATTTATTTATTTAATATTGTCAAATTTTATCAGAGACACGGTTTTCAAATTTTCCTATACAAAATCAAACTCTAATAGGGGAATGTCTTTTGTTATGGGCATTCTCTGGTTATGGGCACCCCAACATATCTATTAACAGAAAGCAAATATGGTGGATCTAAGTACTGTCTAACTTTTATTGTGATAGTATGATGTTTTTGTACTAATACCGAAGTGAATAGGCGCATTTGCTTAGTAAGCGTATCTGAAAAAAAAAATCAACACAAAAGTAATTTGTCAATATTTTCAGAATGCGACAAATCGAAGTGAATTAATTAAAAAATGTAAGTGTAATGTATATCCATGCATTATATTTATTACATTTTATGATGTAATATCGAATTCAGACAAAATGTGTACCGAAAATTGCTTTTTCTGTCCTTATAAAAATGGCTGCCATTCCCGGTTGTGGGCACCTTCATGTAACCGGTTGTATGCACACTTTTGTTTTTATTTACAGTGTGTGTTAGACTTACAGATTGTCAAATATGGTCGTTTATGTCAACATAACATATTTTATTAGTGTTTTTATGTATTTGTAGGCATTTGTAGCCATGTAAATCCAAAAAATATCAATCGGCCCAAAAGAAATGAATTTTAATGCGGTAGTTAAAGTTATTTAGGTCATTTAGGATTCCTTAGAATTTAAGAAATTAGTTAAATCTACTGCCTGAGAATATGGACTTTCTCGCAGCATCTGTGTCCCTTCAGAAGAAGCCTGGAAAAATAACGCAACTCCACCCGTCAAACTGCAGGGCAAACACTCTAAAAATATAAACATCCACAATCTGATGATGATGTCGACTTCTGCATCATCTGTTTGGAGCACCTGCTACCACGCCTAACAAGAGCCAATGCTTCAATCAAATGCAGCTAGTGTGATCATCTTGTGCATTTCAAATGTGACAATATACATGCAAATTATTTTACTTGCAAGCAATTCACTTCTGACTTGGAGGACGAAGAAGATGACGAATAAAATTGGAAAAATGCCTTTTTCTATTGTTATTTTGGTCACTGAATCTTTACAAAGTGATTGAATTTTGTTATTTTCTGTATTTAGGGCATTTTCTTTCTTTCTTTCTTTCTTTCTTTCTTTCCTTTTTTTTTTTTTTTTCATTCTTAGCGGATTTTCCAAGCGTGCCCACAACCGGGTACATTTTTTTTTTTTGAAAAATGAGCATTTTACAAAACGGGTGATAAAATTTTTCTAGTTGATGGAATCGATGCAGTAACTTCATCAAGCATTAGCTAAAGATTCTAGCTCTCCATTGACATTCATAAGTTTGCATATTATTTACACATGTCAAAAGTTATAAGCCAAAATCAAAACTGTGACTACAACCGACGACGTCCCCCGATACTTATATACCTTTTTACACATTTCGTCTTTAATTTTAATTTATATCTGGAATAAATAAATTTAACTGCAATTACTTATACATTTATAATATTAAAAATATATTTTTCCAGTCAAGTTTCTCAGAATTTTTAATACGGGAAGATAAGTAGATAAATAAAATAGGTACATAATAGAATAATTCAATTTAAGTAATATATATATATATATATAACTTACTCTGTAATTTAACTTCAAATATTCTTTGTAAATAAATATAGAGCAGTGAATTATTATACAATTATAAATATTTTTGCATTCAATTATTAAAAAAAAAAAAAAAACTTTACAATACGAGAAGTGAAAAAATTTTGTAAAAAAATGCTAATAGCGAAAACGTGTGGATATTTTTGCCGGAAAATGGGAGGGGATAATTTAAAATTGAATTTCTAACGAGTAAATTTAAAACGAATACATTTAGCGTCGTTAAATTTCTCCTGTAAATTTCTATGAAAAGTAGAATGAGGGATTCATTTTGAAGCATAAGTATAAACTCTCGTCGTAATGACCCGATGCTTTCAATTAACTAATTTCTTTATTTGTGAGTGTTGTGATTTAACTTTATTAAACTTTTTTTTTTAATTCATTGTTACATAAAACTTGATTTATGATTTTAACATGCATCCTCTACTTCTTGTTTTGTTTTGAAAAATAAACTACATTTTGTTAAAATTACACTGTAAAAAATGTATTAAATCACGATATTTTACCCTATAATATTACGGGAAATGACCATTTTGCTAGCTAAACGGTCAAATCCTATAAATTGGTATCATGAAAATACAATTTTGGAATACTGGCATTTTTTACGGGAAAAAGCCGTTAATCTACATAATTCGCTCTAATCTGTCATGAAACGATATTTTTACGATCAAATACCTTGAAATGTAAAGTACGTTAGCTTTTCCGTGACTTCATTTAAATATCACTTCGTATTCAAAACTAAAAATATATTTGTAAGTTTATTGGTTAAGAGAGTTTATTTATACATTCATACAAATAGCAATTGATACAAAAGAGCTATTGATTTCCTAATTTTATTCAAAGAATCTAATTCAAAGTTAAATGTTTGTCACAACGTCAAATTATATATATATATATATATATATATATAATTTTTTTTTTTTTACTTTGAATTCTATAATTACTTATAAACTTGAAAAGTTTTCAACTATTTCTATTTGTGCAAGTTTTAACTATTTAATTCATTTCCAGGTATTACATATTTATGCATACCTAAAGTAAATGGATTTAAAATCTTCTACAGATGTTTTAACGTTAATAAAAAATATACTTCTCGATAAAAATACTCAAAACCCAGAACTGTCATATATATTTACCAAATCTTGCAAAATCTTTGGGAGATTTCTGAAAACAGCTCCTTTGGGACTTTGATACTCTTCAATTCCAAAACAGTTTAAGAACGAAAAAAATAAAAAGAAGCAAATACAAAGACGTGCTAGCAAAAAAAAAAAAAAAAAAAAAAAAAAGAAGTTTTTTAGAATCTAGCGGTAAATTTTATTATTTTTTATTTTTAAATAAGTGTAAAAAATTTTATTAACGGGTGTCAAAAATAGTTACATATTAAGGCAGTTGTATATATATGTGCTATATATAAAATATGAATTCGCATAATATTAGAAACAATTTAATCTTTAAAGAAGATTTATAACATGAACCATATGCTTTTCATGTTAATAAAAGGTTATTTAATTATTTTCCATCATATTATTATTATTTTAATAAACATCACGTAAATAGTTACATTAGATTTTATTATCGCAGTTTAAAAGAATATTTTCTTAAATGTTATTTAAAATTTTACCTTTATAAGTACATAATTAAGTTTATCATTAACACAACATTTTATTCTTTTACTTAATTACATACAATTATAAGAAAACAACAGGAAAAAAGCAATATTTCAATAAATGAAACATTGAAACCAACTACAATTTATTTTATTCTGTTACATTTTTAATTCAAGTTTATAATAGAAATAATATGAAAAAAATATGGCTTACGAAATCATAAGTGAAATGATATTCTTTTATGAGTTGTGATGTTTCTTTGAAATCCACAGAAGATTATTTCATTTTGTCACATCTACCATTTCACGTTCATAATAATAATAAAAGAAAAAAATCTGGAGTGACTCCACTCGACTCTTCGAACACTAATTAATTAACGGTTGTGTATAAATAAAGTAAGAGTTGTCATTAAATAAACAAAAGAGAAAATTATAATAAGGTATATAAGTATTTTTCTCTGTATAGCATGTTCTTTAAATTAATGCTATTACCCTTCAAATATTTTGAGCATAGATCGTAATGAAAAAGAAATTTTCTTTGTGTCTTTGTAAAAATCTATTCATTACAGACTCACTAAAATCTATACAGTTCGTGCGACGGTCACCTATAACAATTATATAAATTTCCAGCTTAATCGAATGAGGCATTCAGACGCTGTCACACTTTAAATAATTTCAGCTTATAAGTCGCAATGATATATAATTTGTATTTGTGTCACGGTAAAAAGACTATAAGGGCTAGATTCTACAAAATTGATACAGTTCGTTTGAAGCTAATCTATAACATGCATATAAATTTTCAGCTCAATCGGATATAGTGTTTAGACGCTATCGAACTTTAACGAATTTGAGCCCATAAGACATGATGATAAATAATTTTTCGTTGTGTCCCTGTAAAAAAATCTATATCTCTTAGATTCACCAAAATCAATGTAGTTCGTGCAGTGATGATCTATAACATGTGTATAATTTTTCAGCTCAATCGAATAACCTGTTTGAGGCTATCGAACATTAAAATATTTTGGCTCATTGGCCCTAGGATGAAGAAAATTTCGTTGTGTCCCTGTAAAAATCTCTAAATGCTAGACTCATCGAAATTCGTACAGCTTGTGTGACGGTGACCTGTACTATGTACGTAAATTTTTCAACTCAATCGGATGAGGGGTTTAGACGCTATCGTATGTTAAATAATTTGAGCTCATAAGACATAATGATAAATAATTTTTTTTTGTGTTCCTCTAAAAATACTATAAGTGCTACGTGGACATGGTTTAAATAGATACAGTTAGTGTCACAGTGACCTATAACATGTATATAAATTTTCAGCTCAATCCAATATGGCGTTTAGACGTTATCACTTTCAAAGAATTTGAGTCCTTAGGACATAATGATAAAGAATTTTTCGTTGTCTCCCTGTAAAAGAATTATATGTGCTAGATTCACCAAATTTTATTCACTTCCTGCAGCAGTGAGTTATAGCATGTGTATAAATTTCAGAACAGTTGATATAAGGTGTTTAGACGCTATCGCAGTTTAAATTTTAGGGCCATATAAATCATAACGATAAAAATATTTTTCTTTGTGTCTCTGTAAAAAAACTATAAACGCTAGATTCACCTAATTTTATACAGTTCGTGCAACAGTGACTCATACCATTTGTATAAATTTTCTGCTCAGTAAGTCTTTTAGAGACTATACCACTTTAAATTTTTTGGCCCATAAATCATAATGATAAAGAATTATTCTTTGTGTCCTTGTAAAAAATCTGTAAGTGCTTGATTCACCAAAATAAATAAGGTCTGTGCTATGGTGACCTATAATATATGTACCAACCTTTAGTTAATCCGTTAGTGAGCTTGTTAGTCTGTGTACACGATATCTCAAGAATAAATAGTCGCAGAGAAGTCAGATCAGTTTTAAAATATTACTTTTGACACTGGCAAGAACCCTATTCATTCACAACATTCTCCGTATGGGATCCTTTTAGAGAATTTTTCAGCTTGGAAAATAGCCAAAAGTTACATGGAGCCATGTCGGTTGAGTAGGGAGCCGGGCAAACCACAGAAGTGCTGTGTTTGGGGATGGGAATCTGGATCAAATGCGCAGAACGAATAGACGCGTTATCCTGACGGAGCTTCCAAGTTTTCGCTGACCAGATATTCGGTGGTTTATGCCGCACAGCATCACCAAGAAGACAAAGAACCTCCTGGAAGTACTCCTTTATGATAGTTTGACCTTGTGGTGTTTAATCACGATGTATTACACCTCGAAAGTCAAGGAAAACAGTCAATATGTGCATTTTTTCGCAGCCATCTTTGAAGTGATTGTACCATTTTTTCGTGCGTTTTCCTAAAAGTTTTTTGAATCTTAATAATGTTTTTCGCTTGGGTATAGCCAAGCTTTTGGTAAATTTTTATGTAATATGGCTGCTCACGTTTTTCTCTCATTTTACAAACCTGATGACTGCTCACTACACGTATTCAATTATTGGCCGACTGCCAGCTACTGACGCTTTCTGCGGGTGGAAAATATTCACGACTGCGCATGAATGTCCCATCTACATCTGCACTGAAGAAAGTCTCTTTTGCCTCATTGCTTTACACGAAAAAAAATAAGGTTCGATACTTTTTGAACACCCCTCGTATTTTAAGTGATTCTCCATTAAAATAATATTAAATAATGAACATTATTAGTGACCAAATTATGTAAGTTTAAGAGTCATCACAGTTTAAGAGAAGCTTTAACTGTAAGTTGACTTTAACACATACTTCGATAGTAAGATAAAACGAATCACACGTTCCACGCACTGCACTAGGGTTAGATCATAGCTATTTTCTCCCTGTAGAAATGTTAGATAAACTGGTATAAATTTTATATCTGCGTCTTTTCGATTCTGTCTCCGATTTTTGCAGCAGCAAGATGTCAAATCAGCAGGTTACTCAAGATATTATAAACACATGAGACTTCTAACAGATTGGAGACAAAATTATTCCCCATATTACAAAGGGGAATTTTACAAATCTCTTATATCAGAATGCAATCACACAAGTACAGGTACAAAATTTTACGGAAAAAAATTTGGGCAGTGTTTTTTCCTGAGACGTAAAATAATAGGTACGAATTTTTATGAATCGAATTTTTAAGAAGGATTTTGTTTAAGAAAGTTTTTTTTGTTATACCAAGTGCACGTAATGATGTATAAGTGCTTGATATTTTTATATGATTTTCATTATATTTTATACCATTTTTAGCATGCACGATACTGAATGAGGATTGAGAAATAAGAAGTAATTGTGATGATCAGGAATTGCAATAAAAAAAGCATAATCTCATGAAATTTTGTGTCCCCCCGTAATATTTCTCCAAAATGCAGACTTTTCTAGTAAACCCTGCTTAACACAATCTTTTTAGTAGCGAAAACTATTTCTGGTATCTCAGACTTTCAGTTTTGGTCAATGTACTTTAAAATTGCACTTTTTTTTTTCCAATTTGGAATTTTAAGACTGTAACCATAAATGTGAGAGCTAAACTATGTATTCCATATTGTTTTGTCTACACATTAAAAAAAATAAGAAAAAAAAAATGAAAATTCATAGCATTTTTTAAAGCGGTTTGAATGTTATGGTTTTCTTATATCAGCAATATACTTATAATAAAGCTATAAATGTAAAAGCACGTTATAAGTACAATAAAATTTAAAAAACGCAACTGTTTTATTAAGATAATAGAAAGTTTGAAAATCTGTTAAAGATAAACGTTTATTTTATTTATTATTATTTTTTTTTCTTATTTATTTATTTATATATTAATTATTATTATTATTATTATTATTATTTTGTTGTTGTTGTTGTTTTGTTATAAAAACATTTTTCTATAAATTTAATACAAATACGCAAATGTAATAACGATATGATCGATAAACTTTTATTTTTAGAACAAAAAGAGACTATTAAGGTTAGTAATTTAAAACAAAAATTGACAATATTTGTTTTACTTTTAAACAAATATGAGCCTTAACAAAATTCAATAAATTGGGAATTACGAAAAAAGCCTTTAACCAATTAAAGTTTTTATTCAATTGTTTTAATAAGACTAGTGTTATTGGATTAATTCCTAGTTCCAATGATATTGTTTTTTCAATCGAAAAATCTTCACAAAAATTAATAAAGAAGAAAAAACAATATAGCTTTCAGCTATGTACTTTACTTATTAATAAATGCCGTTTAAAAAAAAAAATTATATATATATTATTTTTACTTTTCTCTTAGATTAATGTTTAACTTAGAATAAATTTATATTAAAAAAGTTTTGTATATCCTTGGAAAGAGAAAAAAAGAAAAGAAGATGAATCATCCCCACTTTATTATATTTTTCAAACTTACGTGCTTTTCCTGCTTCGTTGGCTTCTATATTTAAATGAATTTTCAAAATAAATGTATTACTATTTTTATATTCTTTTAGAAATAAAAACCAAAAAAGATATATATCCATTGAAATCGCATCGAAACTCGCTTTGATTACCCTCTGCCTACGGAAGCGTCTTGCTTACCTACGGGTTCCTACTGTCTGCGGCAACGCCTTACCCGGGCAAAACGCTTGGGGTATTTATGTGAGGAACTGTGTAGCTGCTCTTATTCGTAGAAAAGTTACGGAATTTTTAACAGATGTTTTTTACAGTGTCGTTCTATAATGATTTCTTTGTAAATGAGTAAATGGAAGTTTATTGGAGTTGTATTTGTTTTTAGTTTAGGAACATAATAAGTTAATTTAATTAATCTAATATTTAAGTTAGTTTTTAAGTCAATTACTATTTCAGTCTCCATCATCACATTTTTTCTAGGAAAGCCACGATTTATATATGTTAAAGCGACTGAAGTCAAATTGATGCTAGACAAATAATGCTGTTCAACTGATCGAATCGAAAAAAACCTTAAATTTTTACCATATATAAAGGGACTGACGTTAACAATAAATAGTTTAAATTTTGCCAAAACTTGTACTGTTTATGGAACATCTGGTTCTTTACAAATTAAAGCATTTACAAATAGGTTTTGTCATAAACGGAAAAGGAATCTGGTGTGTAATAACCACATAACTTGCATTACCCACTTTTACACATGTACAGTATTGTTGAAGATAAAATCGTCAGAAGACATTAAATTGATTTATCAAATCTGACTCATAACAATTTTACTGAAGAGCAAACTAATACATGCGTCGAAAAGTCATATAAAACAGAGTTTACATAGTGAGTAACAAAAACTCATTAGATCCGTTTTTTGAAACATTCATTTCTTCAAATGTTTTATTTAATCGGGTCACCTGGTAACTTTAATTTTGTAATCAAGAAATACATGCTAAAGAATTTCTAAAAAGGATTTAAGTAGTAAATTTGAAAAAAATTGTTAGTAATGTTTTTGAGATACCGACTCTTTCTCCCACAGTCGATATTCGACAAAATTTAGCAAATTTATCTGTTTAAAAAATAACTGTTACATAATGTTTCGAATTTGCAAGTAACAGTAGTTATTTTTATGTAATTACATTCGAAGAGTATTAGTCAGGTTGTAAAATGTAAATTTCTGCATTGCTTGCTGCTTTGGCATTATAATAGCTATTAGCATTAAATTAGCTTTGGCATTAATAGTGCTTCACCAAGGCAGGTTATGGCCTAGGCAAGTAAAGGCCTAATGGATTTCTAGCCTTAATCGCTCTTTTGAGACATTTTTGGTGACTTTGGCGAGAAAGTACTTATTATCGATCTATCGATTTTTTAAGCTCTAAATCGTATAATTTGGAAGATACTAGAAAAATGTGCGAGGCTATATAAATTGACTGCATCCCGGCCGTAATGATCAGTTTTACGCCAAGCAATTGAGATGTAAGAAGTCTGCACTTGACCGAGCCTCTGCTATTGATTAAGTACAGCTTATATGCCATGCGTTATATTTACTGTAAAGTTTATGCTGTGATTTTTATGTTGTCAGCTGTTATTTAAGCTGGGATTTATAGTGAAACTGGAGTTAATACTTGCTTGACAGACTTGTAATTTTCTGGAATATTCTGAAAAAACTTTTAAACCTCTGTAAAATATGTCATTCATTCACGGAAAATTCACGAACCCCGAGTACGCAATAATTCTGGTGTCAGAAGTGCGATTGTCTGCTAAATGGTCATGACTAGAGGTATGGAACAAGAAATAAGGAATCTTCCAGAAGGTTTTGTCGACCAAATGAGCGATTTAAAAACCGGATTAACTGAAGAAATGAAAGAAATGAAAGCAGGACAAGAAAAGATGGAAACTAGGCTCAATAAAGAAATGAAAGAGGACAAGAAAAGCAGGACAAGAAAATATAGTAACCGAATTGATCAAAATGATGGAAAGAGTACAAAAATAGATGCAAGTAAAAGTTTAATCTAACCAAGACGAGATGAAGAAAGAACTTGTAACATTGAGAGAAGTAATAGAGAATAAATTGACAGTAATGGAAAACAGAATAGATTGAATAGAAGCTAAAATTATGAAGGTAGAAGAGAGTTTTTGTCAGGTTTATAACCCTGACATGATTATCTTAAAGCTTCAAAGTTAAGCAGAGTTGAAAAATAGAGCCCAGTGGAAACTGTATTGAGCAGGTAAAAAGAAATATGACAAGTTTTTCTTTTAGATAAAATCATTTATTTAAAAACTGGATTGATTTATCTAGTGAAATAAAAATATGGCAAACGAAAATAAAAATTATAATACATTTAGACGATTCGTTTAATATTCTTCAGGGCAGATATATTAATACAGAGTAGTTATTGAAGCCTATACTATTAATGAAAGTAACTTAAAAGTTTGCAGTTTTAAAATAACTATTATCCTCGAATTAATCTAAAAAATATTTACTTAAACCTCATCTGAAAAACAACAGCTTTCTACACAAGCTTTAATACTGTCGAGGTTATCAAGGAAAGTTAAACTGAAAGATATAAACTGCGTTTCATACCAGCTTCTGAATTACCGGGATTCACATCGGCCCTAACACCGAAAAAGCCACACGATTGCTTTTCTGCTACGCTACTTATTCAATTCAAGCAGATGACGTAGACTTATGTCATTTGCATACGGATAGCTTCGGCTATCGTATTAATATTTTATGCTAAAATGAATTTTAAATCAACTATAAGTTTTTAAATATTTATTAACTTAAAATTATAAAAGTAAATAGAAAATAAATTACTTAGATTTTAATAACCATCGGTTTTAATAAAAAAGGAAAAATAGTTAAACTAAAGAGGGAGTGAAACTCAATAAAACATTGAGTGTCAAGAACATACTAATATTTTAAACTTCTAAACCTAACAATAAGCCCCCCCTCTTGACACTCAACCGAGACCATGAAAAATATATATACATACCTGCCCTGAATTTACAAGTTCACATCATATTATTTGAGTAACAAAAAAACTTGTATGTAAAAAAAAACATAAGTTGACAGATTCAACAACGACTTGCTACTAATCCTCTTTCTTTAGTATATTTCAAGAGCAAAGCAACAGAGTCCAATTTTTGCAATGCTTCATTTCAAACATATACAGAAAATTCTTTTTGCTATGAAGATATAATATAAATAATTAAGCAATGGCATGTACATAAATTAACCAATATATGATATAAAACAAGTATATACATTTCGCAATATAATAAACACTTTCAGAAATACATTTGCTTTTTCATATTAAAGAGAAAACACTCTGTTCTCTTTAGAAACAAATAACTTAAAAAAATAGAAACTTATTTCCTTAATTCTTTTCTTTTCAAAATTTACTTCTTTAATATACATGTTACTCAGTAGATGAAAATAGGCTACTTATGAAAAGAGATAACCCGTATTTTGTTAACGGTTTAGTGAAAATATCTGACCAATTATTTGCACTTTTAACATGTTTAATATTAAATATGTTTTTAACCGACTTCAAAAAAAGAAGGAAGGTTCTCAATTCAAACCGTATGTTTTTTTTATGTTTGTTAGCTCATAACTTCTGAACGGATGCTCCGATTTTGATACTTTTTGTTTTGTTGAAAAGGTCTTGGTCTACAATAGGTCCCATTGTAATATCTTTACGATCTAAAAAAAATACAGGGTGCCCAAAAAAATCAGTCCCAACTCTTTTAACTGCTAAACGGCTGCAGCTATAGTGATAAAAATGGTATGTAAGTATAGCAAAGTGGCCATGCTGTACAAGGTTAAACCGCTTGCAGCGCCACCTGGTGGAAAATAGCGGAGTTAATGTTCCTATCTCGAAAACGGTTCTAAAGAAAAAGTGAATTACAAAGCTGAAGAGTATCACCGATTTAGTACAAAAAGATAGTTTAGACATTCATGCTAACGTTCCTATCTCGGAAATGGTTCCAGACAGGGGGAAAAAGTGAATTATAAAATTGCAGAGCATCATCGATTTAGTACGAAAAGATAGTTTTGACATTGATGAAAATACAAGGCTAAAAACATGCATTTTTTTGTTACCAATTTCTTACACTATACATACTTGAGCTACATTGCTCAAGTTGTAGCGTAGCTGGTGAGACATACGCTATATAGTTCAAAATACGGTTACTTGACACTTTTTGGTTTGTTGTAGAGATCTTGGTCTGAAGTAGGTCCCATTATAACTTCTTTACAATCTAAAGAAAATAAAGCGCCACCTGGTGAAAAACAGCGGAATTAGCGCTCCTATCCCAAAAACTGTTCAAGATGGGAGAAAAGTTAATTACGAAGTTGTAGAGCATCTTCGATTTACTACGAAAAGACAGTTTTTAGACATTATTGCTAAAAATAGAACGCTTAAAACGTGCAGTTGTTTGTTCGCAATTTCCTACATTGTGCACACTTGAACTATGTTGCACACTTTGCAGCGTAGCGGATGACACGTATACTCTGTGGTTCAAAATACTGTTACTGTAAGCGGTCACATCGATTAGCACAAAGTCGTTTTCAACCAACTTCAGAAAGGAGGGTGTTCTCAATGCAATCTATGTGTTGTTGTTGTTCGTGTTTGTAAGCTTATAACTTCGTAAGAGATGCTCTAATTAACCTACTTCAAAAAGGAGGAGGTTCTCAATTCAAAGCGTATGTTTTTTGTTTTTGTTTTTGTTTGTTAGCTCATAACTTCTGAACAGATAATCCGATTTTGATACTTTTTGTTTTATTGTAAAGGTCTTGGTCTGAAATAAATCCCGTTGTAAGATCTTTACGATCAAAAGAAAATACAGGGTGCCCAAAAAAGTCAGTCCCGACTCTTTTAACTGCTGAACAGCTGCAGCTATAGTTATAAAAGTGGTATGTAGGTATAGTAGAGTGGACATGTGCTACGCGATTAAACCGTCTAAAGCGCCATCTGGTGGAAAAGAGTGGAGTTAGCGATCCTATCTCGGAAACGTTTCAAGACAGGGGAAAAAAGTGAATTATAAAATTGCAGAGCATCATCGATTTAATACAAAAAGATAGTTTAGACATTAATGCTAAAAACAGAACGCTTAAAATGTGCATTTGTTTGTTCACAATTTCCTCTTTTGTGCACACTTGAACGACATTGCATATGTTGTAGCGTAGCGGGTGACATTTATGCTGTGTAAAATTCAAAGTACGGTTATCGTAAGCAGTCACATCGATTAACGCATGGACGTTTTAAACCGACTTCATAAAGGGAGAGGGTCTCAATGCAAACCATGTTTCTCGTTGTTGTTGTTGAAATTTGTTAGCTTATAACTTCGTAAGAGATGATTTAATTTTAATACTTTTTTTGTTGTCGTAATGATCTTCTCCTGAAATAGGTTTCATTATGATTTAATTAAGATATAAACAAATTACAAGATACTCACAAAAGTCTGTTCTCACTCTAACTGCTGAACGTATGCAGCTACACTGGTAAAAGCAGTATGTAAGTATCGATGTTGAAACTTCTGTCCTTCAGCTGCAATGCATATTTTGCTCTTTGTTTGAACTTTACGCTGCGCAATTTCCAGCGCAGTGGGTGACACGTATTCACTGTAAAATTCAATATATATGCCTAACAGAATTTTCGGTTACGAATACAGCGTATCCGTTCTTTACATTTCTAAAGACTTTTTAATTTCACGTATGTTCGTTCAATAGATAGTTTTTTGCTCATATCTGATAAAGGCAAGAAAAGTAGCACAACTTTAAAATGCAGCATTTCAGAAAAATCAACTTAAAAATAACTAGACTAGAATAAAACTGGCACAACTGTCTCTCGAGTAGATAACTTTCTAGATGGAGATGTAACTTTTTTGTTCACATTGGGTGCATTTCATGTATTTTTCAGTGACAAAAACCATTTTTTGAGTAATGTCACTTTTCTTAAAACTTCTGATATGTGGAACTGCCGTCGAACGTCTTCTGATGCTCTGCTACATAAATAAGTTTTCACTGAAAAGAGAAAAATAAAATATTTTTGTAAAAAAATAGAACCGACTCCAAAAAGGAACTACTATTCAAACAACTGAAAATGAAAGAAAATTGGCAGAAAATGGAACTGTAAATTGCGCCTAAAAGTATAAAATAATTTCCTTCGCCAAACAACCTATAACACTACAATTAATCATAACTTTTGAAGTCGGCGCAAAATTAAATAAAAATTGATACCTTTATTGAATACAAAAATCAAATCCTATTCAAAATACACATCTCACATTGTTACCTGCAAAACGCAACCGAGAACTAATTTGATTCAAGAAAACAAATAAGATTTGGTAAGCAGCAAAAGTTGGCGAAGATGCTAGTATCTGACGTCCTTGGTGAAAGAAAAATCGCAAAATTATCTGGCAAACATTTTTAATTTCTTTGGGATATCATGATTATTTTGATAAGGTATATCAAGAGAGAAATCAAGAATATGAAACAATACATCGTACAATGTATATTACGAAAATATACATCTTGCGTGTATATTTTTGCCTTACGTTTTGATCACCAAATCCAAAAGCCATCAAGGATGATAGTTATCAAAGTTATATCAAGTTTGCAAAGGAAACTCTAACTTCGTAGAAACATAAATACCGCATTGTGAACTGTTCTATGTAGATGCTACTAATGGACCAATTGTATACAGTGATAAAATAATAAAGGAAACATGAAAATGGATCATTTGAATCAACAGCATTTGTTGCAACCGATCTAAAGACAAATCGTTAAAAACTAATTAAATTTTATTTAATTTTGCGCCGACTTCAAAAGTTATGATTAATTGTAGTGTTATAGGTTGTTTGGCGAAGGAAATTATTTTATACTTTTAGGCGCAATTTACAGTTCCATTTTCTGCCAATTTTCTTTCATTTTCAGTTGTTTGAATAGTAGTTCCTTTTTGGAGTCGGTTCTATTTTTTTACAAAAATATTTTATTATAAATCAAATCCCTTATAAAAAATAATTTTACGTCAATGTGTTTTGTGTGATAGTTTTCAATGGGAGACTTCACGAAATCTATAGCAGCCATGTTATCGACTAAAAGTAAAGATTTTTCTTTAGTACCCTGAATTAGTTTTTTATTAAAGCATTCTTCTAAAATTCTATCGAACCATAATAGTTCTTTTGTAGCTTCGGTCATGGCTACGAATTCAGATTCCATAGTACTTAAACTGATACATTTTTCCTTAAACGTTCTCCAAGCTACGGGTGAATTATCGAGTAAAATCAGCTGTCCCCCCATTGAAGTCCTATCGTCTCTGTTGGCCGCAAAATCAGCGTCTGAATAAACAGTAATATGTGGTTTCCTGCACTCAAGTTTTAACTTTAAATTTTTGGTATAACAAACATAACCTAAGAGTTTTAACAGGCCATTCCAATGCATTATGCCAGGATTACTTTGGAATTGGGCAAAAATATTAACCGCGTACGATATGTCAGGTCTAGTTCTATTAGAGAGAAACGATAAGCAACCTAAAATGCTTCTATAAGGATATTTTGACATTTCTATTGTTTCAGCGTTAGTTTGAGGACACTGAGATTTTGAGTAAATTATCCCTTTACTAATGGGGAGAGATGATATAGGAAAATTGAAATTTTTAAATCTGTTACATATTTCACTAATATATGAATGTTGATGAATAGTTAAATTTCCATTATTTTCCTCGAATTCTACACCCAATAGTTTACGGGTTTTTCCTAAGATTTTTAAATCAAAATTTTTACTCAATAAGTCCACTACTTCATCTATATGATTTTTAAATTTTGCAAACAATATAATGTCATCGACATACAATAATAAAATTACTTTCTTGTTAAAAATATAAACACAGTTACACCATGAAAATTTGTTAAAACCTATATTGATCAAAATTCTATTCATTTCGAAAAACCAGGCTCTACTACTTTGGTGAAGGCCGTATAAAGCGCGATTTAATTTACAAACGAATTTTTCTTTTCCAATCTCGATGAAACCCGGTGGTTGAGACATATAAATATGTTCATCGAGTGGTGCGTAAAGATATGCACCTTTAATATCCAGTTGTAAATGAGTCCATCCTTTACATGAAACTAGCAATGAAAAGAAGAAGCGTATTACTCCAAAGTTAACGACAGGGCTAAAAGTATCGTCATAACTTTCTCCTTTTATCTGTTTATATCCCTGCGCCACCAGTCTAGCTTTAAAACGAGCTATTTCCCCCCTTTCATTACGTTTAAGAGTGAAGACCCATCTACATCCTAAAATATTAGTATTTGGAGGTGATTTAGTAAGGTGCCATACATTACGTTCCCGAATAACATCCATTTCTTCTTTCATAGCCTGCAACCACTGATTTTTATAAGGAGATTTTAAGACCTGTTTAAAACTCGTTGGGATTTGATCTACGTCTAGTCAATCGTTTTTCTTAGTTAAATCAGGTTCAGTAAAATTAAGTTCATTATCTGAATCAAGTTCACTATCGGAATTAATTTCATCAGAATTTAAAGTTTGTTCTGCACTAGAACAAGATTTTTCATTAATTTTACCTACATATTTTTCTCTAGGACTGAAATTAAAAAGGTTTGGTTCATAAATTATACAATTTTTCTTACAATATTTTTTAACATCTTTATGACATTTTAAACGTTCAGTTTTTCCAAATTCACAATAATAAACGTCGATTCTGTCACTAGTTTTACGGGGTACTAGAGTTCTAAACCATACAGCCTCTCTGAGGGGGACTCTTTTAATTATATCTTGACTTGATTTAATTTCCTCGTCAGAGGAAGATTCAGTAGGATCAGGGTAAGTCTGATATATATTAATAGCATCTGAATGAGCATTATTCACGCCTTCTGAATCTGACCCCTCATCTGAACATAACCAACTTTCATTTTCGCGGCCCATCACTGCTCCACTGTGCTCCCCAATATTTATCGGTTCTTCAATTTTAACATTAATTGTTTCTATTGTTTTATTTTCATCTGGGAGCCATATCCTGTAACCTTTTGTACTAAGGGCGTAACCTATCATAATTCCTTTTTTCGCTTTACGGTCGAGTTTGTTTCTAAGTTGTTTGGGTACCCCTACGTATGCTGTTGAGCCAAAAGATTTTAAGTGCTTTACTGAAGGTTTATAACCACCATACAACTCAAACGGTGTTTTCTCTAAATCAGTATGACAAATTCTGTTCCAGGTATACGCAAAGTATAAAGCTGCGTCTGGCCAAAAACTTTTATTTAATCCACTTTCGTCTAAAACTGTCCTCATACCGTCAACAATAGTTTGGTTAAATCTTTCTGCAACAGAATTTTGTTCCGGTGAATAAATGTTAGTAAAATCATGTTTTATGCCTTTCAGCTCACAAAAAGATTTAAAATTATTATTTTGAAACTCTTTCCCGTTATCTGATCTAATAGCTTTTACCTGACAGTTTAAAAATCTCTCCGCTCTTGTTACATAATTTCTAAAGTTTTTAAACACCTCAGTTTTTGCTTTCATAGGAAATATTGTTACTTTACGAGAAAAATCATCGATAATTGATAAGAAATACCTTTGACCGTTTCGGCCAGTTATTTTGCATGGTCCCCATACATCCATATGTAATAACTCAAGAGGATGTCTAGACCTTATTTGACCATGGGGTTTAAAAGAAATTCGTCTTTGTTTATTAAGTTTACAAGTTTCACAAGAAGTTTCATTAACTTTTAATTTAGGAAGCCCCCTCACACTATCATATTTACAAGTTCTGTCAATTAGTTTAGGACTAGCATGAGCAAAACGTCTGTGCCACATATTAAAACTGTCCTTTTGAGTATGTAAAACTTTAGTTTTTGTATCATGAGAGTTTCTTTTACTTGAAGTTTTAGAAACTTCAAATTTAACATTTTTCATTTCTTTGGATGGAATTTTTGGAAATAAATAATAAATACCATCATGCAATTTAGCAGTAAATAAAAATTGATCATATTTGTTAGTTACTTTAATTTTACCATTCCCCCCCTTAAATTTAGCTCCTGCAATATCCATCTTTGGAGCAGATATTAAATTTTTTCTCAATTTAGAGCAATACATTACATTAGTAAATGTTATATTTTGTTGACCAAATCGTAATTTAACATCACCAGTTCCTTCAATAGGAAAATCTATATTATCTATTGCAACAGCTAATCTTTCATTATACAATGGTTTAAAATTAGAAAACAAATTTTTATCACCACAAAAGTGATTACTCGCAGCCGAATCAAAAAGCCAATTGCTTTTGTCACACACATTTTTACTTAAATTAGCAAAAGTAAAAAAAACCTGGTTAGAGTCCTTTCTGGTTCGTCTCGGGAGTCTGGAACGGCCTCTTCTCTGGGAATGGTCAGGTTCTTTCTGGTTAGATCTCTCAGGACTGGAATCACTGGTAGTGGATACAGTTGCCTCTGGAGGTTTAGCTCGCCATGGTCTGTGAGGGGATTGAGCACTTTGCCTCTGGAAAAACGGAGACTTTCGGCGTTGATACACTTTCGATGTTGATCTTGGCTCGAAGTTTTTCCTTGAATTTTGGCAAAAACGACTGATGTGTCCCGGAACTCCACAGCGGAAACAAATCACATTAGATCTTGAGTACTGTGTGCTGTAACTCTCAGTGAAAAGTTCATCACACTTATCTTGATCACGAAGTTCTATCCTTGATTCTTCACTAATTAATTCAACTAAAATGTCTTTATATACGAATTTATCATCAGGCCACCTAAGTATGCTCTGAACTATACTATCGAATTTCTCTGGGAGGTAACGAAGCAACTGGAATGATAGATAAACTTCCTTCATTGGCTGATCAATTGCTTCTAAAAGTTCAGCTATTCTCATGAGTCTAGCAGCATACATATCAATTTTCTCGCCACTTTTTATTTTACATGAAAACAGTTCGCTGCACAACTGCATGTGGCGTGCACGGTTATCAGGGTAAAAATGTTGTTTTAATTTTTTCCATATCTCAGCTGGATCCGTTAATTTCTCTATAATCCGACGAAAGTCCTTCTCAGTATTGAGGTATAAAATAGATAAAGCAAGTTTTGACCTCGTATTATAATCTTTTAATTCTTTCGGATCAGCTGATGGTTTCGGCTTTTCCTCAGTTCCGATTACGATATCCCAGGCATTCTTTTCAAATAATAAAAACTTCACATCAACTGCCCAGTTACAATAATTCGTAGCATTGAGTTTTTCTATACTATGCTGTATCATTGCCATTTTCATTAACTGTATTGGCCCCCCCTTCTTAAAGATTCTTATAAAACTTTGGGACCAATACGCCGGAAGAAAAACTTTACTTCATTAAACTTTGTCATTTTAAAACTTTCACTTAAACTGCTCAATACTGGGCAATAGCCCATAACCAAATATGTCAGGTTTATAACCCTGACATGATTATCTTAAAGCTTCAAAGTTAAGCAGAGTTGAAAAATAGAGCCCAGTGGAAACTGTATTGAGCAGGTAAAAAGAAATATGACAAGTTTTTCTTTTAGATAAAATCATTTATTTAAAAACTGGATTGATTTATCTAGTGAAATAAAAATATGGCAAACGAAAATAAAAATTATAATACATTTAGACGATTCGTTTAATATTCTTCAGGGCAGATATATTAATACAGAGTAGTTATTGAAGCCTATACTATTAATGAAAGTAACTTAAAAGTTTGCAGTTTTAAAATAACTATTATCCTCGAATTAATCTAAAAAATATTTACTTAAACCTCATCTGAAAAACAACAGCTTTCTACACAAGCTTTAATACTGTCGAGGTTATCAAGGAAAGTTAAACTGAAAGATATAAACTGCGTTTCATACCAGCTTCTGAATTACCGGGATTCACATCGGCCCTAACACCGAAAAAGCCACACGATTGCTTTTCTGCTACGCTACTTATTCAATTCAAGCAGATGACGTAGACTTATGTCATTTGCATACGGATAGCTTCGGCTATCGTATTAATATTTTATGCTAAAATGAATTTTAAATCAACTATAAGTTTTTAAATATTTATTAACTTAAAATTATAAAAGTAAATAGAAAATAAATTACTTAGATTTTAATAACCATCGGTTTTAATAAAAAAGGAAAAATAGTTAAACTAAAGAGGGAGTGAAACTCAATAAAACATTGAGTGTCAAGAACATACTAATATTTTAAACTTCTAAACCTAACAGTTTTGAAGAGGAAGAAAAAGAAAATGATGATTACGAGTTGAAAGGAAGATTATAAAATATAGAGAGGAAATTTAAGGAAATAGAGGAAGAATTTGAGAGGAAAATAGAAGAGTGCAGCAGGTAATTGATAGGAAAATTTGAGAAAAAGCTTGAAGAAAGGTTAGCAAATGAATAGCAAAAAAGACCCGGAGTTCTGGGAAAAAATTTAGCAGCGATGCTATAGAATGATGAAAGAAAAAATACAAAAATAGCGAATCAAGAATTAAAAAAGCGTTCTGCTTATGATAGCATAGCATCTTGGTAAGTATATAAGACACTGTTTCCATCGTAGTTGAAGCTAATGGAGTGGAACCTACCGCCAAGATAGAATATAGCAGCATCATTTAGCAGCATCATTGCAAGGCGACGCAGTTGACATACTTATAACACATTTTACGGGACAGCGGCATGATTTCGAGGCTCTGGCGAATGAGCTGGAGCTGAATTTTAGATAAAAATGCTCAAAAGATTATAATTGTCTCCAATTAAAGTCCCCTTATCAGAAAGCGGATGAAAGTTTACAAGATCTGGCATCAGATATTCAAAGACTGCCACACTTAGCTTTCTCAGAATGCAACGCTGAAACTCGTGAGGATTTGGCCTTTCAACATTTCATCGATGCCGTGTGAGATTCAGTGACGCAAAAAGCTCTTAGACACGCTAATTCCAGGATGTCGGTTCAGATTTGATGCATGCACTTAAGACTAAGACAGCCCAGCAAGCCTCCCGTAAAGACCGCCACACTATCAGTGCAATCTCTGTGGATGATTCCCAGTCTGATCTGGAGAAAATGAAGAAAAATCTGGCAGACCTCACAAGGAGATTATGCAGTCTTCAGATTAGTTTCCGTGATAGAAGATATTGATATTTCAAAATAATCTACTCAGTAAGACAAACTAATAAAAATATCCAGATTTCACAGTCAGGTAAACTGAAAAAAGGCAATCACGCGGGGCGGAGATTGCCCGAAATTAGAGAGCCCAATTTTCAGCGTTTCATATTTCTTCAATGAGTGGTTGCAATTATACACTTTATGGACAAGTTAATACCATTTCCTGTTGCAGGATTCTTGACACTGGAGCCTACGTGGCCATCGCTAGAACAGATTTTGCTCAAGAACATAAAGACAAAGTTATCTGGACTCTGCTCTGCGTTAAACTCTCACTGTGACCGGTATCAAAATCAAAATTTTGACCATCACATTTGGAAATGACAATTACCAACATGCGGTATATCTAGCAGATATAAGTGATATCCTTTAATTCTTGGACTTAATTTCCTCAGAAATATTTTAAGAATAATTAACTGCATTTCGATTTAGAAGACATAGCTTTGTTTAACTTTTGGAAATCTGGATATTCAATCAATATGTCAGTTAACAGCGGAATCCGAAATTTCCATAGCTCCATATACAGAGACAATAATTTCAGTGATACCTTCTAAGTTACTTCCGCCATTGGCTGATTGAATTCTCAAATTCAGACAATAGACTGAAAAGAGTTCTGGTAGCTACATGCCTGATTGACCTTCTGAAGAACGTTATTCCTGTGAGAGTCGTCAACATAAGCGATAAAGTACAGATAGTGAATAAAGATGAGTTGTTAGCAACCTGCACTCCTGTGAGATGCCTTAATCGGCAGCCCCTCACAACCTATGCCTTCTGAGATTTAACAATGAAATTTCTCAAAAATGCAGAGTCAAGAATTGACCAGAGACATGCTGCGGAGAAGCTAATCTATGAATTTCGAGAACTGTTATGTCAAACACCTGAAAACGTAAGGAAGACGAATATTACGCAGCACAGAATCGATACCTTCCCTCCCACCAAACAACATCCAAGAAGACTAAAATTTGCGCTTGGGGATGAAAGTGAGCTACTGAACGAGATGCAGCGTAATGACGACATTGAACCATCTACCAGTACTTGGGCCTCTCCTATAGTTTTGGAGCAAAAAAGAATTGTTCAACAAAATTATGTGTGGATTAAAAGACATCACGAGGAAAAAAGTTAACATTTTCTTGAATTGGTTACATATCAGACACACTGTCTATCAGTCAGTGATTTACGACGTTCGATCTGAAGAGCAGCTACTCCCATACAGCACAGAATGTTTCAGTTATGTTGCAAAATGCTTTCAATCTTTCAAAAACGTAACACATTTTTATGTGCTCTCTGATACCTTTCTGAAACATTCGCCCTCTTCTACGCTCTCTCTGTTATGTGATTGAAACGTTTCTGTTACGTATCTGATTTTTTTGTTACGATCGCGGACATTTCTACGTTTTTGAAAGTAATCGGAAAGCTAACTGAACGTTTCTGTAATATTTACAATGTTTCCATGTTATATAACTGTTACGTTTCTGAAACATTTTGTGCTGTTAGGGCTGGTAAGTTGAATTACATTCTATTTCATCCATTTGCTAAGCAGGAAAAAGTAGCTGAGGTATTAGAAAGATGCAATATGATGATATGTCGTCGAATCATCTACAGTCAGCAGCAAAACTATTAAAGCACACATCCACTTTTTTTGTTTTTAGTTTGATCGCTAATTTTTATCACCAACTTACTTTTATATAAACCGTATAATACTAAGACAAAGACTCGATAAATATTTACTTAACAAAACAGTATTAGGTACACATCATTTAAACACATGAGTCCTTGGGTCTCTCCGACAGTTTTTAATTGAGAGAAGGATGGTTCAACGAGATTCTACGATGATTATCCTCGATTGAATGATATCACGAAAATCGATAGTTACACTCTTCCTAGAATTGACGACACATTGGACATACTTTCTGGTCGGTGGCTCTCTACGATGGACGTGAAGAGCAGTTATTATCAAGTACAGTTACATCCTGATGACCATGAGAAAACTTCATTCACTGACAAGGATTCTAGCAATTTAAAATTGTGCGTTATCCAATGCCCTTGCAACTTTCGAACGCTTGATGATTAGAAGGTTATCTTAGAAGGATTATCTTATGAAGCAAGTCTAGTATACCTTAACGATAGTATTATCGCGGAACGTACTGTTGAAGAACCTTCAAGAAACATCAGTGGGTTGCTGAAAAATCTCCGATTGGCTAACCTCAAACTGAATCCTCTTGAAATATACGAGGCTATATAAAGGGATTGCATCCCGGCCGTTGTGGTCAGTTTCATGCCAAGCAATTGAAGTGTAAGTGCTTTACGTTTAACCGAGTCTCTGCAATTGATTAAGCACAGCTTATATGCTGTGTGTCATGCTTACTGTACAGTTTATGCTGTCATTTTTATGTTGTCAGCTGTTGTTTAAGCTGAGTGTGTTTAAGCTTATAGTGAAACTGAAGTTGATACCTTCTTGACAGACCTGTAATTTTCTGTATTATTCTGTTTAAAAAAAAAAAAAAAAAAAAAAAAAAAACTTTTAAACCTTTGCAAGATGTGTCATTCATTCAAATTCATTTAATTCGATCGATAAAACCGATGCTGCTCGACTTGATTTCAACCTCTCTGTATTAATAATATCTGAAAATGAAATTTAAATTACATAAAACAATCTATTTTATAAGTAAAGTTTACTTTATGTTTAAAAAGAATTTGGTTATATCTAATTAAATGGGAATTTTTATTTTAGAAAAAAATGTCACTCTCAAAATATTTTCAGAAATCCAAAATAATTTTAAATAAAGAAAAGAGTAGTTATTAAAGTTTAAAATTACATTAATTACTTTTGAGATTAGTTTAAGTGCATTGTAGTGCTGTGAAATTAATCAACCCATTCAATAATAATATTAAGTCATCTAGAACTATGCAAAATAACCTCTCCTTATATATTAAGAGTATAAATATTATTATTATTTTTTTATTATTATTTGTGTAAAGCTATTTATTTAACGCAAAATTAAAAGTGAGAATTATTAAATATATTATTAGCGAAACGAAGAAATCTCTGTCATATATTAGATATAAGACACATTTTACGATGAAAGGTATTTTGGTATTTTGAAGCAGACTGTGAAAAATATATGTTTTAATTTGTATATAATAATGTGCCCAATTCTACAATAGGTGTTATTGTAATATTAAGATTAAATATTGTGAATATGTCAATGATGTTTAGCGCAGAGATTATGATATATTTCATAAATTCGTATTGCTTTTGCAATACGGATTGCCATTATCATGAAAAAAATGCAAACTTCTTATAACTTTCAGCATGATCTGTTTATTTTTAAATCTTTAGTTAAATACATTATTGAGTATTAATCGTTTAAACAATATTAGCTTTTTAAATATATCTACAACATTTAAAAATCCTCTCTATAATGAAAGAATTTTATGCAATCCTAATGTATAAATGTTTCTAAAATATTAAAGTTATGATGAAAATTAATAGCGTAATTCTTGAATAAATCAGACTTAAATATTAAAAATTGTGTTTAAATTTAAAAGTGTGACAAACATTCTATCCTGAACGTTTAAATTTTGAAAAGAGCATTTTTGAAATTCTCAATTAGATTTAAGATATAATTCAAAGATTTTATTCCCAATTTCAAAATTTCTGCCACATAACTTCATATCTTCCTAATAAATGAGTGAAAAGTTTTATGAAAACAGTTTTCCTCTGCATAAAAATAAAATTCACTTCGCTTACAGAAAATTTATATTTTCCGCATAAATTACAATTTCTAACGTTACAATACATATGATAATAGAGCTAAGACCGTACTTCACAATTTGTGAAAAAGTTTGGAAAATAACTTTGGACATACGCGTTAAATATATATAAAATACTGCTTTTAGCAGCAAGTTACGTTATTGAATTTTAGGTAACTAAGTCTGTTTATCTAACTAAAACATGTCTGTTTAATAATGTTTCAAACATCACTAATAACATTTCTGAACTTCCTGTAAAAAAGTTTTTTTTTTTTCCAGATGATTTTATGGATATACAGAAAAAAAATAGTCGTTAAAGCTTTTTTAAAAGTAAATAATTGTTATATCTATTTCAATTTTCCCTCTAATAATTCCATGTTAAAGTTGTTGAAAGCTCTTTCATTTAAAACAAGAAAAGAAATCCGTCTATTGTGTCTGAAATATGCGAAATATTTTGAAATAATGGGAAATTAATACAAATGTTTTACACATACAATATACACACACACACACACACATATATATATATAT
The DNA here is from genome assembly GCA_963930645.1 of Salticus scenicus. Classification (NCBI taxonomy): domain Eukaryota; kingdom Metazoa; phylum Arthropoda; class Arachnida; order Araneae; family Salticidae; genus Salticus; species Salticus scenicus. The sequence goes on from OZ005650.1 coordinate 174,247,965, forward strand.
ATATATATTTGTATATTAACATACAATATACATATATATATATATATATTTGGAAAAGCATTAAAATTTATTTTATAGCAGTAATGTAAAGTAAAATTGTTATTCTCATGCATGTACATAAACATTTGGAACCAAAAAAAAAAAAAAAAAATTAATGGTCAACAAACGTTGATCATATTTTGTATTTATGATATGATATATATATATATATATATATATATGTACAGTTTGTAACAAAAGTCTTCGAACACTTGCAAACATTCCTATATAAAAAAGTACACATAATACAGTTTTGTTAAATAAATCCTTGTCGAATCTTGTTTTTAGACTGACTACGAACAGGATTCGATAAGGATTTATTTAACAAAACTGTATTAAGTGTACTTATTTTATATAGGGATTTTTCCTAGTGTTCTGAGACTTTTGTTACCGATTGTATGTATGCTGAGTAATTTGCTTGTGAAATTTATAACAACATACGAATAGAAATGCACTCGCAATATGTTGAAAGGAAAAATTGTGAAAAAGGTAAATCTTCTGTACACAAAATTCATTATACGGCAATCATTCTCAGACAAGTTTGATAAATAATTTTTATTTAAAATTCAGAGGTGGCTCATGAAAATTTAAGTGGTAAATTTTAATAAGCGAGCCTCTATGTGACTGTACAGATAATAGAACCCGGATAGTAAGTTTTCAAGACACCAAATATTTGCACGGTTGAGTCAGTGATTAGTTAATAATATGTCTGCTTTGACAAATTAAAGGAAACTTAAACGAACGACATAGACATCTGAAGCAGAATAGGGATTTCTTTCTTATGCAGAAAGGAATCCACGTAACAGTAGAATGGAATCAGTGAAGGTCAGATAATACACACACATTTAATCCTCATGCCATCATCTGTACATCATCTGTACATCATCTGTACATCTCTAATCATTACGCACCGCAAGTTCCACTTTTTAAGTGCTTAGTTGCATATTTTTTCCGGATTCTGTCCTGTTCAGTGACGTGGCATTTTTTTGTTATGCAGAAAGTAACTCACATAGCAGCAGAATGGATTTAGCGAAGGTGAGATAGTACAAACGCACTTAATTATCATGTAATCATCTGAAGAATCCTGTGCTCTAATCACTACGCACCACAAGTTCCACTTATGTTCTTAGTAGCATATTTTCCCCAATTCCATTCTGTTCAGTGACGTGCCATATTTTACCAGAATAAGCTATGTAAATACATGTATGCACTGACATACATGTTTGAACAGAGGGCAACCTCAAGAATACCCAAGCAACACCGGTTTTCCCTGAATGTAAAGGGAACATTTATGTCAACCATCTAGTAACCCCATATACTATGGTTGTTTAAACAGATGAACGATCTTATATGGTATTCTTTCAAAGAGTAATGTCCAGTTTGTAAGATGATGAAAGAGTCCAGCAAAAGCAGCACAATGGTATGTGATTCTAGTATGCTATGCCTATTTTATTCATTACACTCCACAGAACTTAAATTAAAGTTTTGGCCAAAAGTGGATTCATCATGGTACTTCTATTAGTTGGCTTGGAGTATTCTTTAATCTGTCTAACCTAGATTTCATTTTGTAAGCTCATCTGAAAAGCCTGGTTTACGAAGCGCTGGCTGCTAGGGAGGAATATTTTATCGTATTCACTAGCATAGTTTGCGTGATCATCTACGAAACGTATAATCAAAAACATCTGTGATTCTATGTTGCGCGAATATCAAAGTTTTATAATACCTAGCGGTTGTAATTCCGAACAGTTACTATGACCTTTCAGCATCGCAAATATAACGATTGACTAAACAAAACATTATTTTTTATATCACTTCCTTTTCATTTCTCGCGTTTTCTCCTTTGCATTCTAATACATGATAATTTTTCACAAAACTTTTTAATGTAATTTCGAATAATTATTATTATATAGCGTACACCAAGCTAAAATTCTTAAACGTTAAAACAAAACTATATATGTAATCTATTTATACAAATGCAACTGGGAACATGCGCTAATGAAATCATCTTGAAATTTGCTGCCAAATAGAAAATAAAATGAGTTATGCTCATATGAAAACTCATGTATTTGTTACAACAGTAAAACCGAACAGTTGATCAAATTTTCAAACAAATAAATTAAACATACATCTCAAACATACATGCATTTGTAAAATCACAATAAAAATTTAGCAGATAGGAAAAATTTAAATATTATATTTAAATAGATAGATGAAAAATATCTTTAAAAAATAGATACAATTTTCATACGCTAGAGTGTATTTAGAATCTTCGTGTATCCATGGTAAACAAATAGTCATTTTCAAATACAGATGATAAAATTAGGATTTAAAGATAATCTCCCTACAGAAAAATAAAATATTCAGTAATCGTAAAGAAATAACCTACTGGATCAATATTATTTATAATTAATTTAAAACTAATATGCAGGTAAATAATGAAACATTCGTACACATATAATTAATTATGAAGTGTTTGTTAAAAATTAAGTTTTTAACTGCAATTTTTATTTAAAAAATTATAAATAAAATGCAGAAAGTTGCCTTTTTTTCATAGATACTCTGTCTAATGTTAGTTTATGTACAAAGTAATAAAGACGTTTCACGTTTTTTCTCAATCTCTGTTAATACAGATGGCTAGAAATGAAGAGTCTTACAACGTACGAAAACGTGACCTACATCTTTCTTATCCTCCACGTTTTTGTGATATTATACTGAATGAAGAAAAACCACCTTTTTTTTAAAAATAAGTTTTTTTTTTTTTTTTTTTTTTTTTTTTTTTCCTTTTCAATCTTTTCTAACACGGAACATTTACTAATGTATTTAGTTTTTTTTTCGATAAGGCTTTTAATAAAATGCAAAAGACCCCCCAAAAAGTCTCACACTAGATATCTAGAATTTCAAATACTCTTTTATGATATCAGTTCAGTTTTATATGCACATCGCAGATGGACATTACTTCACACAATAGAATAAGTAATATTATTACTGCCTTAGAACTAATATCTTAATAAAATATTAGATTTAATATCATCATATTAAAAATAAAAGCGTAGGTTTCATAGAGATCATACTCTAAACTGATGTTATAGTTCTTAGAGCAATGCAATGAAATAATGAAAATAAGTTCTTATCCATATTTTGAAACAATTAAATAATTAATGAAAATAATAATAATAATAATTAATAGGACATAAAAGCATTACAAGGGCAACAGTGCACTAAAAATAATAAAAAAACATTTTAACAGTGATTTTAAATGAATAAAATAAAAAGAAAGAAAGATATTGAAACAACATAAGGAGTCTGTCATGTATAGAACAAAGCGGATTTGGACTCTAGTCTCTGTCTTTAATTTTGTAAACATGGCTTACCAGAATAATATGTAAACACTGAAATTGGAAATAGGTTCATTTAGAAATATCCGTGGAATACCGACTGGCAATCGAATATCAGTGATAAATCCTATTAAATTATAATTTATCCGGATTTATTTATTTATCTTTTGAGATGAATATTTCTGGCGATATGACAAAAGATTATTTTTCTACTGAGTAAAATCTTTACTTTTACCGTTACTCGAGTAAAGTAACATGGTCATTTGACATCTTAAAAATATAATAATACCTTCTTTTTCCACTTAACACAGTCTACCAAACTTTTGTGATTGACGATATATTATTCTGAATTTTAATAGATAAGCGAATTTTAACGTCAAAGATAAATATTATCCTTGCAATATTATTTAAAGGAACCGTGATGTTATTTAGATATTACTATTTGGTGTTGATTATTTTGTCATGAAAGATTACAGTCGTCAGGATTACATTTGTTTTGCTTTGGGTAATAGCTTGCGTTTAAAGCTACGAACCAAACACACTGAGATGATATTACGAGAGGAAGGAAATAATGAAGGATATTTGTACTTGAGATAGTTAATAATTAGTTAATTCGTACGAAAGATAAGATTAAAAATGTGTAATCGCGTTAGATATTTGTGAAACACAGAATATTTTGTTATTATATATATTATTGTATGTCTGGTTTCGTGTGGAGATCACACATAGTTTAATAAAAGAATTGATTATTTAGCTTTTTTACTTTTAGTGATTTTTTTCTTTTTCTTTTTCAGTGATATTTATCCGGATTATTTTTGATGATTTAATATGAGTAAAAGTATTAAGAAAAATTCTGTATGATGAACAGATTATTAACTGGTTGATATTATTTCGGACCGTTAAAGATCCGAAAAATTTTTGCTCAATGCAATCTTGTATACAAAATTTAAACTTTAAAACAGTGTTTTCCACTTTAAAAGAGTCTATAAAACTACCTTTAACAATCATCATACAAAATGTTATCTTTCATATAGCTATATAATCCAAGATAACATGGTATATTGCGCATTCGTTGTTATGGAAAACCGTATTTATCAGTCGGTATTATTTGAAATATTCTGCGTGAGCGTTATACAGAAGTATTTTGGGTATAACAGAAGAGATTTCCTTTGCACATTCAGAACAAGCGTCCATTAAAACTTTTTTTTTTTTATTGATATTATCATTATAGCATAAAATTTCCATTACTATCATAGCAAATTCTATGTGTTAAAAATTGAATAAATTGTACTATTAGATTCTTCTAAAATATCGAGTCTATAAGATATTAAGTCTATGCACTCGGTGCGACAACTGTACCGTAAATACTAGAAAGAATAGAAGATACATTTTCCATAAATCAACCAAACATTAATTGTTTATAAAAATGGTAAGATATTACAACCAAATGCGCAAAATTGTTCGGAAAGAAATAACCTATTTCTCAAAAGTAATTGCTTATATCATCATACGTATATGTAGATTTTTTAAGATATTGATTGATATTATGCTGATATCTTTAGAAATTGATCGATTGAAACCCTTTAGGTTATCTTTCAATCTACCAATCGACCTACCTAGCTAGCCTCTCTATCTATAAATATATCTTTTAATCAAGACATTGCGAAGAATTAAAAAAAAATTAATAAAAAATTATTAAAATTAAAATATAACAATGTATATGTAACGAAAAATTTATCATTACAATAACTTCTTAAATAATTAAGTAAATAAAATCAAATTTGAAATTGACATGACTTATTTATAAAAAAAAAAATCTTGGATTAGTTTGTAAATCAAAATTCTCGGCTATATTTTTTTTTACAAATGGTAACTACTTGAACATTTTAAATTCACATCATATGTATAAAATGTATTTAAAACCAGATTTGCTTAGATTCTTATGTATAGATATAGCCAATATTAGGACTTCCCGTAAGTTTATGAATGGTCCGTTATCCTATTTGAAAATGACGATTACTTTAAAATAATGAGACGACTTGAAATTAGGTTAGCACTTGAAAACACTGCCCTGCAAAAAAAAAAAAAAAAAAAAAAAAGAGACCTGATACCATTTTTGCAGATTCTTACGCAAAATGAACTCCTGAATCCGAATAGGACCACCATTTTGCCCAATCACCCATCGCTTTCTATATACACCCCCTCTCTCATTTTCATCAAGTATTACATTAATCTTAAAAGTATCTTGGTTGAGTTAGTGGGGAAACTTACTCAGCCATTTTGCTTCACCGTAGCTGCTACCTAAAAATTCGTTATCACAATAACTTTTTAAATACTAATTAATTCAAACAAAAGTTGGACAGAGGACTGATCTTACAAATGTGTTGGAGGAGTTCACTTGGCAACTTACTGCGTCATTTTGTTTTCAAGTGCCGTCTACTAGAAATCGGATGCCAGTTAAAAAATTTTCATCCCAATAACTTTTGAAACACTGTATTAATTCGAACCAAAGTTTTACAGTGGTCTTATCTTACAAATATATTGGTTATGTTCACTGGAAAACCGGCCCTGCTATTTTGTTTCCATGTGGAGAACACTAAAATTTCAAACTTATTTTTTAAGAAACGTATGTAAGATAAGGCAACCAAATTTTCTAGAGAAAAAAGTGGAGAGAAATCCCCGAGGTGTCTCTAATTTAAAATTAAGAAATGGTGGCAAAAGCAATACTTAAAGAAAGTGCACTATCGTCGATTTTAAATTATATATTGCGATAAAAGTTTTATTTTGAAAAACAGTTTAAGCAGGAGAAAAGAAACCAAATTACAAAAAGTGGGGACATTTGGTCGCCTTAATGTAAGACTATATTTGCTTAAATTTTGGTGCATACATAGTGCAAATATTTGCCTCCATAAAGTTTGTTAATAAACTAGGTTCGCCATCTTGTTTCAAAAGTGCGACCATTTGAAAATTTATTATACCGATAGCTTTTGAATACTAAATTAATTTGAACCAAAGTTCGTCAGGTCACTTGTTTTACAAATATCTCGGATACGTTCTCTAGCCAACTAGCTTCGCCATTTTGCTTCAAACTGGCGGCCATTTGAAAATTTCTAACTCACATTGGGAAGAATGTATTCAAGACCGGATTTTCTTAAATTTTGATGCATGCATAGCATAGATGAGAAACTCAACTACATTTTTTAATTAACTCGAGTCTTTGTCTTGCTTCAAATTGGCGAAAACTTGAAGTAGGGCATCAAGTTGATAATTTTCCATCAGGTTAACTTTTGAAATGCTGAATTAATTCGAACCAAATTTGGACAGTAGACGTATCTGATAATTTCGTTTGTCAACTTGATGCACCATCTTGTTCACAAGTACATGCCACTTTAAATTTCACATATAAAAAACATATCAATCGATTTGATTAAAATAACTCTGTATATACATACTCCATATTAATGTCTACACTAAGTTTAATTATAAACTTAATCTCCCATTTTGCATAAAAATGCTGACTACATTATACAAAAAAAAAAAAAAAAAAAAAAAAAAAAAAAAAAGAAAAGGAAAAGAAAAGAAATAAAAAGTAAATAAATAAAAATTTAGGCTCTTCCGACAGAGCTGAAAGGTTTTGTTATTTATTTATTTATTTATTTATTTTTTTTTTTTTTAAGGAAATAATATTTTTTTTTCTTTTATAAAACATAACAATAACCATAAACTATTTTATAAAGAAAAATAAAACTGTATGAATAATGAACAAAAATACCTCATTCAAATAAAAACACATCGCTCTAAAATAAAATAACTATAGTTAAAAAGATTTAAAAAATTAAGATCAAATTTAACCAAGTATAGAAGTTTAAGTTTCATACAATAGGTTGCGTATTAAATTAAATTTATAAGTATATAATTCTCTAATAAGAGCAGAAAAAATAAATTTCCAGATTCCCATGAGAAATCATATGTTTTGAATTATTTAAAATAATACAAAATATCAACTAAATATTTCTTCTTTTCGAGATCGGAGAAGACAAACACAACCGAATTACCGAATTATATATATATATGTATATATATATATATATATAAATTCATTTTTACAGAAATACGACTTAAAGTAATAAACGCTAATAAATTCATGTTTAAGTATGACCTAGATATAATAAGTCTGTCATTTTTGCCTGATAATATGCTAAAAGAAGAAGCAATCACGTTTTCGGAAAATAAAAATATTATTATTTTTTCACTAATAAGGTTAATAGGTGTACTAATAAAGTAGTTATTGTATTCTATAAAACATTTTGTTCAGACGCTACCGATACTTTCAAAAAACTTGTATTTTTTTTTTTTTTTTTTTTTTTTTTTTTTGAAGGACTTTTTAGAAAATTATAATTCATTTAAATATAATAATAATTTAGAAGCAGTTTATTTTTTTGTATTCAGACTTTGATTTTAACGGGTTACATTGCCATGTATAACTTATCATCATAAAGGAAATATATAAGAATGATTTAATTCTAAGATAAACGATTCAGACTTGTGTTGCTATATTCTAACATTTTTTTTAATGCAATATTCAACATTAATTTTAAAGGTAAAATTTAACTAATTTGATTTACACCATCATTTATAATTTTAGTTACACTAAAAAAAAAAAAAAAAAAAAAAAAATAGTAATCCATCTATTTGAGAAAAATTATCTGTAAGCTGGCTACAAAGATTAAGGTTTGTAGTTTAAATCAAAATATTAAGGAACGTGCCTACCCTAAAATCGTCGTTTTGGTGAAAATTTTCGAAATGTTTTTTTATCCGTTCACTTTATAGGCACACATTTCGGATTCCAAAAATACTGTATTTTTGTTTTTACGATAACTAGAAGCAAAGTTATAGTATAAATAATAAACCGGAATACAGTTATGTACTACAGGAAATAGACAAAACTACACGGGAATCGACAAAGAGCGAATTCATAAATCGAAACGCTAATATCTACAAGCAACAAAGTTATCCAGAAAAAAACTAAAATCTAAAAGAAAGTCAAAATTAGTTAAAATGAAGCAGAAGAGGGCTTAACATACAAACATGGCAAGTTTTAAAAGTCTAAAGTGGTTACAAAATTTTTTGAACTGTATTAAAATCTTTAAATGCGTTATCTGAGACACTGTATTTTTCGTTATTTTTGTTTGCGATTACATTAATTTCTCAAAATGTATTTAGAATATTGAACTAAATTTTGGCAAAGTGTTTTATTCATCTTTAGCTATGTTCTGTAGCAAAATCTAGCGTGTTTGTATTTATTTATTGATTTTACTGACAGTTTTTTGGAGAAGTGAGAATTTTTCTTGTTTTAATTTTGAGCTTTTGTACTAAGTATGAAATATTTCCATAAATTTTAAACGTACAGCAAATATTTTGCTACAGAACACATGTAAGCATGCTATTTCTCTACTCTGTAAAAATTATTGAAATATATTCATTAGAATCTGTTATAGGAAATGCGGCGTAAATGTAAATGTTCACTAATTTTTTTCTAAATATTGCCTATATTTTAAATGTTAATGAAACTTTCTGTAAAATTTCATTTAAACTCATAGTTTTGTATCCCATATTAATAAAATACATGTGTGTTTCATTAATTTTTTTTTATTTTTTATTTTTAAAAATGTACTTCGTATGTAAGCACATAATTGGTAATTCCATGGTACATAGTAATTTCAGTTACACTTAAAAGAGACATTTCCGCTTATTTTGTACCACTATTATCCTCCAGAAATCTATTTTCGTAATTTTACAGCAATTTTTTGATTAAATGGATAGTGTTTTTGTTAGAAAATAATGATGGAATTGGAAATATCGCTCTGAGTGAGTAACTCTGCATTCATCATGCAATTACTCTAATGTTACCATTAAACAGTAATTTCTATACAAGTATAAACTAAATCATGGGATATGTTTAGGACTAAAATTTTAAATGTGTATTTGTATGAAATCATACCGTATGTATTATACATTTCTGTATTAAGTGAACTATTTACAACACGACTGCCTAATAGAGATCACTGATTGGTGGAGCTTGTGTGACGGATGACCAAATGCGAGTGCATACATTTTTTAAATAACACAGATTTTAAAAATTACTCTAAACTTCAAAATATATCATTGCTACAATATGCAAATAATAATACAGATTTTTGAATAAATATCTAAAGATAATTAAAAATTAGTTGAACAAAGTTAATGAAATCAGAAATAAACGCAGCTTAACTAAAAACAAGGAAATACTCTACACACCGTAATACTCTACACAAAGTGAACAATATCAAAAATGCAATACACTTATTATTTTAAGAAAAACATTAAAGTAGAAATGGAAACATAAAATAAAAGTATTCTAATAAATAGGAAATTAAACAAGTTTTAAATTGTTTAAAATGTTTAACAAAATGATCAACATAAATTTTTTCCTTAGTCTGTCTGGTGTGAGTCTCGGCACAAAACGACACAGCCATTTTATGATGTTTCTCGTTCATTTTTCAGAAAGATGGCTGGAAGTAATAAGCTTTACAGCGCGCAAAAACGTGACCCACATCTTTCTGATCTGCAATTTTTCGTGACATAATACTGAAAGAAGAGAAGTCACGTTTTGTGGAAAGATATTTTTCATAAGCTTCTCTAACAAAATGATCAGCTATATAGAACGAATGTATTTAGATATTTTCCAAAAAAAAACTTTTTTTTTTCACAAAATGCAACTGATACTCGCAAAAGTTTCAATTTAAATGCGTAGAATTTTGAATTCTTATTTGAAATAAGATTGATAGTATTTCTCGAACATTCTACTATTCCTTTAGCGATTCTTGTTTATAAAATAACATTTTGTTTTTGCACTAAAACATTTTAATATCAATCCGTATTAATTAAATAATTTTTGCAGAATTGTAAATCATTGAGCTAGAAATAATTCGACCATATTTAAAGGAAAAAATAAGAAAAATATATTATCAAAATATTTTCATGGATTAATATTATTATGAATGTTACTATTTATTCTTCATAAAAACAGATACAGTGGGTTTCAGCACTAATGAAAACAAGTTTATGTGTTACACTCTTTAGCCTGGATTTTTCTTAGAAACAGATCAGGCTAGAATACTTCACTTATTGTCGGGGATTTAGAGAGAATATCGTTTTAAACAAAAATAGAAATATTTCTTAAATGTTTATAGATGCTGCGGTGTATACCTAAGGAAGAACCAACAAAATTGGGCTATATAGATTTCAAACAACACACGTAAATGCGGGCGATGTTAATACTGTATTGGGAATATAGAATTTATAACTGACCGGGTAAATAGACATTTATAGTATTTCTCATAATATCAACATATTTAATATTTAAGAAGGTATGTACGAAAGTATCCTCACAATATCTTCATTACTATTAACGTTGTGAATGCTCACTCTCCTGAAAGTAACTGATAAATGTCGATAATATTACATGTAACAAATGAATTTTGTCGATTTCCTGTTGATTAAGAAAGTGATGACGTAAAATATTTCTCAGTTTTTCTTTTTTCTTAATAAATTTAAAAACATCATAATGTTGTTTTACGAGGAGGGAGGGGATTCGTCTTCCGCCTAATAATATGGGACCTTATAGTCCAGAGAACAATTAATTGAACATAATGTACGTACCTACTTAATATTGCATTCATAATTTTGAAGAATTCATATTAGAATATAAATCAAGTGTTTCTAAATTAAAATGTACGGAAAATAAACTTATGGAATTTTTTTTGTCCCTTTAGTTTTGTAGTTTTGTGTATTGATTATTTGTGACATTCTGCACTCTTTTAAATTAGTTGAAACTGTTTTTATCATAACAGTATATAAATTAGCATATGAAAGCCTGTTTCTTTTAAAAGAGCAGATTTCGATTATAAATATCTTTTATCAAATTAATAAAATTTTAATGAAAATCGTGTAACAATGTATCATAGATTATATTTTATTATTACTTTTTTTTTAACCAGATAAGCTTCAGTTTACATGTGTAAATAAATTGTCAATTTGTAAATACTTATATTGAAAAGATACCTTTAAAAATGTTTACAATAATAAATATACTTAATTGTTTTAGAACATTCATTTGGAGATTGATTTCTTAGGCAATCAAAAGACACAGACTAAATAATAGAAAAATATAATATTTCTTATAAATGTGTGCTTCATTATAAACGGTCATTAGAGAGTCAGTATCGAATGTCTCACGTTCGATTCAAGTAAAACTAAAAAACTAAAAACTTCAGAGAAAAATATTTGTATGAAAATAAATTTATGACAAAACAAAATAGAGTTTTTCCGGAAAGGTTATTTTCGAACTCGCTTTTAATCGCTGCTCTTATATCTTCACAAAGTACAGTTTAACTCCTTTCCTAAGGTTTCGCTTCATCATAACACCCGTAATTAATTTCCAGAACGAGAAAAGTAAATAAAAACTTTCCTCCCACTGTAATATACCGAATACAGTATAATATATTGAAGACTCCCTACTAACATCACTAACGACTTTGGAAACGAAGCAATAAATTTTCTGTTTATTAACGATGTTTATCATGAAAAGGTGTTCCTTTATCCAACCCCACTACCCTTACTGACTTTTCTCAAAACTCTAAACATTCTTTGGCAGAAATGGAGGGTTTTGAAATAGAGGTTCTGTTTTCACTTAAAACACTGTAAAAGTGCAAGGTTTTTGATTGATGATAAAGTTCCCCGTTGATATTTTTGCTGACGCAAACGTGTGTAGCGAGTAAGAAGTTCTTATTTTCTTGACTGAAAAACACATCTTCCACTTGCTTCCGTTTCGGAGTTTTTCAGTGAATATTTAGAATAAATTTCTATCCCAAAGCACTTTGGAAAATAAGATTTTTCCGAAGCAATGGTTTGGATCACGTAATTTAGAAAGACCTAGTTTAAATTCAGTTGTGTAAGAAATACTTTCTGAATAGTAAATAAGTGGTTTGTACTTATGAAATTTGTCACTTTTTTTTTTCTATTTTGCGTGACAGCTTTGAAACCCGAATGATGTTAAGAATCATAGCGATATACATATTTCTTTCATTTTCAATTTCAGAATTTAAATGTTGTATTTTTAACACTGTAGTTTTGTTTATTTCATTTAAGGATTAAAAATTGACTCAATAGTTTAAAAAAAGAATGTGAGATAAATACAGATTTGTGGAAATTAGAATGGCTGAGTTTTTATTTAACAAATGAAATCGAAATATTTCACTGTGAATATTTCAAATCCTGTGTGTTAAAAAAATTAAAAAAAAAAAAAAAAAAAAAAAAGACAATTTACAAAATTAGGTATTATGTAAACGATAAAAATATAAAATATATTTGTAAAAATACGCAGAAAAAAGAACAGAATTTGTCTAATAGATATTATATTTGCATATATTACATTTAATAAAATAAAAAAATGTATAGGATGCAATGTTATTTTTAAAAATGTTATTTGTTATATAAATGTTAAAAATGCCTTTTTTACAAGATTAATCGTAATATAAAATAATGTCTACATCAAATGTTAAGGGTTCATTCTTCATATGTTTTAAAAAGAAAAATCTGCTAAAAAGTATTACTCATAGATATTTTACATTAAAGGTATCTTATGTGTGCATCGAATATATTAGTACATCTGATCGTGTAAGTATAATGTAATGTTGAATTTTTGTTATTTATGTGTATGTTTATTTGTTATTTATTTGTATAAGTCTTTGTAATATGATTTGTTATTTTTCTTTCAATTGCGTCATTATTTTTATCATTTGTATTTCATTTAATATTTTAGCATAGCTAGATAAGTTGGATTTTGAGCTTTGTGCAGTTTTTTTTTTTTTTAAAAATACTTACTTGGTAGAAATGTTAAATAGTCATTAACTTCTTAACAATTCCGAAAAATCCATCTGGATAGATCAGTCAGTTGTGCAAAGACAATTTTTTAAAATTAATATCCCAAAATATGCAAGCACGAGAAAATTATTTTGAATTAAAATAATAAATTAGTGTGAAAAAAAAAAGACAATTTACAAAATAAGGTATTATGTAAACGATTAAAATATAAAATATATTTGTAAAAATACGCAGAAAAAAGAACAGAATTTGTCTAATAGATATTATATTTGCATATATTACATTTAATAAAATAAAAAAAATGTATAGGATGCAATGTTATTTTTAAAAATGTTATTTGTTATATAAATGTTAAAAATGCCTTTTTTACAAGATTAATCGTAATATAAAATAATGTCTACATCAAATGTCAAGGGTTCATTCTTCATATGTTTTAAAAAGAAAAATCTGCTAAAAAGTATTACTCATAGATATTTTACATTAGAGGTATCTTATGTGTGCATCCAACATATTAGTACATCTGATCGTGTAAGTATAATGTAATGTTGAATTTTTGTTATTTATGTGTATGTTTATTTGTTATTTATTTGTATAAATCTTTGTAATATGATTTGTTATTTTTCTTTCAATTGCGTCATTATTTTTATCATTTGTATTTCATTTAATATTTTAGCATAGCTAGATAAGTTGGATTTTGAGCTTTGTGCAGTTTTTTTTTTTTTTTTTTTTTTTTTTAAATACTTACTTGGTAGAAATGTTAAATAGTCATTAACTTCTTAACAATTCGGAAAAATCCATCTGGATAGATCAGTCAGTTGCGCAGAGACAATTTTTTAAAATAAATATCCCAAAATATGCAAGCACGAGAAAATTATTTTGAATTAAAATAATAAATTAGTGTGGAAATAATTAATATTAAAGCAAGCATGAAAGGGATATCTAAAAAAAAAAAAAAAAAAAAATAAGATGTGACAAATACACACCATGGAAGCAATAACACACAACAACGGAAAATTAAGGAGGGAAATAAATAACCTTAAGAAATATTTAAGAAAAATTATTATGTGAAAAATTGGAATTAGTAATAATATGGAATTAAGTTAGAGAAAAAGTATTATACAGTAAATAAATAAATAAAGTAAAAAAAAAAAATGATAAAGTTATTTTAAAAATTCTAAAAAATACGTTTTAATTATTTAAAAAGAAATTATTTGATTTGAGTCGTTTGGCTATTGGAAACTTATCACATAACCTCTTCTTTTTTCTTCAATTTTTGTCTTGTTTAATTTATTTTAATATATTTTATTTTTATATCTTATTTTTCCCATTATTTTTTCTTAAGTTTGTAACTTATACATAATACACAACATTTTTAAAATAAATTGCTTCTTTTCTTTTGTTTTGCTATTAGAATTTCAGTTATTGATTTCTGTTATTAAATTTTTGCAATTCAGAAAATAATTTTTTTTTTTAGCTTCAACTAATTATTTAAACGCTTCTCACAAAATAAACAACAACAACAACAACATCAAAAAAGAAAATCTTCTTGTAAAAAAATAGAACCGACAAAAGCAACTACTATTCAAACAACTAAAAAAAAAAAAAAAAAAAAAATGGTACGAAATGAAACTGTAAATTGCGCTTAAAGTACAACAAAATTTCTTTCGACAAACAACCTATAACACTACAATTAATTATAACTTTTGAAGTTGGCGCAAAATTAAATAAAATTTAATTAGATTTTAAAGGTTTGCTTTTATAAGTAGATCGGTAGCAACAAATGCTGTTGTCTCGAAGGATCCATTTTCATGTTTCTTTATTATTTTATCAGTATATACAATTGGTCCATTAGTAGCAACTACATAGAACACTGAACATTCTTCACAATGCGGTATTTATGTTTCTACGAAGTTAGTGTTTCCTTTGCAAATTTGGTATAACTTTGATAACTATCATCCTTGTTGGCTTTTGGATTTGGCGATCAAAACGTAATGCAAAAAATATGCACGCAAGATGTATATTTTAATATTATGTAATGTACGAAATATTATTTCATATTCTTGATTGCTCTCTTAATATACCTTATCAAAAAAATCATGATATCGCAAAGAAATTAAATATGTTTGCCAGATAATGTTGCGATTTTTCTTCACCAAGGACGTCAGATACCAGCATCTTCGCCAAATTTTGCTGCTTACGAAATCTTATTTGTTTTCTTGAATCAAAGTAGTTTTCGGCTGTGTTTTACGGGTGACAATGTAAGATGTGTATTTTGAATAGGATTTTATTTTTGTATTGAATAAATATATCAATTTTTATTTAATTTTGCGCCGACTTCAAACGGTCTGATTAATTGTAGTGCCATAGGTTGTTTGGCGAAAGAAATTTTTTTATACTTTAAGGCGCACTTTACAGTTTTATTTCGTACCAATTTTTTTTCCCCTTTTTTTTTTTTTTTTTTTTTTTTTTTTTTTTTTCTCCTTTTTTAGTTGTTTGAATTGTAGTTGCTTTTTGGAGTCGGTTCTATTTTTCTACAAAAAGATTTTATTTTTCTCTTTTCAGTGAAAACATATTCATGTCGCAGAACATCAGAAGACGTTTGATGGCAGTTTCACAAATCATAACTTCCAAGAAAAGTGACATAACTCAAAAAAAGGTTTATGTCACTGAAAAATACATGAAATGCACCCAATGTGAACAGAAAAGTTAAATCTCCATCTACAAAGTTATCCACTCGAGAGACAGTTATGCCAGTTTTATTCTCGTCAAGTTATTTTTAAATTTATTTTTCTCAAATGCTGCATTTTTAAGTTGTGTCACTTTTCTTGCCTTTATCGGATATGAGCAAAAAACTATCTATTAAATGAACATAAGTTAAATTAAAATGTCTGTAGAAATGTTAAGAACGGATACGCTGTATTCGTAACCAAAAATTCTGTTAGGCATATATATTGAACTTTACAGTGAATACGTGTCACCCGCTGCGCTGGATATTGCGAAACGTAAAGTTCAAACAAAGAGCAAAATATGCATTGTAGCTGACGGACACAAGTTTCAACATCGATACTCTTTGTACCAGTGTAGCTGCATGCGTTCAGCAGTTAGAGTGAGAACAGACTTTTGTGAGTATCCTCTAATTTGTTTATATCTTAATGAAATCATAATGAAACCTATTTCAGGCCAAGATCATTACGACAACAAAAAAAACTATTAAAATTAAATCATCTCTTACGAAGTTATAAGCTAACAAATTTCAACAACAACAACAACGAGAAACATGTTTTGTATTGAGAACCTCTTCCTTTATAAAGTCGGTTTAAAACGTCTATGCGTTAATCGATGTGACCGCTTACAATAACCGTACTTTGAATTTTACATAGAATGTCACCCGCTACGCTACAACATATGCAATGTCGTTCAAGTGTGCACAAAATGAGAAATTGTAAACAAACAAATGCACGTTTTAAGCGTTCTATTTTTAGCATTAATATCTAAACTATCTTTTTGTACTAAATCGATGATGTTCTGCAATTTTATAATTCACTTTTTCCCCCTGTCTGGAACCGTTTCCGAGATAGAAACGCTAACTGCACCGTTTTTCACCAGATGGCGCTGTAGGCGGTTGAATCGCGTAGCACATATCACTTTTACTATACCTACATACCATTTTTATGATTATAGCTGCAGCTGTTCAGCAGTTAACTGAGTTGGGACTGACTTTTTTGGGCACCCTGTATTTTCTTTTGATAGAAAAGATATTACAATGGGACGTATTTCAGACCTAGACCTTTACAATAAAACAAGAGGTATCAAAATCGGATCATCCGTTCAGAAGTTATGAGCTAACAAACAAACAAAAAAAAAAAAAAAAAAAACATACATTGAGAACATCCTCTTTTCTGAAGTCTGTTAAATAGCATATCTTACGAATTTATAAGCTTACAAACACCACCAGCAACACATAGCTCGAATTAAGAACACCTTTCTTTCTGAAGTTGGTTGAAAACGACTTTGCGCTAATCGATGTGACCGCTTACAGTAACAGTACTTTGAACCACAGAGTATTCGTGTCATCCGCTACGCTGCAAAGCGTGCAACGTAGTTCAAGTGTGCACAGTGTAGGAAATTGTGAACATTCAACTGCACGTTATAAACGTTCTATTTTTAGCAATAATGTCTAAAAGCTGTCTTTTCGTAGTAAGTCGATGATGCTCTATAACTTCGTAATTAACTTTTCTCCCATCTTGAACCGTTTTTGATATAGGAGCGCTAATTCCACTGTTTTTCACCAGATGGCGCTTTATTTTTTTTAGATTGTAAAGATATTATAATGGGACCTATTTCAGACCAAGATCTTCAGAACAAAACAAAAAGTATCAAGTAACCGTATTTTGAACTATATAGCGTATGTCTCACCAGCTACGCTACAACGTGTGGTAGCTCAAGAGTGCATAGTGTAAGAAATTGCCAGCAAACAAATGCACGTTTTTAGCATTGTATTTTTAGCATTAATGTCTAAACTATCTTTTTGTACTAAATCGACGATGCTCTGCAATTTTATAATTCACGAACGCTAGCATGAATGTCTAAACAATCCTTTTGTAATAAATCGATGATACTCTTCAACTTTGTAATTCACTTTTTTCTCTTGAACCGTTTTTGAGATAGGAACACTAAGTCCTCTATTTTTTTTTTACCAGGTGGCACTGCAAGCAGTTTAACCTTGCACTGCATGGCTACTTTGCTATACTTACATACCATTTTTATCGCTATAGCAGCAGCCGTTTAGCAGTTATAAGAGTTGGGACTGATTTTTCTGGGCACCATGTATTTTCTTTAGATTGTGAAGATATTACAATGGGACCTATTTCAGACCAAGACCTTTTCTACAAAACAAAAAGTATCAAAATCGGAGCATCTGTTCAGAAATTATGAGCTAATAAACAAACAAACAAAACATACGGTTTGAATTGAAAACCTTCCTTTTTTTTTTTTTTTTTGAAGTCCGTTAAAAAATAATAATAATAAGATCATTTATATAAAGAAAAAAAATCTCTTTAGACTTTAATTATACATTTTTAAACCACTGTGTATACATTTTTAAAACATTTTTTTTTTTTTTTTAATGTGATATTTATCCTTTAATAAAGAAAAGAACTTTATATAATTTAAATTTATCAATGTATAATTTCTTATATACTGATCAAATTTTCATAAGAAGTATTTTTAGGTTGAGATTCTGTAAGTATGCGTAACATCCATCTTTTCATCAGAAATTTATTTTTTTTTAGTTTATTTTTTTTAATGATATGATTCGATGGACAAGCAGTCAAGAAGAAAGAAAAAAGTGTCCAAGTTGAAATTGCTTCCAGTAAAAGAATTTCTTTTCTGTTGTTTTGAAAAAAAGAAGAGCAAATAACTCACCTTTATTACTTTTGAGCCAGTTTCTGACAGCTTACAACATTTTAAGTAAGAATTTGAAGAAGTGATATCTTCTAAAGCGTGAAAAATAAAGTGAGGGAAATCTTTAAGCGGATCGGCTGAAGTAAAGACATACAGAAAAATAAGAACTGATATTTTCAGTTTCAACCTGTCTGATATACAGATATTGTTTGAGAAATATCTGCCACAATATTATTCTTTTACAGATCAGAAATATGTGTGATATATATGGATGAGGGTATTTTTATTCCCGTTGAAAGTGTAAAATAAATGTTACTGAATAAGCTAAATTTCTATTTTATGACTAATACGAGGTTCTCAGCAGCCACTATTTTAGATACCACTTTTTCTATACAGCAATTTTTGTACTATTCTTTGGAAGATACTTACTATTTTGGAAAATTTTAGGAAGATTGAAATTAGATAACATTTTATTTACAATAAAACGTAGACTATTATTATATACAATAAAAACATTTAACATATTAAAATATTAAATACACAACATAAAATTATACGTTTCGAGCACTTTTAGGCTCCTCATAAGTAATAACATCAGAAAGCACACGTTGAAACAAACAGACAGAATTCTCCTACAAAAGTACGGTGTATTCAGCTGGAACTGCGCATGCTTCATTAAGAGGCGAATATTGAAGTATAAAAAACTAGACCTCCAGGAAAATTCTAGCATGATAATTCAAATAATTATTTAAAAACAATTTATTTTATTTTATTTTATTTTATTAATTTTATAATTATTTTCAAACAATTGAAGTTGTTTGAATTATCTTGCATGAATTTTTCCGGGGGGCTTGTTTTCCAGACTTCAATCCTCGCATCTTAATGAGGAATGCACAGCTCCAGCTGAATACACAGCATTTTTGTAGAAAAATTATGTCTATTTGTTTCAAATTTTGTTTTCTGATGTTATTACTGATGAGGAGTCTAAAGGGGCCTGAAACGTATAATTTTATGTTGTGTATATCTAATTGAATTATCATGCTAGAATCTTCCTGGAGTGCTGGTTTTCCAGACTTCAATCTTCTCCTCTTAATGAGGTATGCACAGTTCCAGATGAATACACTGCACTTGTGTAGAAGAAATCTGTCCGTTTGTTTCAACGTTTGTTTTCTGTCTGCGGTCTAAAAAGGCTCGAAACGTATAATTTTATTTTGTGCATATATTACTTTTTTAAGATTAAATGTTTTTAATGTATATTATAATTGTGCCAGTTTTATTGTAATTAAAAAGTTACCTTAAAGAATTTTACTAGACGTTATGATTTTTAAATACTTTGTTATTACAGTGAAAACCCGATCTATCGTTCTCGCATCCCGCATTGATTGTTTTATTTCTATGGTCCCTGCACAAATTATATTTAAATAATATTAACGAAACCCGCATGTATCGTGCTTCAAAAGTCGTTTTCCCGCATTCATGGTTGTAAAAATTTTTCTCCTGAATTTAAATTCGTTCAATATGTCATACAAACTGGAATTACTTCTTTCATCCTAAAATAACTCTCTTCCTCATTTCCATGGAGGATCAAAATTGTGATGCCATGTCTCCGGACCATATCTATTCATTTTGCAATATCAGCATTGCAGGAAATAACCCCTTCAGTTGTCCAGAAAATTGTTTCGTGAAATGCGGTTACGTGCGGAAAAATGATGAACAATACCAAACAGGTGGGCAAGAAAATGATGATGATAATGATGCTGATAATGCACTTGAAGAGTGATTGTGTATAGCAGAGGATGCGTTAGGTAAAAAAATTTAGTAATAATATTTGTATTAATCAAGACATTGCATGCGATATCCTAAAGCATAGGAGAAATGTGTGATTTCAAAAAATGAAAATAATGGCAAAGAAACAGAGGATAATTTCCCCGCCGATGATGTAATTAAAGCGTTTGAAAATGTACGAACTTTTATATAAGTACATGAAATTACATAAAAGGACCAGAAAAAATGTTTTAAATCTGAAAAATTTCCTGTTTAATTTATAAAATGAACGAATATCCCAACATAAAATTTCTCATTTTAAAAATAAATTTTATTTATTATTTTAGAACATTCATTTATTTCTTTGAGAGTTTGGAAAGTAAGAATTTAGTTTTTATTAGTAGTATACTGTATACATTGTGTGTATTAATTCATAAACATTCCTATCTTCGTGTTTTGACTTTAACCCGCATTCGTCGTTTTCCCACTTTTATCGTTTTTTCACACACCCCGTGAAAAACGATAGATCGAGGTTCTACTGTATATTAGTTTAAAGATCTTTAACATTAAAGAAAAAAAAGTAGAATCAGTAATTTTATTATTAAAGTGTTAAATATATATATATATTATTTAGAACGATTTTAATGATAACACAGGTAATTTCTGTATAATTATATCTAAATTACAATTCTCTTAAAGCCTTTTTCACCATTAACTTCAACTCCCGGTTCAATGCAAAAACTTGAAAAACGTCAATAGTTAGGCTGCAGCTTTCAAACAAAATTGCGCACGCTGCTTCTGTCATCTAGCAAGAAAGATTTCATGTAATGTTTGACTGGTTATTTTCAGCCCAAAAATCTAAAAATAACAATCCAGCTAGATGGCAGAAGCAGTGTGTAAAATTTTGCTAAAAGTAGCACCCTGATTTTATATGCTTTTCAAGTTTAACTGGGAGTTTTTGGTCAATACAGCTGTTAGAGTTTTTCAATATTATATATTAATATGTTTTCAAATCTATTAGATTCTTTAGATATCAAATAATTTTAGTAGAAAGTTAAACACATACCACACTGTTTTATTTTACAATTCTTAGATTCTTTACTACTTTAAAAACTGCGGAATCTCTTATTGAGACCTGCCAGATTTTTCTCGATTTCCTTTATCCTGATATTTATCAAGAGAAAATGCTCTGATGCGTTTGCGGGTCTTCCGGGGGGCTTATAGCACTGCCTTAATCTTCAGTGATTACACCAAAGCTAATCCAACGTTCTTAATTTTGGCGAATCTAATGGCTTTTTGAGTCTCTGTATCTCGAATGGCATCGATGGAATATTTAAGAGCCAAATCATCACGTGTTTCAGCGTGGAAATCTCATAATGCCATGCGTTAATCTCACGGAATACCTGATACAAGCTCTTGTAAACTTTCACCCGATTTCAGAAAAGAGGACTTTAACTGAATACGACTATATTTTTTCGAACATTTTGATCAAAAACTCAATTCTACCGCGCTTGTCAGAGCATCGAAGTCATGTCGCTGTTCCTTCAAAAGTATTCCGCTACACCCATTTTATGCACCATAACTGATAGTTTAATCTCTATTACTTCTACCACAGATATTAGGCTTTCTAAGCAGCTAAGAATTTTTTTTGGATTATATTTCTTCACTGAAACAGTATTTTATCTGTTTTTACCCTATTTGAACCTTTTCGATCAACCTGGTTTCCATCTTTTTCACTTCTGCTTTTAAATCCTTCATTAGGGCGGCGAACCCTTCCAACAGTTTATTTCATTTGTTCTTTTATACTTCCAGTTGCGATCATGCAGCACATAATTCAACTTCTGACCCCAGTGTTATTACATATTCGCCGCTCGTGTACTGTCCGTTAAAGAATGGCAGGTCTTTCACAGAGTTAAAAATTTATTTACAGAATATTCCAGAAGTTCAAAACTTTGTTAACTAAGTATCTGCTTCAGTTGCGTCAGCAAAACAGAAATTAAATATTAAATGACAACTTAAACATCACAGCATAAACTGTATCAGAAGCATAATACACAGCATATGGTGTATTCAAAACTCGGAACGGCCAAAATGCAATATATATATATATATATATATATATATATATATATATATATATAGTTTCGTGTTGATTAGTCTATAGTCTATTTGTCGTCTTGTATATTTCTAGAATATCCTGGCTATTTCGGGAAATATTCGATTTAGAGCTTCGATAATAGCTATATTAATAATAAGGATTTTTTTCGCCAAACTCGTCAAGAATTAGCCAAGGGATAATAAATGCAATAACCTGGCATCAAATTTTCCACCAAGGCCATTTCAACTTTAGTGGAGGTTCTGAACTGCTTTTTTAAAGGCTTAAAGCTGTTTTAATGCCATAACAAGGCAGAAACGCGGAAAGGTAAGACTTTATAACTTGACTAAGCCTCTTGAAATGAAACTAAATAAAAAAAATACAACTATTATTTACAAATTCGAAACAATGTGAAGTTGTATATAGCGCAGGTATGTTTGCAAAAATATATTCCTTAAAATTTTATTTACATGTAGACATATTCCAGATTATATAAAAGAAAAAAACAAATAATTAATATGATTGAGAAAAGAATAGCGAACAAAATTAAACACTTTTTTTTTTTTTTTTTTTAACATAGCTTGTTAAAATCCACAGCATTTCCGCTCTACAATTTCCTTTTATTTATTTATTTTGTTTATTTTTCATTTTTCTCTTATTTTTTGAAAAAAAAAATGTGAACGGACAAGACGGATGACTGTTAAAAATTCTAGATGTTTTTCATGACTGTCACAACTTATTTAGAAAGGGGTCAGCGAGAAGAAAGATGAATAACCTGACGCCTTTAATAAATTTTCTGCGACAAAAATGTCCCTCAAGAGATTACATCAAGTAACTGAAAATTTACTTTACTGTAAAGAATTTAGGTTACATTTGGGTTTGTCCTTATAAATATAGAGCAGTTTTAAGATTTTAATCACATATAATAAAAAAATCTAATTTTCGTTATAAAAGATATAAATCTGATTTAAAACTAGTATGTTGTGGGCACCACAAGATTTTCTTCTATGTTTTCCTATACAAATTTACTAAGTGCAAATAACTCATTAAAGCTATTATTTATTAAAAATATCAAACATAATGAATACAAATGATTTTCATCTTAGAGGAGATAACCACTAAACATCCAATACAATATATTTATTATCTATAAATAACATCTTAAAAAATGCGTTTTTGTAGTGGTTATCTCACGTATCAAATTTCGTACAGTCATATGAGATATAGCATTTCTGTTATCGAGATAATGTGCAGTATAGCAGTACCACCTATTGGTCGATAACCATCCAAATTGAACCAACACAATATCTCATAATGGCCTTCTCACATATCAAGTTTTGTTTGATCATACGCAATAAAAAAAAGAAATTTAGATTTCCATTAAATTGCAGAAATCGCTGTGTAGCAGCACCACCTGTTGAGCAGTTGAAACCAAAAGTTGGCAGGTATTCACTTATATCAAGATGCATTTACATATAAATTTATATTCAATCCTGTGCAGTAGTCCCTGAGATATAGCCTTTCCTTAAATTGTAGAAATAGCTGTATAGCAGCACCACCTGCCATTCGATAAGCATTCAAATTGAAACAGAATAACGTCTCATAAAGGCCTTCTTACATATAAAGTTTTGTTTGATCATACACAATAGAACCTGGGATATAGCCTTCCCTTAAATTGTGGAAATCACTTTATAGCAGCGACACCTGTTGAGTGGTTCACACCAAAAGTTGATAGACACTAATTTTGGTCAAGGAGATACAGTTGCGGAGATACAGCAGTTCCGGAGATACATTTGGCACAGAATGTTTGTCATACACACACACACACACAGACATTTTCTAAAAAAATTGGTCAAATCGTGTTCTACACCGCTCAAAACATGCAAATCCGCTGAAAACCGGAAGACGAACATTTTTATGAAACCAATACTTTCTTCTATTGAATAAAGAAGAAAGTAAATATATATATATATATATATATATATATATATATATATATATATATATATATATATATATGTGTGTGTGTGTGTGTGTGTGTGTGTGTGGGATGAAAAAGATGTTATATATGATTTGAACTGAAATGCGCAATCTGTTAAAATTACGTTGTGTAAATAATGAATGAAATTATATTTTCTTTTACTTTAAATCTTGTGCTGACTGTGGCTAAATAAAGTATGTTTAGGTAAACTGTAATTGATAACTAATTTTAATTAATTGTCTAAGAAACGCTTATGCTGATATTTTGCATTTTGTATAAAATTAGTTTTGGTAATTGATTATATATAAAAATAATAGCCCTGAATTTTTATTTAAATAAATCTTGTTTTTGGGTTTGTAATATTAATTATACGAATTTTCCCTCTAATATTTTTCATTTAAAAGTGGTATTTGAAGGAAATCACAAAATTCAAAACTTTTATACAGACGAGAATTTAAATGTAAAACGTTATAAAAATAAATTGTACGGAAAAGTTTACATCAAACCTCTTTCCTTATTCTTTTCGTCTTTATTTGTTTCTATAGTAGACTAGCTGGCTTTGCCTGCTTCGTTGGTCACTATTTGTAAATGAATCTTTTTTTATAATAATGAGTGTAATTTTTAACACGCTTTTATTAGAATCACCTGTATGTGTGTTTGTATGTATATTGTATGTATAATGTATGTTTGTAACCGCTCTGGGAGCAAACAAAAAATCTATATTGTAAAAAAAAAAAAAAAAAAAAAAAAAAAAAAAAAACTAAGTGAAAGCTGTGGCTGTGAGGTGAAGCTCTGTGCTACAAACTTAAAGGTCTAGTGTTCGAGCCCAGTCAGGGAAGATTAAAAAAAAAATGGTTTTTGATTAATTCTAAATTATTTTAATTAAAGATTTAAATGTATGTAAATATTATAGTGTATCACGCACATGATTTTCTCTTACCCTGCATTTTAATACTAAGATAGATATTTTGTGCTTTATAGTTCACATTTCTATAAAAGCGTTTTCTTTAATTTTTTAAAACTATAGTTTTATTTATCACTATATTTATCAATTGACCTCAAAATTATGAACTATTATCGATTGCTTTAAATCTTAATTTTTGAAATAATTCATTTGTAAAACATAAACTCGAATGACAAAACTTTTAAATAATAAAAAAAAAAAAAAAAAAAAAATCTATGAAAAAGCTTGTATTTGTTATGCACACGAATAAAGTATCTACGATAACGTGGTAAAGCCTTCTCATACAGACGCGAAATACCACTGAATCACTTATTCATCTACCAACGTCAAGTCCAAATC
Organism: Salticus scenicus; assembly: GCA_963930645.1. Taxonomy (NCBI): domain Eukaryota; kingdom Metazoa; phylum Arthropoda; class Arachnida; order Araneae; family Salticidae; genus Salticus; species Salticus scenicus. The sequence goes on from OZ005650.1 coordinate 174,273,809, forward strand.
GCTGAATTTAAAAACATGCCATTTCGAGAATATGTTCTTTTCATGAGGTAAGGCCTCACTGTAAAGCAATTTAATAAAGTTTAACAATTAAGGGGTGGAAAAAGGAAGTCGAACTTTTTAAATATTTTCACCGTATCTCTGCATTGGTTTCCAATAGATTCTTAGTTTAGCAAAATGTCTCGTCTTACGCTCTAATTACAGTAAAATATGAGTATTTTCTGAAATTTAGTCCTTAAGGGTGTGAAAGGGGGCATCTAAGTGCCTCACTGCTCCACCCATTCTTCGCACATGAAAAGAAAACCGCAGTGGTTTTTAATAAAAGCTATAAATATAGTAAAATATCCCTCCATAGGCCATAATTAAGGTAAAAAATGAGAATCTTCCAAAATACAACCCTTAATGGTGGGAAAGTTTTCTCTATTCAAATGCACTTTTTCTTTAGAATAACTTCTAAGAAATAGCGTCATTTACGAAAGTGGTTGCATTTTTGAGGTATAGTGAAAGTGACGTCATTCTAAAATGTTATATATATATATATATATATATATATATATATATATATATATATATATATATATATATATATATATAGTAATATATAAATGCAGAAATATATAAACAAATGAATGAAATTAAATGTAGAAATATATGTACACAAATGAATGTAATTATACCCCAAAAAACACTGAGATCTTCATCAGGGAGGCCCCTCAGTGTAGGGGTGAATGAGAAGTTTCTGAAAGGACAGTAGCTATAAGCTAATAACTATCCTTAGCCCCCAACTTCTCACCAAACAGAAAACCACCAATAACTGAAGAGAAATCAAACATACATATAATGTATAAAACTACTAAAATATTTTATAAAACCATCAAATTGTAAAAGTTATAAAACCACATCAATTCATTTAAAATTATATACAATACAAAAGAGAATTACCTAAGGTAAACAAGAAAGTATTAAAAGAAATAAAAATTACAACCTTTCAACTGGAACACAAACTATCTTCGGCCAACGGGGCTACTCGTTGGTACTTCAGCCCCGGAGTAGCCCCGTTGGAGTAGCCCCGTTGGCCGAAGATAGTTTGTGTTCCAGTTGAAAGGTTGTAATTTTTATTTCTTTTAATACTTTCTTGTTTACCTTCGGTAATTCTCTTTTGTATTGTATATAATTTTAAATGAATTGATGTGGTTTTATAACTTTTACAATTTGATGGTTTTATAAAATATTTTAGTAGTTTTATACATTATATGTATGTTTGATTTCTCTTCAGTTATTGGTGGTTTTCTGTTTGGTGAGAAGTTGGGGGCTAAGGATAGTTATTAGCTTATAGCTACTGTCCTTTCAGAAACTTCTCATTCACCCCTACACTGAGGGGCCTCCCTGATGAAGATCTCAGTGTTTTTTGGGGTATAATTACATTCATTTGTGTACATATATTTCTACATTTAATTTCATTCATTTGTTTATATATTTCTGCATTTATATATTACTATATCAAAGTTTTGCATTTCCTTTCGCTGCAATCTTGCGCATTGGTTTGTAATTCTCCTGTTGATTTTTCTAATCAGTAAAACTTTTATTTTTATATATTTTCCTGTCAATTGTTTTCTATATATATATATATATATATTATTTTAAAACATTAAGCCATTTTGACGTATTCACTGTAAAATGTTTAAATCGCAGACATGAAACTTTGACAAAAACGTAGTTTTATCAAATTTTTTTAATCATTTTGCCATATTTTAATTTAGAATTTTTATAAAACTCTATTTAGGGAAATATATATATTAGTAGTAACTACATATCAAATTTGAAGTTTTGGGCTACAATAATTCTGAAGAAATCATACAAAAAAAAAAAATATATATATATATATATATATATATGTTTTTAGTAGGGTTTTCCCACTTCTTCCCGTTACGCATGCGTTAGAAATTTGAAAAACACATAGTACTTCTACTATGGTCATAAGCAGCAAGTGTGCCAACTTCGGTTCAGATCGGCCCATGGGAGGATATGTAAGACATACATAACTACATTCATACCTACATACACACATGCATTCAAACAATGACTTTTATTTATATTAAGATATATAAAATTTAACTAGCAAATCGTTTCAATACTTAAGATTTGAATTTGTATTTGACACAACAAATTCACTTACTGTATATACTGTGTACTGTGTACTTACTGTTTGTACTATATTTAATCTGCATTTTTAAAACACTATATTTCCAAATTAGCATATAACTTTTGTCTTTTTTTCTATAATAATACGACTGTAATCTTATCACATAAATATTAAATAGTTTGTAATTTATGTTTATAAATCTCTATTTAAAATTTTAAATCACACATAAATACTTCCAGATTTAAATAAAAAATAAATAAAATAAATAAAAATTAAAAAAAAAACTTTTTTTTCCATTTTGCTTTTCTAATATATGGTATGGTCATTTATTCGATTAGTCTCAATGGAAAAAGGCATTAATAATTTGATTATGTCTATTTTTCGTCTTTTCTTTTCTTTTTTCTTTGAAAATGCTCTACCAGTGTAGTTCATATGCCAGTAGAAATAAATAAATGCTACTGGCTTACCGCCAAGATTTGACACGGCGGTGAAATAAAAAATGCGAAAACAGATACCAGTATCTCTATAATTCGGGAGAAATAAAATCTAATATAAGAGCAAAGTATGTATGAAAAATAAAACAATTACTTAAGTACATAAAACTTCAAATTATAAAATTAAAGAGCAATGAAATCGCTTTAATTAATTATTTATGTGTTATTATTCATAGGTTTTTTCACATGGGTGCCAGTTTAGAGGAAGATTTAAACTTGTTAAGTAATTTCCTTTAATAATGTAGTCAGTGGATATTTTACTGTCCTCTAAATAATTCAAATGTTGTAAAATATATTAAAGTAAAAGGTTGCTGAGATTATAATATACTCATATAAAAATTACGTTTTATTTAAAAGAAAACAATTTCGGTTTGTTAAAAAAAAAAAAAAAAAAAAAAAAAAAAAAAATTACATTAAAAATAAATAATAATAATAATGTTTTGGGGAATTTTATTGTATTATTGTAAAGTTACAAAATTTGTTAAAGAAGTAGTTTATGTAAAAATTAATTTACGAATTATTGCCCTATTGTAACATGCAGTTTATATTATTATATATGTATCACTAAACTTTATTATGAAACGTTATCAATGACATTTTGAATTAAACTTAAGTCAAATATTTTTAATAAATGAAACTTTCACACAAAAAGTACAAATAACACAGGACTGCGATGAAATATTTTTCTTTAAGGTGAAGTGTTTTTCTGGTGCATTTTTGGATACTGATTAAGAAAAAACTATTGAAAAATTTCCATCATGTATTGCTTTGAGCTTAAATCTCCATTTTTGAACTCCCACCTGCGTTATTTCTTGGGGAAAGCAAGTTGATGTGAGTGAAGAACAAGGGCAGTTATTTCATCAAGACATTAAAATATATATATATATATATATAGAGAGAGAGAGAGGATGTATCAGGGACAATAGAGTGTTTACATGCGAACAGATTATTGTTGGATGCAGTATAGAGAATCCCCCTTAAGACACCAAGCGGTGGCAAGAGAAAAATCTCTTCAATGTAAAGAAACGCGTTTAACACGTTGAATGCCATGTCAGACATCGGTGTCTGACACTGAACTTTCCGTTTAGGCCGCGTCAACCGCCGATGGCTGACAGTATAAAATATGATATAAAACTATAAAAAAAGAAAAAAAAAATACATTTTTCTAAATAATAACTGAAAATTGATTTACAATTTATTAAAGATTTACTTAAAATTTATTTATTGCAGGATTATATCGTTAAGGCATTTTAATGTATTTTATTAAAACATGGTAAACATAAAAACGCATCGCTATACTGCAATACCAGACCTTGTAAGCAGCGCGCGTGGCCTGACGGGGATTTTCTGAATAATTCATGTGGCGCTCAGCGTGTTAAGAGGTAATGAGTAAATAATAGCCTATTTTAGTGAGTTTTATACGTAAAGAGTTTCGAATTTTTTATACTTTCTGGATGAATTATTTCGATCTTCATCCTTACTTTATGAAAAACCCTTACATGATGGAAAAGGCAAACACTTCTGAATTCAGCGTATCAAAGCAAATTAGAGACGCCAAATGTAGTGAAAGAAAGAAATTGAAAAGTGCGATTTCGCAGACCTGTGTAATTGTTATTTTGAAAAGCAAGAATATTTTTTTACCTTTTTAATTAAATATATATATATACTGTGTTTTAACTTAACAAATTTAATAGCAAATTTCACATACTTTAATTATAGATCTCATTGGAAAGTAAGCTTAACAAATTACACTGACTTTAGATAACTTATGTTATCTGTACAAATTTCAAATTTACTACAAAATATATACTAAGATGAAATATATATTTACCTTATTATTTTAAATATCCAATTTAATTTACGAAATAGATGTTAACGAAATATATTCAAACATTTACTTCGATTACATATTATAAAAATCATTTCTATATTTATATTAGTTTCGCACTAAAATCGAACAACTTTTTTATGCACCAATCTTTCAAAAATTTTCCTTGTTTTAATCGGTTTCTAAACCTTTTTTTTTTCTCAATGCCCTGATAGCAGCACTACTCCAAAATTTAGCAAAAATTTAGAGGAAGACATAGGTGAAATGCTATTTTTTTCTCCATCATCAGCTATGCCTCTCATAGCCATTTTTGAAATTATTTATTAATGTTCAAAGTAAAGTATTTATTGAACGTTAAAAGGTTAAGTTGAGGTGAATAAATTTTATTGCCCGTACTTTGAACCTATCATATGTAAAAGTACTCTATTGCTTTTGATAAACCCGTTTCGAACGTATTAACAATTTATTGAATTCTCTGACAACACTGACAGATTTCAATAAAAAAAAAAAAAAGAAAAAAGAAAAAATCTGAAATCTTCTCTAAAACACAGCGTCAGAGTACTAAATGGACAAAAGTAGATACATTTTTATAAAAATCATTGCTATTTGTTACAATATCTTTTTCGAGAATTTATTATTGCCGTTTTTATTTTAAATGTTTTTTATGAATATTTTTCTATTTTCTACCTCAAAAAATGTTACTATAATTATTGTTAACATTTTAAAATGAAATACATTCCCTTCCCTTCTACGGCTTGCACTACAAAAGCTATTGCATATAATAGGGAAATTAATGATTTTTCACATTATAAAGAAAAACATTAAAGAGCAGCATGTTTTATAATAATAAGAAAGCACCACAGAAATGGCGTTTTAAAGTAATAATTACAAAACATTGAATAAACACCATAAAATACAATAAACTCGCAACTCTGTTTGCAGCCGAAAGAACACAGGAGCCTTCGTCAGACGAACAAAGTAGGCACAAGTACTGCAATCAAAACGGTAATCGCGCTTTGATAGCAGCACCGAGTTTATTGCATTTTATGGTATTATTCAAAGTTTTGTAATTATTATGTTTAATTATAGTTACCTTTCATTTAACGAATTTTTAGGTATTGATAGGTTGAAAAGAAAAATGCATGGTAGTAAAAGGGCATTTATCATATTAAAAATCAAACATATAAATAAACTATTCCATTTTTTTACCTACGCAAATTGCGGTATTCCCATAATAAATGTAACATCATGATTACTATTAAACGTAGTCACTTCGATGGAGCTACTTGTCGTTGATAAATTTGAAGGACAGCTAGAGTCTTCATTGAATAACTTCATTGAATAAATGCTGAAATTGCAGGCGTTTGAATGAATTTTGCTGTTCTCCCGACGCGTTATACTTTAAAATAAATTAATTCCAAAATAAAGTTAGAGCTAGTTCTATACTCTATTTGCGCAAAAATCTTTATATGATTTTAAAATATTCATCTCTTGCATATTTTCCTGTGTTTTAATATAAGCAATATATATATATATATATATATATATATATACATATCACATTTAATTAAAAAATATATATTGGTTACTATTTACAATTTATATAATTATTAAAATCCATACCTCTTCAATATTTCATCCATAATGGATTAAAAAAAGAAAGAAAAAAAAAAAAAAACTGTGGAATTTTTATTTCAGTTGCTTTGAATTAAAATTGGGTATGATCAAGTTAGCATACATTAGATTCCCTCTTCATTTCTAAATATTATTCCATCGCATATTTTATGGATTATTTTTAAAAAATTATAAGCATATATTGTATAAATGATAAAATGTTAGCGAAAAATCTTGTATTTTATATATATGTGTGTATATTATGTAAGTAAACAAAAAATATTAAAAAGAATAAAAAAGAAAAAGGTTTAAGTGGGACTCCTTTAGCTATCTTCACAAAATACGAAACGAACATTCCGATGGTGCTCATCGAAATGAAGAGATTTCTAATCTTCCATTGCTTTCGTCTGCTGAGCTCATAGTCATCGTTTTGATATTTCTAAAAATAACATAATTTCATCCCCTATCTCCTCTTCGCACTTGGATATCCTTGAAACTAAATATTTAAAAGCTCGAAAAATCGTGTTAATGATATTTCTTCCACTCCGTTCTTGTCTGGTGCTTGGAAATTACTCACATAACTCCAATTTTCGTTTAATTTTGGTAATTTAAAAAATTTTATATTTTGTTATATTTTCTAATCTTATTTATTTATTTATTTTCTTCTTTTATTTGATAATTCTGATTACACCAGTTTTTATATTTACATTCATCTTCATTTATTTTTGCTATTCACTTAAAATGGTTTTGTGCGTTGCCGCTTTGATTATAGCACTCGTGCCTACTTTGTTCGCCTGACGAAGGGTCGTGTGTCTTTTCGACCTGAAACAATTGTTGTGAGTTTATTGCATTTTATAGTGTTTATTTAAAGTTTTGCATTTATTACTTTAAAATGCTAGTTCTGTGGTGCTTTCTTAATATAATACTAGTATATAACCCCGTCAAAAATGACGGAATGTGAACGATAAATCTTGAAAACAATGTTTAGATCATGAAGATTACCACGTGATCATTTAAATGTATTTTCAGTTTTTGTTTATAAATCAAATGTGTTTCGATATTTTATAATTTTCGTTCTGAAATTAAAAAAATTCTACCCGATCAATAAATATGAATGACAATAAAATAACTGCTGGTTGACAAAAAATATAGGCCCGAAAACACAACAGCAACAACACATCCCAGTGTTCCGTTAAGTGCTCTATTTAAAGTCCTCATAATAAGAATAATCTAGTGTGTCATTCACACGACTTTCTCTTACCCTGAAATTTAATGCTGTAAGTACAGGTTGGAGATTAAGAGGTAAGATAAAGAGTACTGTTATGTAAACCTATGTTAAAGAATTCAAATTAGGCTTCGGAAGAGTTTTATATGATTTTTAGTTCTGGCCCCCCTCAACCCCCCGTTTCATTAATGCACCTACATTTATATAGAATTTAATTCGGTTATTAAAAAATAATTCAGTTTTAAAAAAATAATTTATTAAAATTATTATTTAAAAAAGTTATCTTGTATGATAATACAGACGATTTCCATATTAGAGAAATAGTATAACACTAAATATCCAAAAAAAAAGTTGAATTTATTCTCAATATTAAAGTAAAAAAAAAAAAAAATGTTAAAAATGAAAGAAATCAATAACTTTATTTTAAATTATCGTAGATCGATGGTTCAACCATTCGTTTTAAAGGTATTGGCGAGCTCTTTTGAAAGATACCAATCATGAAAATTTACTCCACTCGAGGGAGGACATCTACCCCAGGGGGGGGGGGGGGGGCGAGGCGAGGCTCCTACATACACATTTTTTTTTTCCAGTTGACTATCTCTATTACAAAAAATACGTATTCGTTTCATTTGGTTTAGTGCAGTCTATAGATGTTAAATTCTACTTACCTGCAATTTCCCCCATAGACGTAATGTATTTGGATGTCCCTGTACACGAACCATTTGCTTCATCTTAACGAAAAGCTTACTGTAGCATCCCTATATGATACACATTTAGAATACCGAGTTTGGAATTTCTGCTACTATTTGTTCTTGAGATATGCTGATAACAGACACACAGACAGACAGACAGACACAGAGACCATTCGCTAAAAACGTGATTTTCGTATTCAGGGGACCTCAGAACATGTAAGTATAACAAAAACTCACATTCGAAAATTTGACCCTAAAACAATACTTTCTCGACCCTATGGGTAAGAGGTAGTAAATAATGATTCACTTCATTTTACCAAAATACTTTTTTTAAGACTGTCGAAGATCCTGTTTCCAAATACGTAAGCGAAGTGTGACGTCACTGACCGTCCGTGGATGCAAGAAAAAGATTCCCTATATTAGTCGTCCATTGTATTTTTTGTAAAAAATAATTAAAATCGAGAAAAATTATTTCCGGATTTTAATACCCGTATTTGGGTAAAGATATGCTATCGTATCCCTGTGTTAGATTGAGTTATTTTGCAGTCAAATTGACAAAATTTTAAATTTCAAAACTGTGTCATCTTTGGCGTTTTTTGTATTTGGCGATTAAAAACATACTACGAAAATATGCATGCCAGATGTTTATTTTCGTAATATATATTGTACGAAATATTGTTTCATATAATTCATCGCTCTCTTAATATAAGTTGTTAAAATAACCATGATTTTTGAAAGGAATAAAATATGTTCGCCAAATAATTTGGCGATATATTTTTTCCGCCAAGGATGACAGATATATTAAATCTATTCCGCTGCAACATATGAGTATCTTATATCGACACATTATTTAGACATTTGAAAACAAATTTGACTTCAAATTATGATAGAATACTTATCATTTTCCTTTTAATTAGTACATTAGTTGAATATTTATTGTGTAAATATCATCCTTTGAAATGAAATGCTTATGTTTTCAATCGAATATGGAAGTTTGGTATTTTATTTTTCCAAAGTTTTGAAATTTAAAATTTAAATTTTATCAATTTTACAGCAAAAATAACTTAATCTAACGCATGCACACGATAACTAATAGATATCTATACCGAAATATGGGAATTAAAATCGGGAAATAATTTTCCTCAATTTTTAATAATTTTTTACAAAAAATCCAATGGTCGATTAACATAGGAAATCTTTTTCTTGCATCCACTGACGCCCAGTGACGTCATCACTTTGCTTGCGTATTTTCTAACTAACTATCTAATAATTACAGACACTCCATGCTAACCCAAATTCACCTCTACTCTATACTCCCAACCAGCTATCTCACCCACAACATCGCCAAAATATCCAGGATCCAGCTAGGGACTTTCTCATTCTCAACCGAACATATTATCTTGACTCGACAGTATCACCTTAGACTACCCTACTTTCAATACTCATTTCAACTGGTGACCTTTACTTGCCCAACCAAACATTCTATCCCAACTATAACTTTACACTAATTTCAAAACTAAAATCAACTGGCGACATTTACGTACTGAACTCGACGCCAATCATACCTTACAATGTAAACAAATAATGAAGCTTGATAAAAATATTTAAAGACTTTAATATGTTTTTACAAATATTTTAAGATTTTTAAGGCTTTAATGGACCATATTCCCACTTTGGGTTCGTACTACAAGAATATCAGCTGGTTAGGCAAGCAATCCTCAACTCTACCATAGAAAAGTATTGTGGCTTGAAAATTTTTATCTTGCAATATTATTTATAAGAGTTACAGATTATATGAAATTAAAGTAAGAGTGATATAGTGATACCTTTGTTTTGTTTTTAATCCAGTTTTAGTAATATAGTTTAATATTAATCAACATATGTAATATTAAAAGTTGCCATGTGAACTGTGGCGATGTTAACAAATTTAAATGGATGTTCCATTTAATAATTTACTTTATTAAAGTGATTGAAATTCTAATTATTTAAGCTTTGATGTCTATATATATATGCGTGTCTGTATAAAATGTTCTTATTAATCTTTTATCCATTATATATGTATATATATGTGTGTGTGTGTGTGTGTGTGTGTGTGTGTGTACATAAAATGTTCTGCAATTCTACGATATGGAATAGTCTTAACTTTATCATTCGATTCAGTTGTTTACATTTCTCTTTTGTTCATGTTTGAACAGATATCTGATTATTAAGTTTCACTGGAGAAATATTTAGGAAAATGTTATGCGTAACAATAAAATAGCATCTTGAATCTAGTTTGTTTACAAAATATCGGCCACGTGTTCGGCGATTTTACCTACTGTGACGTCACAGGAATATTGTCCATATGTTTTAGAAATATTTTAAGCGTTTTTTTTAATGAAACAGTCAAAGAGTCGTTCATTCGCAATTAAAGAGTTGTCCATTTGGAATTTGTATTTTCTGAATGGCAGCAGTTTATGTTTGTTTTTATTTGGCAATGCGTTGTTTATAATCATGAAGTTACATAATTCTATTTATAGGTTCATTTTTATAATAGCCAGTGATCCGTTATATTTAATTAAACATTTAAACATTACAATTGAATAGTTTTTCAAGGTTTTAGAGGGAATAAATAACAATATGTGCGATACAAAACATGTATGAAAATGATATGTATGTTTTCGTAAGTTAAATTGAACAAACGGGGAAAAAAATGGCTGCCAAAAGTCTTTGTTTTGAAGCGGTGCAAACCGGAATCGTTAATGACAGATGAGGGTCATTATATATATTAATTATAATATAATAACTGATACGATTTTGAAATTCATTTTCAAAACTCATTCCTTTAAATGGAAATTCCTTAATATCACATAAAAGGAAATATCTCTAAAGATTATTAGGAATTTTCTGCTACTGAAAAACTAATCACATCTACGAAAATATTAAAGTAATCTAATTCAGTTACAGATATTTAGTCATTAATATTTAGAAAAAAAAATGTGTATTAAGTCTTTTTTGCAGGAAAAAGACATAATCACATACAAACAAATACGTTTTCTGATCTATAAATATACATTTGAAATGGAGAATAATTTCCTTCCGAGAGAAATTGAACTCGAAATAAGATTAAGAGACAATATCATTAATAATCCACACGAAGACTGGAGAAAAGCCAGACGTCTAGTATGATATAGAATTTATGCATTGAAATTGAAAATGGAATTCTGGAAGTAACGTAGATAGGGGAAAAACATTATACTGTAAATAGATTAAAGTTTTTGTCTTCTTTTTCTACTTAGTGGAAGAGTATACACTAGTAAACTTTTATACTAAATATAATAATCGACATGTGTATACATTGGTAATCATTGAAAAAGAAAAAGCAACTAATTTTATAAATAACAATAATTTTATTTTTATTATTGTTATTGCTATTATAATAATTATGGATTAGTATATTAAAAAAGAAATTAGTAAATCATCATTATAATTAAAAGTTTCTTAATGGAATATAGCTAAGACTTACTTATATAATATTATTTTATTACTTAGTGGAAGAACATACATAAAGAGATTTTTTAACTAAAAATTTTGATCAGCATATGTATATATTGTTAATCATTAAAATAGAAAAATTAAATAATTTAAAAAAACACAATGATTTTATTTATGTATTAGATTAGTATATTAAAAATCATATTTGTAAATCGCCATTATAAGTAAAATTTATTCAGCGGAGTATATATAAAACATGGAGGAAGCTTGCTTGCTCAGTGTTATTTATTTGCCCTTTCCTATATCATTTACCGCCGCTTGTCGTGTTGCGATATTTTCTATCAGTATTTGTGTAATTTTTTCTAAGGATTTTATTTTTTATTGTCTTTTAGTAAATTAAAATAAAAATATTATATCATATTAATCTATCTATCTGTCTGTCTGCCTATATCTATCATAAATAATTTTATGAATGTAAATAATTTAATTTGATACAAATTAGTTCTGAAATATTAAAAAATTATTTTACAAATCAATTTAATTTAGTTTTTATTTCAATTAATATGTGAAAAAATATATCTATAAAATGCCACTATTGGTAAAAGTCATATTTTTTATTATTTTCATATAGGAAAATAGTCATACAGATTTTATAAATAAAAATGGTACGCTTTTAATGTTTCTTCTTTTATTTAAAAAAAAAAAAAAAAAAAAAAAAAAGTATTAATGATAAAAATACCAATGAAAATACAACAAGAACAATAATTTTATGTCTGCTATTTATTTCTAACAACAAACGTTTTAATTAAATTCATTAAGTCACTTTTTTCTTTAAGACGGGAAAAACCGACATTGGTATATTTTTTTTCTAGAAATTTTCTAATATGTTTTTCTTCTTAACATAATTATGAGCAAAGCAACTGAAAATGAAAAATTCTTATTCATTGTAGCTGCCAACTTTTCCGACTTTTTAACATCACTTTAATTAATTAGAAAATTTCCACTTATGCTATTAGTTAAAACTACTACAAAAAAATAATAATAAAAGATTTATACTAAAAATTTCTAGTAAGAAAAAAGCGTCAATGTTAGCAGTTATGTATTCCTTTTTATCATCTTATTCTTTCTCAAATAACGAAAAATGTGCTTTGTGGACTCGTTTTAATATCATATTTTCTTTTTATATAGTTATTTCACAAATATCCGCTTGTTATAAATCATTTATTCGCTTAAAAATAAAAATAAAGTTTTTAATTAAATTAATTGTTTGCCTATTTCTGTATGGGAAAAAAAAAAGAAAGCGGAAAAGGAAAAAGAAAGAAAGAAAGAAAGAAAAGTAAGAAAGAAAGAAAGTAAGAAAAAACACAAGTTGATAAAATATCAATATCTAATAATCTATTTATATAAGGCGATTTTTTCCTTGTCTTATAGGAAGAATAGGGAGAATAAACCAAAAGTATTGATAGCCTAATCTATTATTCTCGTCCAATTATATCAATGTTGGGATGAAAAATATTTTAAAATGTTATGCAATTCCACAAATGATACTAATGATGTGCCATTAAAACAGTCATTTAGAAATACTAGAATTAAAATTAAAATATTTGCTTTTCAATTTTTTATGATAAAAAGATAATAGTTTCCAGGACAGTTCATCAAAAACAATACTTCCGTTACGGACAGATTTTATAATCAAATTCAGACGACAGCCTGAAAGGAGTGCTGGTAACTTCACCACGGGTTGATCTTTTAAAGACTATTATTCCTCTGAGAGTCGCTAACGTAAGCGATAAAGAAAGATACTGAAGAAAGGTGAGGTGTTTACAACCTGTGTTTCAGCAACATGTTTCAACCTGTAGAACAAACCGTCTGAGGCTAAGCCATCTGAGCATTTAAAAACTGAATTTCTCAAGAATGCAGTGTTAGAAATTAAACATAGGCGAACAACGGAAAAGCAAATTCCCGAATTTAGAGATCTGTTTTCTTGAACATCTGAAGTTGAGAGGACGTTGGAAAGACTAACATTACCAAGCTGAGAACCGATACAGGAAATCATAATCCTATGAAACAAAATTGAAGAAGTTTAAAATTTGCGCTTGAAAAGGAGACTGAGCTATTGTACGAGATGCAGCTTAATGGCGGCATTGAACCATCTACGAGTCTTTGGGCCTCTCCCATAGTTTTGTTGCAGAAATGAATGGTTCAACGAAATCCTGTGAGGATTATCATCGGTTAAAAGACATCACGAAGAAGATAGTTACCCTCTTTCTAGAATTGAGGACATATTAGACACATTGACTGGCAATCAGTGGTTCTCGACACTGGATCTGGAAAGCGGGTACTTGCAAATAGAGTTACATTCAGTCGACTGTGAGAATTCAGCATTGTTTGTATTTCAATCATTGTAATATGTATATATATATATATATATATATATATATATATATAGAGAGAGAGAGAGAGAGAGAGAGAATATACATATATAAATATATGCGTGTTAGGATTCCCCCGCAAAGACAGAAAGCAAAATACATGGAATAGGCAGCAAAGCAAAGTTACTTACATCATTTCTAGTGTAAAGAAGACAAAATGGAGCTGGGCGGAGCAACTTGTCAGAAGTCCTGTTTTGGATACTAAGAGATAAAAACGACCGAGGAAGAGACCACAGTGTCGTCGGAAAAATTACATTCTTAAGTTTGAAAGGCAGGATTGAGAAGAATTGCAGAAAAAAAAAGGCAGACTGAAATCATCATTTAAGATAGGTTTTCATCCTGCAGCGAATTTAAAAACGCTGAACTGATGATGAGGATGTTGACGATACTTACGTAAGACTTAAATTTATAAAATATTATTAATATATTAGATATTAAAGTAATATATCTTATTTTTATATATTTCGAAAAAGTAATCTATTAAAAGAGGTTTATTTATTTATTTATTTATCTTCTGAATATGAAACATTTTCTTTACAAAACAGGAACTATTCAGTAGATTACAAATTCTAAAAATCAACAAAGTATCGTATTAAATAATTTACTTTTAAAATGTTCTAATAATAATTTATTAGTTTTCACTTGATTGCGTAAATATATTCTAGTTTAAAATAATTGTACCAGGATTACAAAATACCAGAAATACAACACTGTTTAACACTGTCTCAGCTTAATTACCTTTGTACAATGCTGAGGCAGCTTTTAAGAATTTTATCACCCAGGGCATTTTCACGGTGTTTCAGCTTTCTTAAGAAAGTAGCTTTATTCATTAACTAAGTAATTGTTAATTGATTAAGTATGTTTATTTTGATAAGGAAAAGTAAAGAAATTAGATTTAAACTTAAAATTTTGAAGTATTTATTTTTAATGTAAATTTTATTGCTTTTCATTCTTAAGACCTTTTGTATCATTTGCAATAAATAATATGAGAAATGTTAAAATGTCTTTGAATGTGTACATGATATTTATTTTTAGTATTTAAATTTTCTATATAAGAAAGAGTTTATAATAGGAGTTAATATTTTTTCGTTTGAATTAAAAAATGGATACGGTATGCTAATTAACATTTGTAAAACACTCAATATATTTCGTCCAGTATCATACAAATATTCTTAAACAAAAAATCCTTTCCTTTCCTTTAATTAAACGCGCAAATTTCTGCAAAATACCTGTTATATACACAATATGCGTATAATTTTTATCGCTATCTTTCGGATTTATTTGTAACATTTATTCTAATTTGTTGTAAAGGAAACATTATAATTTATAATAAGTGTTTTTATGTTTTTTCTTTTCTTTTCTTTTCTTTTCTTTTCTTTACTACTAAAATGTGTTCTTATGTAATTTTATAAATTTGAAGAACGGGTGCTAAATTACTATTTTTGGCGAAAAAATAAATATTAAAAACAATGTTTTAATACTTCACTGTTAAAAATGAACAACTTGAAAATGAGAAGGTGAGAATCCTCATATCTTTTTGAGAAAATATTTCTCAAAAACAAAGAGATGGATAATTAAATGCGGGAGCAGATGGTTTCTTAAAAATGAGAATATTAGTAAAAAAAAAAAAAAAAGTATAATTACTAATAATTTAATTTCATGAAAAAAATTACGATAAATTACAATATTACCATCTCATTTCATAATTTACATTTTCTCAGAAATGAGAAAAAAAAATCTTCTTATTTTTGTTAAAATTAAGAAGATTTGTATTCGAAAGTGAGAAAAAAATTCTAAAAAATGAGAAGTTCGTACTTGGAGTTATTATAAGAAATGAAACTTCTAAAAAATGAGAAGATTTTGTTTATTTTTGAGAAGTGAGTTTTAACAGTGCTTTGATATTTCGTATTAGCAACTAAAATCCTGAAACTGTTATAAAAATTAAACTCTAAACTTATAAAATTTTAAAAAAAAAAGTTTTGTAAAGTTAAATAATATCAATATCATAAAATTAAGCAGTAATACATATCAGTGTTACATTAAATGAAACCTATTGTGACGTGTTGGTTGATACTGGCGAGGACTGATTTTAATGTTTTTGAACTGTGCCTTTTTCTTGTATTGTAAATAAATATCTCCTTTTACGTGCTGGTTTACTTTTAATATAAATATAATAGAAAACTATTTCTGTAACATTACATGCATATTTTGTAAATGTTATAGTTAGGACACATTATTAAAATGTGTATCAGAGTAACGTAAAAAATAAATTTCTTATATTTGTCAGTTTTCTTTTTCATTTAGCCTCTCTTGTCACGGCAGGTTTTAGCAACTACCTTAATCTTCTTCTTCTTTTTTTTTTTTTTTGTTTTTTTTTTAAAGAAGAACTGACTGATGTGCCCTAGTATTTTTCTGTAATCAATAATCAAATTTGAAAGTGTTTGCACTGGGAGATTTAAACAGAAGTATCTTTGGAGATCAAATAAGCCCATTTCTCTAGGCACTGGAGATAAAACTAATAAGCAGATAAAATAACTCTTGCATGAAGAGAGAAACGATTCACACTTTTCGTAAAAGCGAACATATTAAAAGATTTTTCTGCATTATTTCTCTTCCGTATCTTTCTCCTTTTGTAATTCATTTTCCAGTTCTTTTATTTTTCATTAAAGTCATAAATTATTTATAAGTAATCAGAATATTTTAGTGAACTAGAAAAGAGATATATTGAACGTTATGGATGAGTCAGCTGTGTAACTAGAAACTACACACGTTTTATCCATTTTCCTGTCACTTTAGAGAAAAAAAAAGTCATAGAGAAACTAAAATATAATAACAAAATTAAATCTAAGTGTCTGATTTCTTCTGTTTTTAGTGAACTATTGCCTTAAAAAAATTCTTCCACCATGTTTGATCTTGTAAATAAAATCATTTGAAAATATTAATTTCAATTCATTTTTACAAATAAATGAAAGTCTGCAATAAAAATAAAAAATATTTCAAAATACCATCACAAAATTTCGGGAGTTGTATTCAATGAAACGTATAATGAGTGTATAGGGTTATGAACTGTTGAAATATATTCTTATGTAGTTTTTACCTTTATCGTTTTCGGATTAATATATCATTTAGTAACTATATGGAATTTTATTCTGTAAATAAAATAGAAAATATATACATAATAAATTATTGTCTAATAGTAAAAGAAATGTATAAATAGTATAAGCAAAGCTAAACGGCGACAACAATTTTATAAGATTTTCTTAAAAACGACTAACAAATATTTATTAATATATTAAAAAATACAAAGATTGTTTTATGAGAAAAGTATTTTTACAGGGTTTTGTTTTATTTTCTTTTTCTTTTTGCTCTATTATCACAGTTTGCAAAATATTTTTAAATAGACTGTGACTTACTGTATATAAGTGATTCCGAACCACTACAATTATCTGTAGCTGAAATGAGACTCAAACATAGCACCTGTTGTATTAAGAATAGAGTGAATATCATTTAAATTCCAGAGTAGAGATTGATTTTCTTAATCTAAGATAAAAAGATGCGTTTGAATTAAAGTTTTCAATGTATCATATAGTTAAACATTTAAAAGAGTTCTTTGTTCACTTTTATGTGACTTACAGTATCACCGTATTGTTTTCTTTTTGTTTTTTCAAGCAGGCATGCATTAAAAGAACAAAATACAAGAAGACGATATTCCTTAAAATATTTGTATTACTATTATGATAAAGAAATTTTACTTTGAAATAAAATGCTTAAAAAAAGTTTTTTTTTTTCATTCTTAATTTAAATAATTTCTTATCAAATAAATGTAAAATATTATTTTTCCAAGGAGTACTAAAAATAACAAAGAGAGAATTAACTTAATTATTTAGTAATGTGTCTGCCAGAGTAAAAGTACCAAGAAATCGTTCAATTAGTGATAAAAGCACCAAATCTAGATGAGTAATGTTTGAAACACGTAACATGCAGTTGCAGCGAGAAGCACTTTTAGTATTGCATGGTATTGATGATTAAATCGCACTTACGAAAAAAGGTGAAGCTTAACCATTTGTATTTGTATTTGTAACCACCGGGACTTTAAAGTCCCATAAAAAAATTCCTCAATGTAGCTTAAATTTACTAGAGGATTTCATTCTAACTTTAAAGTCCCTATACTTTAAGCTAATTTTAATATGAGATATTTCTCATGCAGTAAAGAAATATAATAAAAAAGTTTCAAACTATTTTTCCCAAAATAATGTAATTTGGGATATAAAGAGTTAGGTAAATGAATTGTTTAATTTTTTTTTTTTTTTGTATAATTCGTATTTTAATTAATTACAATATGCATTTCTTCCAAAATTTTCATATTTTTATTTATTGCAAAGTTATGATTTTTAATGTTATCTCTGGTTATATTAAGCATAAATAAACATCTCTCAGCTGCTTTGTTAGCTATATTATTTCGTACTCTGCTATTAATCCTATTTAAAAAATATATTTTTGTATATTTATATATATTACCTTTGAAATAAATTTATGATTAAATATAAGATTTTTTGTTTTATGGAGGGAAAAAATTGGGAATGAAAGGGTTAAATATTTGTGCATTAAAAAAAGTGTTTAAAAATAGTTGTAACTGTTTAATAACATAAAAGACATTAAAAAAAGATATATTGTTAAAGAATAAGACATTAACGACATTGTAATTTAACAAAGCAGAGATCTGAGCACAATTGTTCGGCATTCATGCAGTTGCAGCGTGACGGACATTGAGATTTGCAAACATAACGGATGATTTTACGACAAGATACAGATGCTTCTGAGAAATCAGTTCAACATGGGGTCCATTTTTTATCTCCCTTATGCTAAACAAAATGCAAAGAATCTTTATAAATGAGGTCTGGTAAGTGACTTTCGGACCACAACTGTGACTGCAAATAATCTCTTAATGTGTGTTGGTAAAAAATCTACTTATTCGGTGGAAGTCTGCCAACTACTGCATTTTCTTTTGTAAATAAATGTTTTCGAACCTTTTTGACATCAGTTTCTCTACTTGTGCTATCCTAGTTAACTCCCCCTCACTGGATACTGTAAAAATATTTTTTTTTTAATGAAAAATGAAGAAATCATCCTTTTAAAAATCAAATTTCAGTCTTATAAGGGTCATTATTAGTGAGTTTTTGTATATTAATTTTATAATTAGTGAATTTTCTTTAGAATTTAATTGCTAATTGATTTCTAAAAATAGTTTTGATCGATTTTGAAATGAAAACAATTTATCCTCTCCCATGATTTTTTTCATTGCTGCGAACCTGTTGACGGCCATTTTTTTTTTTTTTTTTTTTTTTTTTTTTTTTGAAGGAAAAACATAAAAGAAGTTTTCGACCAAAGATTTATCTGTTTTTCTACGTGTTTCAAACATGAACTCTAGCAAATTCGGTGATTTTATCACAAAGTGAACAATTCTTCCCTGTAAAATTCACCGTAAAGTTCCAGATTTAATCTTAATTACATAAAAAATAAATCAAGCATGATTAATGGCTCAGAAAATGCCATGAAAAACAATTTAATAAGCTAGAATAGACGTTAATTAAAAGAAACTACGTATATAAAAGCATTTAATTATATGACAAAAATGTTAAAATGTATTTAATTAAAACAAAGTTTTAAACATACTTTATATAAAAAATAGTAGATTAATAATAAGAAGAAGAAAAAAAAAAAAGTTCAGCTCTAATAACTTGGAAATCATACATTAATGACAGTTAATTACTTCAGTAAACCCAGTAAAAGTAAAGATAAAAACATTCCCAGTACAAAACATCCTGAAAATACTTTCAATCTTAGTATGATTATTTAAGAAAATTCCTCAAACGCTAGAAGGCATTGATGCATGAAAATCCCAGGTTTAACCCACAGCAAAACACAAACGAAATAATCCGATTACTATGTTTGAAAAACAGAAAGAAAATATTCCTTTATTTTAATCATTACCTACTCAAAGTTAATATACACTGCGATAATATGCCTAGAGAAGGGAAAAGAAAGTTTCGCAAATAAAAGAAAATAAAGAAACCACAGCTGATCAAAAAACAAGACACAGTTTGCGCAAGTAAATCTCTTCCCTATTCCAAACATATTAGAAACTCAAGCTCTTTTAATCTTTTATATCACGTCAAATGCAATTAGATAAAGAAACATTTTAAAGAAATATATTTTTCTATATAAAATAAAAGCAAATGGAAGAATATGGAAGCAAAATTGAAAATTTTACTAACATAAATTTATTCAAATTTATTTATTTTAGATTAAAAATTTTCTGATTTTCTGATTTTTTTTTTTTTTTTTTTTTTTTTTTTTTTTTTTTTTACTTTAAAGTTTGAGCTGACTTTTTCGAAAAATATATGAAATGAAGAGCGGAGCATTTAAATTAAACAAAAATAAAATTGAATATATGTTCTTTTAATTAACTTTTAATAAAAGAAAAATGAAAACACTGTAAAATTTTTAAACTTACAAATTAAATATAATTTTAATCCATAGACAGCCGCATTTTTTATAATAGTGTACCAAGGTGACTTTACTGAGCATAATTATAGGTAACTGGAGATACTTTCCAACTGTAAGTGCACGTTTGATTATTTAACCATCAATGTAATCAGCCTACGTGATTTTACAGTGGACAGACAGAAGGGCAGAAAGGTTGACTAATTGAATCCATAATAACCCTTAAGGGGGTCCGAGACAACAAATTTTTGTTTTTATTATTTTCTTTAAAAAAAATAAATAGATAAAAATTTAAAAAATTTAAAATTTAAAATTTCTGATAAATTTAAAAATTGTTATATCCCATGAACTAAGGGTTCAATTTAAAAACTTTTTTCATCTTTATATACAGAAAGGATATATCTTCAATTTGTCTTCAAGATTTCTGATAATAGTAATAAATTTTTTAAATATTAATTTTAATTTGAAAAAAAAAGTACTTATTTCATGCATAACATTTGGATTACCAAAAATGTTTTGCTCCTAAATAAAAATCCCGAAAACAAATTGAAGATAAATCGTTTCTGTATATAAGAGTGAAAAAAGTTTGTAAATTAAATCATTAGTTCATGAAATATAATAAATTTTATATTTATCAAAATTTTTCAATTTTTATTTTTTAAAATTTTATTTAAATTTTTAAATTTTTATTTATTTATTTGTTTTTTTACAGATTCTTTCTTGCTCAACTTCATCATCAAAAAAGCTCCAATTTCAGAAAAAATAATTACAGCAATTCATCAATAAATAATAAAAACAAAAGTTTGGTGTTCCGGACCCCTTAAACACTTTTTGAAAGTATTAAAAATGTTGAAATCAAACGGCATAGTAATTCCACTAATTTCTAATTGTAGTTCTTTATGTATCTGAATATTTTATAAAATACTCTAAATTTTAACGTAAAAAAATACCATATTCTACATAAAATTTTTTTTTTCAGCATAGGAACAATAAATTACACTGTCGCATAACAAGTAAGCAACATTTTAAATAAAGTATCATATTAAATTTATCTTTGATCAGTTAAACTAAAATTATTAGATTCCGATATGTTTGTAAGCAATAGTTAATTAATTTTCATTCGTAATTATCATGAAAAGAAAACCAAGGCACAAAAAATGACCATGAAAATATATGCTATATATATATATAAAGTAAAAGTTTAAAATAAATGAACAAAATAAATGAACAAAAAAATCTAATAATAAATAAAAAAAGGGTTTTTCATACACGATGAATTTTATTTCATTTTTTTAGTAAGTTTGATTTTCTGTATTTTTCAAAATTTTATATTTATACATGCTATGGTGTATTTACTTTTTCTTTAACTAATTTTTTATTTTTGTACTTCCAACTGCAGTGTTTGGGTTCTTTCTTTATGTTAAGATGTAGGGGCTAAGATACTGTTTGTTTTATTCGTAGTTCAATGAACAACTTACTGCATAGACACCTAAACTAGATGCCTGTCGCATGGCTCAGAAACTTGGCAACAGTTCAAGCGGTAGACAGCGCCACCTGGTACAGATTCCACGAATATTTTATTCAACTGTCATCATTAATTTTAAGAAGTGATATATGATACATATAACAGACGTTGCTTCGGTTCTATTCGCCTTTTATGCGTATCAAGTCTCCCTTTTAAAAATTTTAGGTGGCTGTTGAATAAAAAAGTCGTGCAATCTATACCAGGTGGCACTATGTACCGATTGAACTGTTGCCAAGTTTTCGAGCTACCCGGCAGGCATCTAGTTAAGGAGGCTATGCTTATCGCTTCTACCTTGCATTGATCATGTGCACTAACGATGGTCTTAATGTTCTTAGGGTTAATTATTGTTTTCTGTCAGCTTTAATTTTAATTAATTTTTTTTTGTCCCTATTCATGTGTAATTTTTATATTATTATTCTGTTTACATATCTTCTATTTTGTTGCATTTTTTTGAGCATTTAGTATACGAATTTATTTTCTTTACATTATATATTTCAGTAATTATTGGTTTTTATCATTTCAAATTATAACCTTTTTGGAATGTATATACAGCCTGTCCACTAATTTTCGAAAGGTACTAATTCCAATTTAAAAACTGTTAAATCTTAAATAATTATTTATATTTGAAATATTTATTGTTTTCTTCATTAAAATCAAATAGAGATATAAATACCTATCTTTAATTTTTTCTGTAAAATCCATGCAATATTTTTTTAATATTATTGTTCTTGTGTTTTTAAATTTCCACATAAAAAAGAAAAAAAAAAAAAAATATATATATATATATTTAGAAATTTTATTTCAAAAGTTATTATATGACAGTTGCAATTTGCAATGCATAAAAAATGAACATAATTGATCTATTTTAATTTTTTTTCCTACGTTATTATGAATATTTGCTGTTACTTCCAGTTCATAATTAAATGAATTAGCTATAATAACACTAATATAACACACAAAAAAAATAAAGAAATTAATTATTGCTAGAATGATTTCATTTGATAACGAACAAAAACTGAAATAAGCTCACATTTTCATTAACAAGTCCTTCTTTTACGTCATTTCTCGAATATATTATTGGAGAGATATGCAAACTTTTGTTCTAACAGCATTGCCGGCCCGTCTGAACATTTCTCCGTTATTAAGATGGATCGATGAGCGGAAATTCTAATTTGTAATGTCGCTTCTTCCTGAAAACCTAATTACAGAACCGCGCGTTTCGTAGAAGAGTGCTGATTAAGGCGGAGGCATCGGAACGGAGGTATTTAATATGAAAGTAAAATTGGAAGGTGTAAAAAGATATTCCAAATGGATATTTCTGAGGACGGCGGAATAGAGAAAAGTTTTAAGAGGTGTCAAGTGCTATTTTAATGAATAGACTAACAAGGTCTCTCCAATAGATTAAGCACTTTGAAAAGTAGTTAAGCAGATATTATCCATGGATTATACATTCTTTGTAAAATATAACGTAAAATTCTCATTATATGTGAGAATTTCCCTTAACACTTTCAGAAGAAAATCATTTTAAAATTTTGTCTAATGCATTCAGTTGCAGTTACGTACATACAATTATAATATATATAATTTGCCGATAACTGCATTTCTTTTCATTTATAATATTTCATAAGGTAACTTGTCATCGTAAATATATATTTATATCGTATTCCAGAAATATTGTTAATTGAACATATAAACTTTTAAAATGAAGATATTCATGAAACATGCTAACTTGTCAATGTATGACATTGTTAATCATATTATTTTCATACTGTCAGAAGGGTAATATTATAAGTTGTACTTTCCAAACATGTAACATGTATGTCAAACATTTTAATCCTGAAGGACTTTAAATACAAGATGAATAATGTGACGCATATAGTATATGATGCGTCTAACTATACTTTGTGATTTTTTTATGTATCCTGAACTTATATTATATACATGCATATATATATATATATATATATATATGTATATCTGTAATACATCGATTCAGTATATGTATACATATATCGGGTGTCACATAAATCTGCAGGCATTTTAAAAATTCACATAAATTACAAAAAATGAGCGTTGTTTGCGAAAAAGTTATCTCGTGAAGAGGGTTCTTTGGAAGGTGGTGTAAAAAAAAAAAAAAAAAAAAAAAAAAGTTAAATTTTTCGTTGATAGAGGTTGCTGCACTATAGCACAACCAGAAATATGAAAGACAGAGTCCTATAAAATTCACGATTTTACGATTAATACTGCTTATTTTTTATCTTACCTCGTACTTGAGCGTACATAAAATTTTAATTGCCATGCTGACTTGGTGAATAAAGTATTATTGGTGAAGACGTTTTCCCTGAGGTAAGAACCGTCGACTGAAGCTGAAGTTAGCGGTGTTGTAACTCGTTTGCAAACTGTAATTTGTGGTGATGGAGAACAATTTGAATAGAATTTATATGCCTGTAGACATTTGCATGCAAATAAATATAGATTTTTAAGGAAGTGTACACTTTGCTTATGTACAGCACCTTCTATCAGCAAAAATTTTAACTATTATTTTTTCCTTTCACCCCCTAAAAAAATATCCTTCCACGAGAATAACCTTTTCGTAAACCGAGGTCAACTCTACCAATTCCTTCATTTTTTATGAATTTTTAAAATGTCTACAGACTTATGGGACGCCCGGTATATCGTAAATATATATTTATATATTTATTTATTTATTTACAATAATGTATGTGTGTATGTACATATGTGTGTTAGTGTTCATGATAGCAGCTAAATACATTATTAGTTAGAGAAATGTTTAGTAGATATATTGCAGATCGTCATCGCATGGATTGCATTAATTCTAAATATTTTAGGACTTTACGGTAATTTACGTTGACATAAATAATTTTTCTTAATCATTGATTTCTTAATTTTGATTGATGAGTTCACAAGCAACATTCCTTGAAAGTTAGCAATCTTGATCGAACTATTCCAGCAACAAAATTATATTAACTTCAAAATGGAACATTTGGATCTCCTGAAAATTATTCGTTTTTAAGTCACTCTAAGAGACACAGGCAAAAAAATACACGTTAAAAAACTTGACTACGGTAATCAGGAAGCCTCAAAACGTGTTAAAATACAAAAAACCAGCGATGGATATTTAGAATAAAAACATACATTATTTACCCTATTTGTAAGAGGAATTCATTTCAGCAGCTTTCCTGGAAATGGTACAATATTATTAGTAAAGCACATCCACTAACTACAAAAAAGAATGTTATCTCTTGAATATTTGAAAATACGATGAAATAATAAAAAAAGTCCACTTCAAGAAAAGTGAAGTAAAAAAAAAAAAATAAATAAATAAATAAAAGCCTAATACTAACAATGCTCTGAATTAAAAATAATTATTGATATGTGTAGCAGGGTATTGTACTGTACAAAAATAAAATGAAAGCAACATAGAAAGCAGATCGTTATATTTACATTTTTTTTTTTTAATATGAAGAATGTCATTTGGATAACCCTCACACTTTATCCCGACCTTTTTCTCCGCAACGAGCATAATCCGCTCGAGGATAATGTGGTGTTTGTTTATAAATCTTTCATTTGTTCCATAAACTCACACATTGTAATAATCCATTTCCATGAATAATACAAGTGATGTTCTGTTCCATTTTATTTATTCACTTCACAAAACATATAGAACACGGATTCACAATAAAAACATAAATAAACATTTCTTAAGCGCTATATATTTTAAACGGTCAAGCATGACCGAATCCTTTCAGATCACATTCTTAACTAGTCAGTAATCGTACATCGGCGCGTCGAAAAATGACGACTAGTCGCGCCACCTGAGAGGATGCAAAGACAATTCAATTTGCAACATCCTCCCGCCCCGAAAGGTAAGTTAAGTTCAATACAAATACAACTTAAAAAATACAACCAATAAAAAAAAATAGTACATAATAATAAATTTCACAACCACATAATACTGAAAATAGAAATTATATCAAATACAAAAATCAATGTTACCTGGATACAATTGAAAAATGAAAACAATATTAATATTACCTTACAGGTGAACAGTTGGTTTAATTAAGGTAAGTCCCCTTGGACTTCCAAGTTACAAAGAAGTTGAATGGGCCTTTTTAACATTCCTGATGAAGTTTTTAAGGTTACAGATCTTACCTTATTGTCACGTCCTACATGTGTCTCAATTACTTTTCCTAACTTCCAAATTTGTCTTGGGGCCTTGTCATCACCTATTAGGACTATATCACCTATATTAAAATTAGAAATTGGATTAACAGGTTTTACAACATTAGCATTTCTCAACTGCAAAATATATTCAAATTTCCAGCGCTTCCAGAATTCGTTAAGAAGTCTCTCACGATACAAGTATCGTTTAATTAAAAGTTTTTGAGAACTAGATTGACTTGCTATCACTAAACGGCCACTTTGTGGTGGCAATGCAGTTGACCTTTTTCCTATTAAGAAATGGGCTGGGGTGAGAGGGAATGGCTCTACAGGGTCATTGTATACATAAGTTAAAGGTCGAGAGTTAATAATAGATTCAATTTCTGCAAGTATAGTTTGCAGTTCTTCAAATGTAACTAATGCCCTACCAAGAATTTTCCTCAAAATGACCTTTGTCATACGAACCATTCGCTCCCAATAACCCCCCCACCATGAGGCTCTTTCTACTATATAATTCCATTTGATACCCTTATTACCAAAATAGTTCTGAATTTCAAAGTTCTTAATGTTCATATAAAGTTTCTTTAGTTCCTTTTCACTACCTTTAAAAGTCAAAGCGTTATCGGAATTCACAACCTTGCACATACCTCTTCTGGAGATGAAACGTCTGAATGCAAGTAAAAAATGTTCAGAACTGAGACTAGAGACTATTTCCAAGTGCACTGCTCGAGTGACTGCATAAGTGAATAATGCAATGTAAGATTTGTTCTTGTCTTTTGTGAATAAGGGTCCAGCAAAATCGATTCCGACGACTTCAAAGGGTTGAGCCTCACTAGTTCTTGCTATGGGTAGCGGAGCTGTTATTTGCTGTCCTTGTTTGGCCTTAAACCTTCTGCATAGAAAACATTTGTTCAAGCAGGATTTCACAGCTTGCCTGCCCTTAATGATCCAAAAACGTTCTCTTAATTGAGTGAGTGTGTCAGATATACCAGAATGACCTAAATTTTCGTGTTCCTTCATGATCAAAAGATTAGTAAATCGAGCCTTGTTCGGCAAAATAATTGGATGCTTAGATTCATCAGAAAAATTAGAGCCTTGAATTCTTCCCTTTAATACTATTAGACCTTCTGTTGTCAAAATGGGATTCAAATTATATAACTTAGAATCAGGAGAAACTGAATTTTTTGCCTTTAATGTAGTATATTCTTTGTTAAATTCACTTTGCTGCACAAATAGAAGCCAATAATTTTCTGCTGCAGATATTTCATTTGCTGTCAGCGCTCCTGAACGTTTTTCAGACCTAGATTTGATATTATTTAGAAATCTAAAAACATAGGCGGTTGTTCTCAAAACTCTATTCAAACTACTGTAATTCTCCAGATTTAATAATGGCATTGGAACTTCTACGTTAACCTGAAGTGTTGTAACTCCATGTCTTTCTTCAACCACACTGACCATGTCACAGGAAAATTCCATTAGAGAGTCATATGGTATACTTAATTCTGACAACCAAGCTGGTCCTTGACTCCATACTTTATCATTCATTAAGGAATTTGCTTTCACACCTCTCGTTAATTTATCCGCCGGATTGACCTTGCCTTTGCAAAAGTGCCATTTTTCAGGATCAGTTTTTTCCTTAATTTCAATCACTCGGTTTTTCACAAATTGCTTATAATCGTTAACTGAACCTTTTATCCAATGAAGGCAAATCTGAGAGTCAGTCCAATAAAAAATATTTCTGGGGTCGAGCATAGGAAAAACAGATTTAAGATATGATCCTAATCTTGCTGAGACTAAAGTGCCAAGTAATTCAAGTCTCGGTAATGTAATCTTCTTCAAAGGGGCTAGTCGAGACTTAGAAATTATAAAACTTGTTTTGCATTCTTCAGAATTCGTAAATCGAAAATAAGCTACTGAACCATAGCATTTTGGGCTAGCATCGGAAAATATGTGTACCTCTACTGAGTTCCAGCAGAATTCATTAAAATACAGCCTAGGAATTCCAGTGAACTTCAAATTTTTAGCTTCATTTAGCCATTCTAAAAACAACATTTCAATTTCATGTGGAACAGGTTCGTCCCACTGTTTACCATTTTCCCATACTGATTGTAATATAATTTTTATGCGAATCAAAAATGGATTCATGATCCCCAATGGATCAAATAACATTCCGCAAACAGCCAAAATATATCGCTTTGTTATAAATCTGTCCTCCGGTAATTTGTTAAATTGTGAAGTGTCAATCAGTAATTCGTCATTCGTATTGTCCCAAATAATTCCTAATATTTTTAGTTCAACATTGGATTCCTCCGGATCTTCTCGACATTCGAAATTGTCTGTCTTCCACAACTGATTAAGTTTAGAAGAGTTGGAAATCCAAGCCCTGAGATTCATGCTAGCTTCATTTAAAATATACATCATTTCCTTAGATAATTGTAATGCCTTGTTCACATCATCAGTGCCAGAGATGAGATCATCGACGTATAGAGATCTTAATATTTCTGTTGCTTCCGGGTAGTCATTCTCAAATTTTTTCAAATGAAGCCTGATTGTTGCCGATAATAGAAATGGGGAACATTTCACCCCAAAGGGAACTCTGCAGAATTGTAATGTCCTAATTCGTTTAGCAGCATCGGAATGGAGATCGGGCCCCTCCCCATCATTCCATAAAAATTTCAAAAAATTCCTATCCTCATCCGCGATTCCTACTTCTAGAAAAGCTCGTTGAATGTCTGCGCAAAACGCTACAGGGTGTAACCTAAACCTCAAAATTATCCTGAGTAAATCTGGATTTAAATTAGGACCGTTCTCTAAACAATCGTTAAGAGATAATTCATCCCTGCCCTTACATGAACCGTCAAAAACTATCCTAACCTTAGAACTTTTCTTTTGTTCGCGTACTACTGCATGATGCGGCATGTAATAGCCTGTACCCGTATTTTCATTTAAATCCGACGCTACTTCCTCTATGATGCCCAACTTTAAATGTTCCACAATAATTTCCTTATATTTAAAATATAAGTCCGGATTCCTACCAAAAACAGTGTTCAAATGAGACAAGCGTCGTCTTGCTATCCCATAATTACTGTCCAATTCCTTAACATTATTTTTCCACAACAATCGCGTTTCATATCTTTTATTCCTATAAGTAGTGGTTTGCCTAAATAACTCTAAAATTTCATCATCTGATTTAGAATGTTCTTTGTCCGGATTAATTCCAATTGCCTCTAATTCCCATAAATTTTTAACCCTTTGATGGTCCAATTCCTCCTTAACAACATGTAAATGATTAATGCGCACTTTCTGACAATTCTTAAGTGCTTTAGGGTCCCTTTCCTTTCCTTGTATCACAAATCCAAATATGGTATCTGTTGCCATTAATCGTTTAGAAATTCTCACGTTCCTTTCTCCAAGAATTTCCCCAATGTAATCCGATCCAATAAGTACATGAATTTTACTTAAATTACCCTTATCTGCCAATTCAATGCCCTTTTCTAGTGCGACATTACGCACACATTGTGAAGGAATTTTAATTTCCCCAAATGTAATTGAATCAATAACCACAGCCCTTAATTTAATTTTCTTATTAGTTTCTCTTACATTATGTAATACTATTTCTACAATATCATAAGTTTTCCTTTCAGTATTCTCATTTCCAAAAGTATAAATTAAAAGGGTTTCCTTCCCGATTGGTTTTAATCCCAATAAATTGCACACTTCGCGCAATACAAATGTCCTAGAACTTCCATTGTCAATAAGACACCTCAATAAATGGCATTTGGCCTGAACATTAAATACACTTGCCGTTACAGTCTGCAACAACACCGAATCATTCGGCGTGTCCTCAAGCTCTTTATTCTTATTACAAACTAAATTTAAAGAACTTTCTGACTGTATTTGTTTTTTATCCTCAACTGAGCGGGATTCATTTCTTTCTGTATTACATATTAATGAGTTATGCCAGGGAGACGCGCAATACTTGCACTTATGATCCTTACGAGAACAAAATTTACTCAAAAGATTTGAAAAACATATAAAACATAATCCCTTGGCCATTAAAGCCTTTTTCTTATCATAAACATTTAAGGAACAATCATGATTCATATGTGCCGAGGAACAAAACAAACAGCCCTGAACTCCAGTATTTTGAGAAAACGAACTCGTATTTCTTTTGTTATTAAATTTAGGCCTATTATTATCATAAGAATACCTATTATGATAACCAGATAAATTTCTTTCCGCCTGAGTCGCTAAAACGGAAGCTGATGATTTAGGGGGATGATATTCGCTCCTTTTAGAATTTAAGTAAGGTTTATTGTGGCCTGTCATTTTATTCCGAAAATTATTTTCATTTGCGCTATTATTTCTGGGATTCGCTAAAATTATCGATGCTTCTCGTATTTCTAATTCTTTACGTATAAAATCAACTAATTTAGAAATATCAAACAATTCATCTGAATTACGCTGTCTGTTATAACTTAAATTTAATTCTTCCGGTAGTTTTTGTAATATTACAGGGCATAACAGATTACTGTAAGTGCCTGTTGCTACATTTAATGATTGTAACGAATGAATTTGTACCTCAATCGCGTCGTACATTCTCCTTAATTCAGTAACATTCGCGCATGATTTCACCGGTTCTATTAATAGTAACTTATGCATGTGGGACGATATAATTACGTCACTTCGTCCAAAACGTTCCTTAAGTAATTGTATTGATGCATCGTAATTAGATTCTGTCAATGAAAACCCAGATACAGCGCTCAAGGCGACACCTCCTAAGAAAGATTTCAAATACGAAAATTTCTCAATTTTGCTTAAAGAATTATTATTATGTATCGCTACCTCGAAAGAGTTCCAGAAGTCCAACCATGAACTACAGTCACCAAGAAAATTTACAACTTGTAATTTCGGAAGTTTAACTGTACTTCTGGTTTCAGTTCTAACTGTTAGGTTCTCTGAACCAATCCCTGTTTGATCACTTGATCTAGCGATCTGAATAACACCAAGCAACGGCCTGTCATTTAAATTATCCACTAGCCTTTCTAATTTTGTTTTTACATCGATCCCTTTTTCCCTGTATTCCTCGCAGCCTGCTACATCTTCAGCTATATCTTTGACTTTAATTTTTGTTTGTATTTCATAATCGATGTTTACGAGTTCTGCCTGTTTGTCCAGGAGTTGAGCCTTTAATCTAAGAAGCTCCTCAATTTTCATTAATTTCGTGTACTCCTCCGTAATTTCGGAGTTCAGGATTGTTTCTATTTTCCCCAAATATTTCGTAAATGAGGTTCTTAAACCTCTTCTTTTTTCCTTCAATCTTTCTAGATCCATTTTAAACCCAATATCGTAACAAGAGAACAAAAATAAAAATTATGAAACCTTCTAATTGCTTAATAATAACTCCTATCCATATATTTATTAAATAAAAATAAACATGTATTATCTATATATCAAAAAAATGTAAACATCATCTTTAAATATCATTTAAGAACAAAAAAATAAACATCGTTAAAACAGAAGTAAATCAATTTAAAATAGCCTTTAATGAAACCAAAACTAAATAAATAATTTTGTATTAAATCAGAAGTAACTCTATTTTAATAGCATTGCAAGAAACAAAAAATTAAATAATATTCCATTAAAAAAAAAAAAAAACAATTTCCTTTTCAAAGAAACAAAAAGAAACATCATTTAAACATTTTATGAAACGAAAGTAATTTTCAATTATTTAAATGTTGAATGAAACCATTTATATTTAAAACCCAAACTATTTTTTAATTATTCAAATTTGAAACCATTTATTTCATATATCAGCAAAATTTATAAATTATAAATAATATTATATATAAACCAAATGAATTCGATGTCCTCACAGACTGCAACCATTTAAAACGAAACCATAACTTTTAACCCCCAAACTCAAACCAAAATAATGAAATAATAAGGGAAAAAGCCTACCTCCCATATCCGATGCATGCTCAGCGGATTCATTTTACTCCATAATTATCCAAAAAATGCATGTCGTCCAAATAAAATGCATATAATCACATCCTAGGGTCACCAAAATGTTTATAAATCTTTCATTTGTTCCATAAACTCACACATTGTAATAATCCATTTCCATGAATAATACAAGTGATGTTCTGTTCCATTTTATTTATTCACTTCACAAAACATATAGAACACGGATTCACAATAAAAACATAAATAAACATTTCTTAAGCGCTATATATTTTAAACGGTCAAGCATGACCGAATCCTTTCAGATCACATTCTTAACTAGTCAGTAATCGTACATCGGCGCGTCGAAAAATGACGACTAGTCGCGCCACCTGAGAGGATGCAAAGACAATTCAATTTGCAACAGTGTTCACTGTAATTACAATTCTAGTAAATGCATGTGACGTAATTCTTTTAACTTGCTGAATACTACTGCTACTACTACTACTACTACTAATAATAATAATAATAATAATAATAATGCAAGAAAGGTATACTTCAAATTAATTTATATATATATATTAACTTTTGAATCTTTTTTTTTTTTCTCTCTTACCCGCAAACAGAGAAAGTATTGCTTTCGGGTCAAATTTTCGATAGCGAGTTTTTGTAATATTTACACGGTTTGAGGCCCCGGAATCCAAAAGTAATATTTTTAGCGGATGGTCTGTGTGTCTGTCTGTTATCAGTATATCTCAAGAACAAATAACAGCATAATGTCCAAACTTGGTATTAAATGTGTATGAACACACTATACTTGACATGTGGTACTTGGTCTAAATGTGTATGATATAGAGATACTATACGAAGTTTTTCTTCAGATGAAGCAAATGGTTCGCGTACAGGTACACCCAAGATAATTCAAATACATTATGTCTAAAGTGGAAATTGCTGGTAAGTATTTAACAGTTATAGACTGCACTAAAATAAATGAAATGAGTATATATTTTCTGTATGCATAAAAACAATGTTTCATGTAAAATATGGTTGGGAAATCCGTCACTGTTCATTTACTGGGCTACACAAAAACTAAATTATAGTACTACAATAGCTGGAAATTGATGGAAGTGTATTTCAGGTTGTGCCGTGTATTATTACTGTGGGATATATTTAAGTGCACCATGTGGTTTGTACAGAATCTTCAAAAGATATACATGGCTGCAAATATTTAAGCGATAACATTCTTTTTAATTATTAGTGGAAGTCCTTTACTATAATATTGTATCATGTCTTGGAAAGCTGCTCATTAATTGAAATGAATTCCTCATAGACATATGGTAAATAATATATGTTTTAAAGCTAAATATTCATCACTTGTTTTTTGTATATTTACATGTTTTGAGGTTTCCTGATTACTGAAGTCAAATTTTTAACATTTGATTTTTGTCTGTGTCTCTTAGAATAACTTAAAAACGAATAAATTCAGGAGATCCAAAAGTTGTATTTTGAAGTTAATATAAGTTTGTTGCTAGAAATATTTGATAAAAATTGATAAGTTTAAAGGAATGTTGCGTGTGAAAGTTGTCTCAATAATTTTAAGTGAACATTTAATTTTAATAACAGATCTAAATTTTATATAAATGTAGGTGGAGTAATGAAAGGGGTTGAGGGGAGGAGAAGCCACCCTCACACAGAACTAATTATCATATAAAACTCTTCCGAAGCGTAATTTGAATTGTTTTAACATAGGTTTACATATCAGTTCCCGTTATCTTAACTCTAAATCTTCAACCTGTATTTATACAATTAAATTTCAGGGTCAGAGAAAGTTGTGTGAGTGACACATCAGATTATTATTATTATGTATTTATTTATTTATTTATTTATTGTTTAATTTGTATATGAATTTAAATAAATTTATAACATTTTAAATATTACATGTTAAATAATTTTCCCAAAATTATTTCGGCAAAAAACGGGTTGTGCGAATAAGTACTTAATATTAAAAGTAAAAATAAAACATACCTCAAGATTTTTTGTTTTTCGAAAGCTGTAATATTTCATTTTAAAAAGAGAAGATAAAACTTAACAAAAACAAATTGCTTTTTCCCAATAGCGTTCGTAAAATTATTAACTACTGTGTTGCATGATAAAATACTTGTTCCTATTCAGGCAATAATGAATAATAAATGTCAGATTTTCTTTCCGTACGATTTGTTTCTTTAATAAATGGACGGCACTTTACAGAAAGTTAGCAATTCCTATGAAATGCTTCTAACTTTCGAAGTAGATGCTTAGCATTTGTAAGGTTATGGGAAGATTTCAAAAGAAGTTCGTAAGTCAGCGTTGCGAGGTTTGTTCGGTTAAGAGACATTACGCTACTTAAGAAGGTATTCTACGAATTTAAAATAAAAGTTTTAGATTTTGCGAAATATAGGAGGTCAGAATTGATGGAATAAATTTATCGGAAGACAGGTTACGTACGAAGTGTAAATTTTTGGTGAGGATAGGGTTTTAGGAGGGTAGAGGGGATAGAGTCAAATGCCGCTCTAATTATAAAGAAATATAGTAAATCACGCAGTTATGTTTTTGAAAGTATACTGATAATATCAAGTTCTTCAATATATTTGTATTGAAGTTATATATCAATTATATTTTATTATACGTTTAAGAAGTAACCCCATTATCCCCTCCTCGAAGAACTTTCATTAAATATTTGTTAAGTTGAACAACAAAATTTCAGTGTTCAATTGCTTAAACGTAGGGCAGGTTCAGTTGTGAATGACGAAGGTGCCAATTCATCACAAGGGTGTCACAATTCTTCACACATTAACTTCGTGATTTTATATATACACTTCATAAATTTAGGATAATTCAGAATCACACGGAAATTGAACACAAACATCTTCATTCCACATACATCTTCAAGAATAATATTCAAATTATAGGAAGCCGTCAGATGATGCCGATATAACGTCACAATGACGAAAGTGTAAAAAAGTGTTAGATAAGGAATGGGAGCAAAGAGGGAAAATTGTTCGCAAGCGTTCTATAAGTTGTTCAGTACCACAACCGAATAGTTATGACACAAAGGACGCATATGGATGATTTTTTACGTGGTAGAATTATCGGCTGACTTGAATGTGGGCGTACTCACATAAAAGTATCGTAGAAACTTGGAATCGACCAAAGTGTCATCTCTAGGCTTTGGAAACCATTCCAAAACGATGGAAATGCCAGTCGACGTTACAGTACTGGTAGAATTATCGGCTGACTGAAATGTGGGCGTACTCACATAGAAGTATCGGATAAACTTGGAATCGCCCAAAGTGTCATCTTTAGGCTTTGGAAACCATTCCAAAACGATGGAAATGCCAGTCGACGTTACAGTAATGGTCGGCCCCGAGTTACAACGTCGAATGACGACCGATATTTGGAAGTAACTGCCAAAAGAAGCAGACGGAGCACAGCATCAGACCTGTCTCATCAACTAACTGCAGCTACACGTACTACAGTTTCAAGGCAAACCGTGTACAGACGTTTGGGAGATATTAGTCTATATGCTCGCGGGCCTCTCAGATGTTTTCCGCTCACTTTAACACACGCGGTTAGCTTGAAGTAGAGGATGTGCAATGAGGACAGCGGCACAGTAGGCTTGTGTGATGTTTTCCGACGAGTCCAGGTTTAGCTTCCAGTCTGATTCACGTCGAACTTTCATATGGAGAACGTCAAGTACCCGTTTCCACCATGACAACATCATTGAACGACACCGTTACGGTGGTGCTGGAGTGCTCGTTTGGGGTGCAATCATACTATGCTTCAGAACAGATCTGCATGTGCAAATCGGTACCATGGCAGACCAAACTTTCGGGATATCCTTTTGGAACAACATGTACGTTTGTTTATGGGTGCCATGGGCCCAGAATTTGTGTTTATGGATAACAATGTCCGTCCTCACCGTGCAAACATGCTAAACCAATGCCTACAGTCTGAGGATATTACCCGTATGGAATGGCCAGCATTCTCACCTTACTTGAATCCGATAGACCATGTGTGGGACATTTTTAGCCGACGAGTTGCAGCCCGTCAACCACCTCCTACATGTGAACCGGAACTTCGGAGAGCATTGCTTGCTGAGTGGAATAATCTTCCCCAAGATCAGATGGATAATTTAATATAACTAGCATGCCTAGGCTTTGTACGGACTGTATTTCATCATTTGGGAGACATATAATGTAATACCCACCATGCCAAACATGTAATGTTAAGTTCTTGTGAGGGAGATTTTTTTTGTAATTGCTCCAAGGAGCAAAAATCGTAGATTTTATGAATGTTATTCTACATAAACCACCATTTTTGTTCTTGATCTTTTGTTTAATAAATGGGTTTCATGAATAAGTTGTGCTAGTTATGCTTCTGAACCTTTATTTGCAGCAGTTAGCATTATCCTTAAATTATGAACATGAGTGTATATACTCTTAAAAATAACCTACTTTTGTCTAAAAACACCGTGTAGTTAATCTGCAACATGAGTGTATATACTCTTAAAAATAACCTACTTTTGTCTAAAAACACCGTGTAGTTAATCTGCAACTAAGAAATAATTAAATATATATAAATAAAAGAATGAAATTTTTAGTACAAAGTTAATCTATACAGGAAAAGTATATATTGTAAATTAGCAGGTGGTAAAGTAAAAGATCATTGTATGCAAGATAAACATTTCAAAATATATGAACTATTTCTTGAAAATGAAGATGAATTTATGAATTAAAAGTTCTCATTAATAATATAAAATAAATTTTGTAAGCACACTGTTAAAATTAATGGTTCAATGTTTCACCGTGCGAGAAATTTAGCTGCAATCAACATTTTAAGAAATTTGGTGCTCAATATTTTCCCATTTTTGTAGTACTTTTTGAATAGTAAGCACCATTAAAACAGTTTTTATGTTGCAAATAGAACTGTTTAATCCATGAAAAAAAAAAAAACCATCAAATTTCTTTAAATATAGGTTGCAGCTAAATTTCTCTATTTTGCACGCTTTTTTACTGTGAAACATCGAATTATTATTGCTAACAGTGTAAATGAAGTAACTCCGTTTTATCTTTCAATAATATTTTTATATAGAATGAGGGACACAAATATATTACTTTCTACTATAAATTATATTTTTGCATATAGAAAACATAAACTTAACATTATGAAAGCAAAAGTAATTAATACGATATTAAGATAAAAAATCTGGTGTGAAACGAACACACATCTTCCATTACACACTATTACACGTATTACATACATTGTTTGCAGGTAATGTGATTAGAAGACATAAAATTGACTTAACGAAATAGAAATCTAAAATTTTTCTAGTAAGACAAATTTCATACACGCATAAAAACATATAAAACAGAGTTTACAAAAGGAATGAAAAAATAAAAATAACCTACCTAATTATAAAGACTGTTAATTTTCCTGTAATAACCACTTAATAAATGAGAAGGAGATCTAAAATGTATCTATGAAACAATATTCAAGAAAATCTTTAGAGCCGCTTTTGAGATACCACCTTTCACCAAATCTTGGCATACTCAATTATTGACCGGAAAACAATAATTACGTACAACAGGATATTAAAAAGGGAGTTACTATGTCGAGTTTGAAAAAAAAAATCCGTACAGCCGTTTTTAAAAGAACGCACTTGAGAGACCAGAAATTCAGCTATTTTTACGGGACGCCTATCATGTTTCCTGAACTAACCAACTATACCATTTGAAAGGAAATCTAAGAGAGTATTTATACGTATAGCAACTGAACGGCTCAAACCGTTTGAGCTGTTTTTGAAATACGGGCTTAAGGTCTTACTTCCGGTTTCCGATGTCCCACTTCAGTTTTCACTAAAATTTGGAAAATGCATCTTTACACGAGACCTGTCTCAATTCAGAAGTTTCGTAGTTCTATCTTTATTAGTTTCGGAGATATGATAGCCAGACGTTTTCCCACATACAATCGGTAACAAAAGTCTCCAAACACTTGCAAAAATTCCTATGTAAAAAAAGTACACTTAATACAGTTTTGTTAAATAAATTCTTGTTGAATCCTGTTTTTAGACTGACTAAAAACAGGATTCGAAAAGGATTTATTTAACAAAACTGTATTAAGTGTACTTTTTTTATCTGTACATTTTTTTATATTTTCAAGAGAAAATGTGTCGGATTAATTATAGAAAATCCCAGTAAGATTTATATATAAATATATAAGATGAAGCAATCCTAAAAAACAAAATATCTGTCTCTACTTTGGTCAATTCCTACTGCAGACTTTTTAGTATTGAAAGTTTTATATATCTTATTGCATTCGAGACAAGAATTCTATTTTTATTTTTAAAACCAATGCTATTTAAATTCAGTGAATTTCAAATAGATGTTATTTATAAGTTCATTATTAAGAATGTACACTGCAAAATATTTTATGCCACTTTAGAAAGCTCATTTGTTTGCACAGTATTGATTTTATGTCAATAAAATGAATTTATAGTCCTTAAAGCATGTTAATAATTGATAAATTTGGGACAGTGATTTTCACGAGTAAATGCGTTTGATAAATTATAGAAAATCCCAGTAAGATGTATATATACATATAAAAGATGATTCAATCCTAAGAAACAAAATATATATCTCTACTTTGGCGAATTCCTACTGCAGACTTTTTAGTATAGAGAATTTTATATGTCTTATTGCATTCGAGACAAGAATTGTATTTTTATTTTTAAAACCAATGCTATTTAAATTCGGTGAATTTCAAATAGATGTTATTTATAAGTTCATTATTAAGAATATACACTGCAAAATATTTTATACTCCTTTACAGAACAATATTGAGGCAGCCTTCTTGCCACAGCCAGGAAAAGAAATTATACCAGCTGTACCTGCGTAACGTGCTACGGTTACTCAGTTACAGTAGGTAACGTTTCTTAATTTGGTTGTGGCAAGTACAAAATACCACAATATTGTTGTGTAAAGGGGCAAATTTTTTTTGCAGTGTATGATCAAATATCATATTAAAGGGATAAGGGACGCTGAAAACAATTATTTTTGTTTTGCATTCTCGCCTATAAAATCTATCACTTTAAGCATATAGCCTGTTTTAGAGGAAATAAAGTAATTTTAAAGGTGGAAAGACATATTTTATTGGGAAAATAATACAAAATAATGCCGATTTTACAAATTTCCCATTCAAATCCTCAATTATTTTAAATCTTTATTTTTACTTTCTCTTACCCATAAGGTAGAGAAAGTATTGTTTTTGGTTCAAATTTTCGAACGCGAGATTTTGTTATATTTACACGTTTTGAGGTCCCCTGAATACGAAAATCATGTTTTTAGCGAATGTTCTGTGTGTATGTCTGCGTGTGTGTGTCTGTGTGCCCGTGTGTCTGTGTGTCTGTGGGTGTGTCTGCCTGTTATCAGCATATCTCAAGAACAAATAGAAGCAGACATTCCAAACTTGGTATTCTAATTGTGTATCATATATAGATGCTACAGTAAGCTTTTCGTTAAGATCAAGCAAATGGTTCATGTACAGGGGCAATCAAGAGAATTCTAATACATTACGTCTATGGGGAAATTACAGGTAAGTAGAGTTTAACGTCTATAGACTGCACTAAACCAAATGAAACTAATATATATATTTTGCAATAGAGATAGTTAACTGGGAAAAAAATTTTGTGTATGTAGGAGCCTCCCCTCCCTCCCCCTGGGGAGGAAGTCCTCCCTCGAGGGGAGTAAATTTTCATGATGGGTATCTTTCAAAAGATCTCGCCAATACCTTTAAAACGAATGGTTGAACCATCGATCTGCGATAATTGAAAACAATTTTTTTTACTTTTAACGAAAAAAAAAAAAAAAAGTGAAAACTTCTTTAGGCGCGTTGAGCACTTTTGGGTGAACAAAAACCATTGAACTCCCGTCATCGTCAGCTAAAGCTTTCCGTTTGAAAAGAAAACATTTGGGTGAACAAAAATCATTGAATTCGCGTTATCATCAGCAAACGCTTTCCATCCTTGTATGATACAAATAATGTATCATACAATTAACTTGCTAATGTGAAGTGTTACTAATTATATACTGTATATTGTTTTAAAAACTGTTGCGGCTCTACATGACTTCTCTCATCTCCGTCCATTGTCTCTATTGCAGTTAGGCCTCACAAAACCGTGAGAAAGCCCAAAGCTGCCATTTTTTTTCACGTTTTTACAATCTGGTGCGGCTCTACACGACTTTTCTCATCTTTGGACACTGTCTCTTAAAGATTGCAGCCTGAAGCGTTGCAGTTCGATCTCACAAAACCGTGAGAAAGGCCAAGGCCGCCATTTTTCTCACGTTTTTACAATCTGGTGCGGCTCTACACGACTTCACTCATCTCCGGACACTGTCTCTATTCCAGTTAGACCTCACAAAACAGTGAGAAAAGCCAAAGCCGCCATTTTTCTCACGTTTTTACAATCTGGTGCGGCTCTACACGACTTCACTCATCTCCGGACACTGTCTCTATTCCAGTTAGACCTCACATAACAATGAGAAAGGCCAAAGCCGCAATTTTTCTCACGTTTTTACAATCGGGTGCGGCTCTACACGACTTCACTCATATCCGGATACTGTCTCTTAAAGATTGCAGCCGGAAACGTTGCAGTTAGACTTCACAGAACCATGAGAAAGACCAAAGCCTCCATTTTTCTCATGTTTTAAAAATCTGGTGCGGCTCTACACGACTTTTCTCATCTCCGGACACTGTCTCTTAAAGATTGCAGCCGGAAACGTTGCAGTTAGACCTCACAGAACCGTGATAAATTCCAAAGCCTCCATTTTTCTCATGTTTTTACAATCTGGTGCGGATATACACGACTTCTCTCATCTCCGGACACTGTCTCTATTGCAGTTAGAATTCACAAAACAGTGAGAAAGGCCAAAGCCGCTATTTTTATCATGTTTTTACAATCGGGTGCGGCTCTACACGACTTCTCTCATCTCCGGACACTGTCTCTTAAAGATTGCAGCCAGAAACGTTGCAGTTAGACCTCAGAAAACCGTGAGAAAGGCCAAAGCCGCCATTTTTCTCACGTTTTTACAATCTGGTGCGGCTCTACACGACTTCTCTCATCTCCTGACACTGTCTCTATTGCAGTTAGCGCATTAAATAAAATTGTAATATAATTTTTGTAGTAGTAGTTTATATTAATGAATAAAAAAAAACACTTCATTTAAAAGTATTTCCTACACAATAAAATATTTCCTGACGATTCAAGAAATACACACGTAATTGTTCACGTTTTCACTTCTGTCGGCAATCCCGAAGTGCAACTGTTTTTTTTTTTTTTTTTTTTTTTTTTTTTTTTTTTAATATTGAGAATAAAATGGACTTTTTTTTTTTTTATATTTAGTGTTATACTACTTCTCTAATATGGAAATCGTCTGCATTATCATAAAAGATAATTTTTTTAAATAATAAATTTTAATAAATTGTTTTTTAAAAACAGAATTATTTTTAATAACTGAATTAAATTTTATATAAATCTAGGTGCATTAATGAAACGGGGGGTTGAGGGGGGCAGCAGCCCCCCCTCATACAGAATTAATTATCATATAAAACTCTTTCGAAGAGTAATTTGAATTGTTTAACATAGGTTTACATAACATCCTTATCTTACCATTTAATCTCCAACCTGTATTTATAGTATTAAATTTCATGGTAAGAGAAAGTCGTGTGAGTGACACACCAGATTATTTTGACAATGTTTTTTTGCATGTAACTGGACACATTTGGGTACTGAATTTTTAAATCACAATTACAGTAACAGACATGAACAAATAAGGCGTAAAATTTGAAATTTTTATGATTTTTTTGTCACGTAAATGAATTTGAGGGTTCATGAAAAATAGAATAATTTCTTTATTTTAAAATAAATACACTGTATAAACATTCATGTAAATTGTTAAAAGTATTGTATGGAAAAAAAATGTACCATCGCTTGTGCTCACATAACAATTCCCTATTGTTTTAACATAAGAAATTATTCCTGCAGTAGATATTACTTCTAAAAAATTCAAAAATTCAAACTATATAACAAAATGCAACCAACATCGTTGCTTTTTTTATTGTATTCTATTTCTTAAAACATTTTTTATAGATGCCACATGCACCACATGAACCTTAAATTTTACACCTACTTTTTAAGATAGCACGCGATCATGTTTTATATGAAAATTAAATCCTTAAATTATTATTATTTTTTTTTTTTTTTTGCTTTTTTTTATTTCATTTTGCACAAGCACTTTTTTATTTCCTAATTGAAAATTATTAAAAAAAAAAAAAAAAAAAAAAAAAAAAAAAAACTTTTTCGATAGCGTTTGTTTTGATACTGATTATTATTAATTTTCTTTTCATTTCTTTTTCCTCAAAAAAAAAAAAAAAAAAATATTTTGATGAAATTTTGGCAAAAGCAGAATTTAGTTTAGAACGGAAGGCTATTAGTTATATATATATATATATATATATATATATATATATATATTTCAAATTATAACATCGCTTTCAAATTATTCAATTATATTTTCGATAAAATTTATATTTCGATAAATGTCCAACTATTGAAAAATGACACCGTAAAAATCCCAAATTGAGAACTAATGGTCCTCAGTCCTATAAATGAAAGAATCATATTTTGTAACTAGTTATTTAAACAATTTGAAATTCCAAAAATAAATTGAAACTTTAAATGTTTGTAAAAACTTTTAAAAATGTTTGAGTAACTGTAGAAACTTACTATTTTACAAGTATTATACAGCTTGGTACATTTTACAACAATTATTTAGATATTTTTAATTACATTCATTCTAATCAATTTCATCAATCTTTTTCCCTTTAAAATAATATTTTTCAAATTTGTTTTAAATAATTCAATTTG
Source organism: Salticus scenicus (assembly GCA_963930645.1). Taxonomy (NCBI): domain Eukaryota; kingdom Metazoa; phylum Arthropoda; class Arachnida; order Araneae; family Salticidae; genus Salticus; species Salticus scenicus. The sequence continues at coordinate 174,316,822 of OZ005650.1, forward strand.
TTTTAAATATCACGCATGTATCGGAGTTATACTGAGCTTTTTTATCTTGCTCTATACATGTTTACAAATCATTATTATTATCGTCACGTAACTTTTTAATTTAATGATTACATTATAAATGATTTGTATAATAGAAATATATATAAGTACAATAAAAGAAATAATAACTTACTATTTATAATTTTGTATTTTGTATCTTATTATTTTAATTCACTTTTGCTGTACTAAGACAAATTTTCACTTTTACTTTACGAACATATTTTTAATTATTTTAATAAAAATGGTTTAAATGTTCATTAAAACATAAAATAAATTTTCAATGAAGTTATTTATGTAATAATAATTTCCATGACAAGTATACAAAGTTGCGAGTTGAGATAATTGTACACATAGACAATGGTTTTACTATTTAAAATTTAGTATAACAGTGAGGAATCATTTTTTAGAATTGAACGATGAAAATTTACAAGCGATTAATTTATCTTAATTAAAAATCCAAAGAATTTATGAAACCTTTCATTTTCTATCCTGGAACTCTCTCTCTCTCTATATATATATATATATAAACACGCACCAAGAAGGAGTTATCCGAATGTGACAAAAAATTGTATGTGATGTACATGTGGAGAAAAACAATTGATTACAGTTTCAGAAAATTTGAATGATTTAATCAAGAGAAAAGCCTCACAAATTACACAACACAATAACGTGTTGGTCCACTTCTGGCCCTTAGATGCGCAGTTATTCGGCTTGGTATTAATTTGTAGAGTTGACAGATGTGCTCCTGTGAAGTATAGTCGCAAACTCTGTCCAATTGGTGCGTTAGATTGGCAAAATCCCGAGCTGGTTGTAGGACTTTTTTATGATGCTCCAAACGCCCTCAGTGGAGGAGACATCCGGGGATTGAGCTCAACTCCATTTCATTGAGCCACCTATTAAGAGTCTTTGAAGTCACTGAAGTATCAGTAGCACGTAGGATCGATGATAATGAAAAATTGGCGCTTTGAGTACCGTTTTCACGATTGACTAATTCTCACGGTCTGTCCTTTCTTTAGGCGGCCCGTTTCCTCCCTGACGCTGTGTCCATGGTTCACCCATTCCCGCTAATAATATTTAATAGTGGTACCACTCCTGGTACCAAGAAAATATCAGATGAGACCAACCGGCTTTTTTGAGCCCAACTATACACCACACCCAAATGCTGACATCTGCGCATGTTGTTTCCTCACCGGTATGCGAGGCATAGTCTTTACTGTATTTTTGAGAAGATGGAATAAAATTCTCGAAGAATATATGACCTAGAATCAAAATTTTTCATTTTTAATATTCTTCCAGTGTCGCAGTTGAGATACGCTGCAGCGTCGCATGCTCATTCGATGGCAGCCAAACTTTAAAATTTTGCATTTTCTATCTAAACCTGTATGTATGTCACTTTTTGATCAGTTCGCATTACTCCTTCTTGGTGCGTCGCTTTTTTTGTTATAGAGTATATTATTATATAAAGGATTCGTTGCAAAATTTAACTTATACAGCTTAAATTGTATAAAAAATTATTTGCATATGATGTTTTATTTAATCTTCTCCTATATGTATTATGTTGTAGTTAATTGTTTTTAGAAGACTTTTAATTCAGAAATGTCCATTTTGTGGAGCTTGGAATTGAAAAAACAGAAATTTTAAGAAAGAAAGTGACTTTAAAAAAAAAAAAAAAAAAAGTTATTACTAGTATTTTTATTTTAAGATTTAATTAAGGTTTTAAATGACCCTGGTGTTTAATTACAATATATAAGATTGACAGCATCAACAATCGGCAATTTGTACGGTGAGACTTTCCACAGAACGCAAACATACCCTGTTGTAGTCTGCAAAGGTAAGAGGACGATGCAAGTAAGTGGGAATTTGCAATAGTCAGGATTTTCACGGCGCACGAACAGCATGTTAGTGTCGTTGTCATAAATCTTTCAAACAACACATCTGATTTAAGACACCGGAAACCTCGTGAAATATGAGTTCGCATCGCTTGTAATTTTCAATTGCTGCGAACCAGCTGGTCGCTAAAGGCTGCTAGTGTACTGATGAAAGTACCTAATAAAGTTATTCAAATCCCAGATAAATAATAATAATTAAAAAAAAATCCGCTTCAAACCTTGTGATTTAATTTACTTAAATTTTACAATTTTTCATTATACTTTGTTTCAAAATAATCAGATTTTTACCAAATACAATTAAAAGAAGTAATTAAATTGATTAAATCGCTTTAAAAAAAAGAAAGAAGAGAATTCTTTTCAAATTACTGCTCAGATCACGAAATACTAAAATCTGTTACTCTGAAAAAGCCTTTTTAAAGTACATTTTGAGCCTTTTTTTTCTTCCTTGATTATTTAATTAATTTAATGAGAATACATACTCCGCTGTATTTTGGGAAAGTTTCAAAAGAGAAACATGTACGTTGTTTTAAAAATTATAATTATTTTAAAGAGATTTGTTTGTACTTATAATTATCATGTTTGCGGTAATTATTTCTTTATCTTCTTTCAAATCTATTTAAAATATCTGTAAAAAGGAAACACTAAAACGTTTAAAGTATCAGACTAATTAATTAATGAACATGATAAATGTTTTTATTGGATTATTGTGACTCTATATTTGATTTTTTTTTTTTAAGATAAAATTTAGTATCGTCCTAAATTCTAATAAAACAGAATCATGTCCTTATTTCCACGCTTTTGAGAATTTTGAAAGGCATGTTTATGTCTTGATTTAAACTGTACTGATTTTTATGTACCGATATCAAGTGATATTTTAAATGCTTTTATCAAAAGGACTTTTTTCTCTTTTAATATGATTTTAAAAATATGTATTAAATTCAATTAGTTTATTTACTCAGAAAATCAGTAGATAATTTTGATAGATTTCAATAATTATTATTTCAATAATTATTATTAGACATCAATAATTATTATTTATAAATTTTATGTTTGTTAACATAGCTATCATCCTTTGTCATATCAATTTATCTAAACATTCATGCAAATGTTTACAAGAATATATGTATGTACTCTAATAATTACCTTTATCAATGCAATTTCGTAGAAAACAACACAGGAAAAATATATTCAACTTATGGTGTAATTATAGCATATACCTTAAATATATGTACATAAATAAAAGTATATATATGAAAAAAAAATCAAAGATTTGTGTGGGGCGATAATTAGCACTCAACTGCTCAGTTGAGCAAAACTGAAGTTTTTTTATTTTTATTTATTTATTTATTTATTTTTAGTTACGAATTCTAGCTGTATATTGTTAATATTTAAATAATTAAAAAAAAAAAGAAAAGAAAAGAAAAGAAAGAAAGAAAGAAAGAAATCGTCCTACGAGTATTTCAAAATTTATAATCTGATTGGCATTATTGGTTGCCTTTTATTTAAACATTATAACTGGAACTGATTTTCAATAATAAATATTATAAATTAATAATTTCTAATGGATGTGTTTTTTAAATGTTTGAAATATGTATATTGCCGTTAATCATATGTTTCAAATAAATTGTTATATTAAAACTTACCTTAGAAATTATTTTAAATTGATTACGTATTATTCGTGAAAATTGAAACAATATTAATAAGATTGTTTTATGAATATCTGCCGAAACACCTTTTTGGGGAGACTAAAAATGTTTTTTTTTTTTTTTTTTTTGTCTGCGTGAACCGCGATAGTGGTCCCCAAAATCACCGGATTGTCTTGCACATTGGTACGCAAGTTTAAGAACAACAAAGAATTTGCTGTATAGTTTCGAGTGTGGATCCTGTATGTAGTTCATGTACAGGGACACATAAAAGATTTTCTTATAATAACGGCCTATGGACTGAATTTGTGTGTACTGCAATAGCGACCGCAAAAATTACCCGATTGATCTACGAATTAGTACAAATATTCATGCATCTAACACAAACATTTGTATAATTTATGTTTAAATTGTTTATGATTAGTGTACGGTTAGGGGCACATCAAAACATTTCTTATCATTAAAGTTTAAGGGCAGAATTTCATATACATGAATTTTAACGTGGTTACGTTGCATTCAACATAACGAAACTAACACACGTAATCAAGATGCTTAAAAACGAATTATCTCTAGAAAAAAGTCTATATTGACTTAATAATTATGTACAGGACTACACAAGAGAATTACAATAGCTTCATACAATCATCCAATAAAAGTTAAATTCAGTACAAATATTTATAATTACATGGATTTAGGTGTATAATTTTATTTGTGCATATGATATGTATAACTCGTGTATACGGTCAGACAAAGGAATTTTGTTGGATTACGGCCTATAGATGGAATTTCTTTTAAGTGCACTTTAATATGATTGCACCACATTCGATGTAATTAAAATAACATATATTATTAGAATGTTTAAAAGCATGTCTAAAAGCATGTTTTCTGTAGAAAATGGTACACACAGAATTGGTAATTAGATTACAGATCTATATAAAAGAATTCTGATACATTATGCAATCATTCGGAATACATTTTTTTTTCAAATATTTATGAGTCACAAGGAATTAATACAAGGTTAAGAGTTAGAAATATATACATATATATAGATACACACATATACTGAGATAGATATAAACAGATAGATACAAACTGGGGTTTGAGAGTGGTCTGTCTGTCTCTCTCTCTCTCTATATATATATATATATATATCCATGCTTGTGAGTGTTTGTGTGTGTATATGTAAGAATAATTCTTTTAAATAGTGTAGAATAAATGCAAATTATCTCCTCAGAAATAAGTAATGAAATAGTGACGTTGAGGCTTTTGATCTGCAGATCCACTAGTTATAGAAAACAGTGACATAAATTCAAAAATGAAACTTAATTTTCTAATATGTATCAATAATCTTTTTATCTTAAGTGAATTTATGTTTTTCTTTATTTACTTTTTTTTTCAAACGAAGTACATTACCAGCTTTAAAGAAATACGGTATTTTTTAAAAAGTCAGTCCACATAAATCACATATTTAAAAAAAAGAAAAAAAAAAAAAGGTTTTACTTTTGTAATACTATATTTCATAGATTCCTTAAAAACTTAACGGCACTATAAGAAGTTTTCAGTCGTAACCGAAAGCTGTACACCAGTTTAAATTTTACGCTTGAAAAAATATAAAATATAAAAGTACTTTCTTGTCGAATTAAGAAACTTATACTTTTTGAGACATAAATTAGAAACAAACATCTTATTTTTTTAATAGTAATATAACTCATAAGATCCTTTAAATCTGAAATGATACTATAAGAAATTTGTATTACTAACAGAAAACTGTACATCAGATTAGATGTTAAGTATAAAAAATATATAAAAGTATTTTATTGTCGCGCTGGAAAACTTATACTTTTAAAAATATGAATTAAGTAAAATGGTATCCGAATTCATATAAACTATTTTCACAGAACCGTAATGTATTCCCTAAATTTTCTTCGTACTTATTTATTAATACTTTGACAATACAAAAACGTGACACTAATGCATAGTTTTTCAACTTTATCTTTGAAAGTTTCGTCAGATTTCCAAATACCGATAGACAGTCACGATCGAAAAACAGATATAAAGCTAGAGGTTGGGAAAAGGCTAAGGCATTTTATTCAATTGCGGAAAGTCGATGAAATAGTGGGTAAAAAGGATGATCATTTAAAGAAAAACACACAGTTAAAGATTGCAGAACATATCCGATTTATATAACGTATTTCTTTTAAAGTAAGTTGGGATAGTTTTAAATTCTTGAACCTTCGTCGACAATTTATCTAAATATGTGGAATTCGTTTAAAGAGAAAGATAATTTTTAAAACCTCATCACAAAAAGAAGAATGTCTTACAAAATAAATATATAATTATAAAGAAAAATAATTAAAATGGTTAGTGAGTCACACACACAAAAAAAAAAATAGTTGCTTAAATTTTAATTCTTTAATTCAAAAAGAAGTAACACACTTGTACAAATATATATATATATATATATATATATATATATATATATATATATATATATATATATATATATATATATATTAGCAGAGAAATTGATAATTGTGTTTATAACTGTTTTTCTTTTCTTTTGTTTAGTAATATACGTATAAAAGAGCTATGTGATTATTATTTAAATGTGATTGAGAATTACCAAAATCTTGAAATTATAACTAGGTCAAAAAGTATTTACAAACTATTTTAATTATGAGATAAAGCACAAATGAATTTTAGATCCAAATATTTATATAAAGAATTTAAAAGTTATTTAAATGTATTTTTCCAAAAACTTTTAAATTCTATAAAATATTTATGATGATTTTTTGTTAAACTACAGTGGGATAAGTTCATTGAAATACATTGTCTGAAAAAAAAATCTTGCATTTGATATATTTTTTATTAAAAATTTTATCAATAACAAAAGAATCTAAGGGAGTTAGTATCATCTTTTGCAAAATTTCACTTTTATTTTAACAATGTAACATCTAAAAAGACTTATTTCGTAATTTTCTAAAATTTTCAAGAAGGTTACATACATACAGAATATCCTTATATTTGCATATCTTACCTTTTCTTTTAAATTCTTGATTAGAAACTGAGACAAAACAGGTATGATTTGCACACTTACCTATAAGAAAAGAGAGATACTTATAAATGAATCAAATCTTTGTCAAATATATATGCATATTATTTCACTTAGAAATTAATGCATAAAATGCATAACAATAAATAAAATACTTTAAAGATAACTAACCGTTATATGTGATAACACATATTACCCTATGATGTAAACGATGACTATAAATATAGTTGCTTAACATTTATTAACATAGTCTAATAAAACCGATAAAAGTCTTCAATTACAAACAGAATAATTTCCTTTAATATTTGACATTTGAGAAAATCAGATAGTTTAGTTCATAAATTAAGGTATATAAGAAAAAGTAATGTAGAGGAAAAAAATTAATAAATCGGAAAATCATATTAAATTTTACATCAGTAAAACAATGTGTACAATGCGTCTATTGAAAAATTTTCCGTAATTTTTATTAAAATCACTTTTAATTTATTTAAGTACATTTAGATAAGTTTTTTTTTTTCGTAAAAAAAAAAAAAAAAAAAAAAAAAAAAGTTTTTAAAACTCCATTTTATATTCCATACGTCTCTTTAGATTTATTTATATAACCAGTACATAAGTAGTTAGACTTATTTATTTTTAATTTTTATTGTTCTGAAATAATGTATTTGTTTAATATATATATATTGTAAAAAAATCGCACTCTAGATGACAGTTAGTGACGAGCAAAAAGTGTCCCAATCACTGACAGTAAATCGTTAAAGTTAAAGGCTTTTTTTTTTTTTTTTTTTTTTTTTTTTTTTATGATGAGAGGAACTGACCTATGAATCTCTTATATGATATTCCTTCACTAAGTCCCTCCATCTACGTCATTTACTAAGTCCGTAGCAGGTAACCTTTAGTTATATTCACCCAAACCTAGTGCTAATATATGACGCAAAAATAGAGACTTTTTAGATAGTAATCTCACATTTCAAATTTGGAAAAGCATTTATTTACGACATTTGTGTTAATTTGTTGAATTTTATCCTTTTAATTTGTATGGATTTTAAAGCTCGTATTTACTCAAAAATAAATAAATAAATAAATAAATAAATAAATAAATAGATTTAGCCGTAGATGTTTTATCCTATATATAAAAGTTAATTTTTAAAAGAAGATTTTCCATTCTAAAAACATGTTATAGCTACAATTATTTTATTATGTTTACACATATTCTTACAGAATATATTTTACATGCATGATAATTTTATTATTATAATGATTATCCAATATTCTTTTAATTCAAGAATAAATATATTTATATGTTATATGAACAATACATTATTTCCTAAATGTTGAAATTTTTATTTCAAAAATATTATTTTTAGAAAAGTGACTCAATTATATATTATGTGTAAACTTATACTTATATAAAAGTAATAATTACAAAAATATGTTTATACTTATATAACGTTTGGTTCACTCACTATATCTTTTTTAAAATGTATTTTTATAAAACAATTTGCAATTACTTGAAATTTCAAAAGATTATTAACTGTAATCAAATTTCTTTTAAATGTTGGTGTTTTGGTTTTGAAATTGTTTAAATTTTACCTTATAATAAATTTAAATGGGATATCTTTAAAAAAGTCTCCTTATGGCTAACTTTTAATTTAAGAATAAATATATTTATATGTTATATAAACAATACATTGTTTCATAAAAGTTGAAATTTTTATTTCAAAAATATTATTTTTAGAAAAGTGACTCAATTATATATTAAGTGTAAACCTATACTTATATAAAAGTAATAATTACAAAAATATGTTTATATTTATATAACGTTTGGATCACTCACAATATCCTTTTTAAAATGTCTTTTTATAAAACAATTTGCAATTACTTGAAATTTCAAAAGATTATTAACTGTAATGAAATTTCATTTAAATGTTCGTGTTTTGGTTTTGAAACTGTTTGAATTTTACCTTATTATAAATTTAAATGGGATACCTTAAAAAAAAGTCTCCTTATGGCAACTCATTTTATTTAGTCAATAGGAGATAAGCTTTTGTTATATTGACCCAATCCCCAGCTCAATTTATTACGTAGATAGAGAGACTTTTGTGATAATGGCCTGAAATTTTATGTTAAACTATGCATTCATTTTAAAAAGGAAACTGTAAGTAGTTGAATTTGGAGCTTTAAACTATGCATGGGTTTATAAATGTGTGTTTACTTAAAAATAATTGATTTAGTCAAAGTCATGTTGATAGAAAAGTTATTTTCAACCAATAAGAGGAAATAGTTACTGTTACTGTTTAATAGTTAGTAGTTTTTTTAGATACAAAAGATTTAAAGATTTAAAAATCATTTTATATGAGAAATAAGGTAATGATTCCTAACCCTCCCCCCTCCCATTGTTTTCAAATTTCTGCTTAAAATTATTACTGGCACCTAAAGTTTGTTTGTACCTATTGATTACACCTATTGATAATATTAAGTAACTAAGCGTAGAAGAAACAACGTATTAAAACTTTTACAAAATTTTAAATTCATTAATTTAGTTAATTTATGTAAAATAGAAATGTTTAGTATTTTACAATTTATAATATGATAGCAAAATTTAAATTTATTGTGACAATAATTTTTAACGTGATACTGTTAATTAGTTTTAATATTTATCAAATGAAAGCAGTTTTATTGTTCTAATAAGCATTTATTTTCTCTGTGTGTTTTCTAAAAACTTCAATAAAGCATTACTGCCGTCCCAAAATTTGAGTTTAACTTAAAAAAAAAAAAAAAAAAAAAAAAAAAAAAAAAAAAAAAGAAATAAAAGAGGTAAGACAAGTATCTGATATAATTTTAAAAGTTCGCCTTCTCTATACATGAATTAATGAATATTGATAATAAAATTTATAAAAAAATAAAGTGTTTTATTATTTTATTACCAACCTACCAAAACAAATAACATACATTATTTTCGAATGTATGCTTTATCTAAAATTTCATTAAAAAATGACATCCAGTTGTACACCTCCAATTTTGGTTTTGATACCAACTCCTACTTCAAAGATATCAACGACTTTTTATGGTGTCAGTTTGCACGTGTGTATATATATATATTATAACTAAAAAACGATTGGACGTAGAAGTTTGAAAATTTGTATGTAAGTTTTTAATTATATCAAGTTGTGCACTTCATATTTTCTTTTCTTCACGACTTCCCATTTTGGAGATATCCACACGAATGTTAACCCTAATGACCAAAAATCGAAAATGTTTTTAGTGTAGTTTAAAGAATTATTTATAGAATTTGAGGTACGTCTGCACTAGAAACCAAGGAACAAATTTTAAGAACTCTGCTCCTATGAAATTTACGTCTTTCAAACTTTGTTTTCCATAAATTACTATTTTATCCAAATTCGAAATCAAGTGAACAAATTTGATATGAAGTAGCTAAGTTTACCGCCAAGGTTGAATTTCGAGGAAATGAAAATTTTCTATTTGTTTCCATTTTAAGAGTATATCTACTTTTTCCAAAACAACAAATTTAATGTAGAAAAACAGTTTTTTTTTTTTTTTTTTTTTTTTTGTAACAATGATATCACAAAGAATAAAATTCCTTTTACTAAAACTGCTTTTAGATTGAAAATACATGTAAAATCACGAGGAATCGAATTGCATTTAATTGGTTCCAACGGAGTTCGGCGTTGTTAATGAACTTGGTGACTTACAGAGATTGGGGACTAAACTTGGTGGAAAATAATTAGTTTGAGGTTTTCAGAATGAGAATCCCTTCTTAATTTGGAATGGATGTTAATTAGGTTTTTTGGCATAATCTACCATTTCTCACCAAAAATGTTGGCAAAGTGTCTACACTCGGGTGAATTTCACTTTATTCTGAGCTTTGTGTTTGTTAATGAGAAACTGTTGTTTACTGTTACAATAAACTGTTGTTTACTGTTCCTGAAACTATACGTGCTTTGCGGCGTATATAATTCTATGATTGAGAATTTGTTGGGCGAGTAATATTTTTTATGCCTTGTTTCAAGGATATTCACCAAATAAAGCGCATTTGTCAAATATAAATTTCCTGTTTCGGTACACACGCACAAAAATGTCTATGCTTTCGCAACGTTATATTCAATGGGTGTATATAAAAGTCACGTGGTATTCAGATCAAATTGTTTTTATAATTATTTTTTAACTATTTTCTAATATTTAAATATGCCAGTAGTTCTGAAGAATATGCTTTAGGGCACAGTCTATTATTTATGTACATTGCAACAAAAACGTAGAAATGTAAAGTACCATACATAAAATGTGTGCCCGTTTTATCCTGATTTTTAAAATCGTCTATTCCATCATCAATCCCTAATAGAAGACTGAAATACATATATATATATATAGAGAGAGAGATATATGTAATACAATAAAAGACAGCTTTGCCCTTCAATTTCTTCCAAGCCCTTTACCACTTTTTAGACAAAATTTTACCAACTAGAATAAACAGACAAAACTGTGTCACTGAGGGGGAAAAAAAAAGTGAAAAATTTACTGGTTTTTGTCCGACAGCAAGAGTTCCGGACAAATACCCATTAATTAATGTTTTGCCCGTAATTTCACTATATTAAATAACATTTTTTTATATAAACCAATGTTTGTATTTCTCTTCCGAATATATGTATCACAAACGATTTATGAAGACTACTATGGAAAAAAAATGTGGTATTCAAAATAATGAGTGCTGAAAACATTGATAAATAGAAGAAAATATTTAGTAGTATCAGAAGATTCAGGATTGCCCATTTTAAAGTTAAAAAAAGCGGTCTTGATGGTAAAAATTAAATGTGATAAGGCGCGTAAATTTACGTGTTTTTAGCATTATAGCACATAAAAAAATTTGCAATGAAACTTTTTAGCCAAAATTCTATCAACTGGAATAAACTGTTAAATCTGTTGCCACAAATACATGAAAATCTTTTGCGAAAAATTTGGTTGAAACAAAATAATAATTTGGAAACAAATTAATTATTTTTGATTAATTTACAATAAAAAAAATAGCTGGAATTGAGGTACTTTCTCTACTTTTATCGTAGTTAACATCGTATTCAATCTAAAGCGTCATCTATCTAGCGGTTCACTACTTGCGTTGCAATCATGCTTTGTACGACAAAAATTGTTCATTTAGGTGTGTTTTGTCACCTTTAATTTTTTTCTGAAACTCCAGTGTATGAGCATTATCGCTTTTTTAGATTTCATATTGTTACGGAAACCGTTATCTTTATCGTGTGTAAAAGGCGATTAGTTTCTTGCCAATGAGAGAATTGCATTCGAAGAAAAAAAATCGAAAATATTTAATAAAATACAACAAAACATACGAAAACAGAGTTATAAATACTATAAAGCTTGCTCTGGAACAGTAATCAATGGTTTGTTGCATTGTTTTTAAATCATAAATGCGCAGAAATCGGTATGTTATTTCATAAAAAGATAGTTAAGTCCAATTGACATTGAGTTTCTATATCCCTAATCAAGATTTCTGCAAATTTAATCCAAAATGTATTCGCATAATTGATTGTAAAGTCACCAAGTCATGAAAAAAAAAAAAAAAAAAAAAAACAGGTGTGAAACAACCACACGACTTTCATTAAGCACTATTACACATGCCATATGTATTTGTTTTAGATATTATGTATTTTTTGGAATTTTTCAGTAAGAGAAACTTGATACACGTGTAAAGACATATAAAACAAAATTTACATGTCAAGTAAAAAAAAAAAAAAAAAAAAAAAAAAAAAAAAAAGGCAGATATTTTTTAAACACAGATTTCTGAATTTTAAAACTGAACTACCTAATCAGGATGACAGTTAATTTTCCTGTAATAACCACTTAATATATGAGAAAGGATATCTAAAATGGAATTTTGTAACAATTTTCAAGAAAATCGTTAGAGCCATTTTTGAGACACCAACTTTTACCAAAACTTGGCATACTCAATTATTGACCGGAAAACAATAATTACATACAAAAGTATATCTAAAATCTGGTTAATAAGGTGAGTTTGAAAAAAATCCATACTGTCGTTTTTAAAGGAACGCATTTGCGAGACCTGAAATTCAGCTTTTTAATGACTGTATATTTTCCTGAACTAACCAACTATATCATTCGAAAGGATATCTAATAGAGTGTTTGTATAACAACTTTAATAAAATCGTTACAGCTGTTTTTTAGATACGGACTTACGGTTTTCCAAATTTTTCCAAAATTTGGAAAATTCATCTCTACACCAGACCTGTATCAGTTCTGAAGTTTCGTATTTCTATCTTTATTAATTTCGGGGATATGATAGCCAGAAGATTCCACACATACATACATGAATGCACACACATACATACACACATACTAACCAATTGCCAAAAACTAAGTTTTTGGACTCAGGAGTCCTTAAAACGTGTAAATCAGCTTAAAGCTCGATATCGAATTTTTGGACCAATTACAATACTACTATTACCTACAGTAGTGGAGTAATGGAATTAAATTGCTAAATTATTCAAGATATTTTTAAACTAATTTCATTTAGTTTTTAAAGCTATCCTATTCAACAAAAATAACTTTACAATGTTCTTCAATTTAGTTGTATTTTATTTTTCGTATTAAAGGGAGTAAAACGGAATCGGTTTAGATACATTTGTATGTTTCAAAGTGAAATAAAAGATTTCTTATAAAACTTCCGTACAATTTCTCCTTCCTTTAAACAGAATGCTTGCTGTAGTGGGAATTGTTGGACATTAAATTAAAGCACTAGTTGAGAATAAAATACTTTAAGACAACTTTCATCGAATTGTTTAAAAGAGAAACTTTTGAACGCTTTTTAAATTTTCTAGTAGGGATAGGACAGCAAGAGAAATATGTGGCTAGAATACACATTTTCATTTATATAATTCAGAAAATAAACACTTTTTAGTGATTTGCCTTACCCTTATGGCATTTGATAATAAATTGTTTTCGATATCGTAAACTGAAATAATATGTTTTTACTAACATGTAAGTAAAATCCTTATCGAAACATTTATACATTTTGTAAAAAATTAAATATGATAATCTTAACTCAAGCGATTGTCATTTTTTTTTTAAATAGTTTAAGTGCTTTCAAAACAAATAGTTGGAATTGGTGGACTCAGCATAGTTACCTATCGTATATTTTTTCACATAAGTTTCTTTTACATCATTTCTATTCATTTTAATGAAATTGAATATAGCTGATCACTCAACACGGTCACAGATTCAATTGTTCAACCTAGTAATCTACCGTCTATATCTCCTAAAACTCCTTCAAAAACTATATTTAATTGTTATTTAACGTGCACTAGAAATGTTAAAATTAAGTATTTTATGTATCCGAATTTTAAATTCAAAAATATAACATTATTAATATAGGGTAAGTGAATGTATTTTGAATAATGTTAATGTGCCACACTAGATCACTATCAGATTAAAAATAAAATCAAAACATACAATAAACCTTATTGAGATTTTACTTTAGTACTAAATTTATCTATATTGCAAGGAAAATAGCTAAAATTTATGTTTACTATTACTATCTGGATACATTTTCAATGTACAATATAATATATTTTCTAAAGTAATAAGTTTGTAAATTTCAGAACATAATTAAATTTATGTCTCTAAAAAACTATACATAATACAGAAATGTAACATAAAATGTATGTGACAAAATGGCAATTACTATATTTATTATTTAATCCCGAAGTTGTTGAAATTACCATTTAAATTAAAATAATTCATTATTTGTAGGTAAAAAATTGGTTTCTGTTGACTCGATGCAGAATATTACCAAAGCTTCAATTGTGTGACATTGCATTTGAAATATATTTTACAATAAAATACTTTAAGCTTGATTACTACTTAAGATTTTAAAAGAGAAATTTTTCAGTTCTGTACTAGTGTAAGTAAATATTGTGTAAAAGCTACCGATTTAGTATACAACCTCATTTACTTGATTGAAGGCTCAATTTCACCACCTAGTATCTCATTCTAAGTGCTTAACAAACATTTAGAAAATAAATTTATTTGGTAACACTTAAAATGATGTTGGTTCGAAAAAGAATAGGGATTTAAATGTACTCTAAATATAGAGATGTAAATGAATTGCTTTAGAATTTTAATCAGATTTTCTAAAATTTAGAAGTACACCGTTTTATTTAAAAGCTATTTTAATGGCATTTATATAATAAAATATATCATATATCAATGCATATTAACCATTTTTTCATTTTAGATATTTTCGAAAAACAGCTATTGAAAATTTTTTTAATAGTTAATTTTAATTAATATATGTATGCGACATATGTATGCGTGTATAGGTATGCGACATATTCTATAATATTTTAAAAATATTATCTTTGATTGTTTACTTTGCAGAATTTAAAAAAAATTGAAAATATGTCATTTTAGATTCATTCCTTTCACACATATATATATTTAAATAATACAGAAGTATAAATTGTTTTCCCGGTTTAATAAATAAGCAAATAAATAAGTAAATATCACTTTTCGAATATAAAATAATTAACGGAAAGTGAGACTTTCAATCTCGCAAGTGAATATAGATACAAGTGCTTGTTTCCATTATAGGAATAATGACTCCTTCATTAGTTCTTGAAATTACCTAATTTCTTGGAATTTCTCCTCTCCCTCTCCCTCTCCCCTCTCGCACGGCAAGAGTGTGGTACGTGTGTAAACAGCGTAAAAAGAAGAGTGGTTTAATATGAGTGGTTAAAGTGTTCATATATATTTATTATAGCAAAAGAAACAACTTATATATTACATGATGAATATCTGTATAGCACAGCAAAATCCATAAAACTTTTTTAGATTTTTAGATTTTTTTTTGTTCTTTTAAATGATGAAAATGTTTAATTTATTTTTTAAGGAAACTGGGCATCCAACAACGTGTTTTATTTTACGGAAAAAGAAATTCGAGATCTTTGGAGTTGAATTGAAGATAAACTGGTTTTATACCGCACGTAGATTATCTGCGATCCAGTTTTTCTGGGTTCGAATCAAAACTCTGTTTTTTAGTGACTGCAATTATTTCTTATACAACTAAACTTATTAATTATAGATTTCATTAATAAATTAACAGTTAAAAAGCGAAAAATATGCGCAATGCTGCGTAAAAATATTTAGCATATATTCACAGAAAATAATATCAGATAGCTGTTTCTGTAGCTTTTAGCGTACCGTCATCAAATCATGCAATGATGACGAGACGCTAAATGCTACCGAAACAGTTATCTGATATTCCAATATTCTCTTTGTGTTCAAGTCGTTGAAAATTTTTCCTGTATTTAGGTATCTAGTTCCAAGTAAAGGTGTTTAGGTATCTAGTTCCAAAGTACCTCTTCTGGTTTTCGAAATTTCGATAAAACTTCGTAAATTCATTTGTACATCGAGCATGTCTTAATTATAACATTTCTTCGTAGATATAGTTTACGAGGAGAAGTCAAAAGCCTTATGGCAATGTTAAAAAATAATAATAATAATTAATAAGAAAATACTAAAAATACAAATAAAATAATTGAATAAAGGAATTTATTTGCTCGCCCGTCATGAATCTATATCTATTAATAGCTTCATTTTGGTCATATAGCATGTGAGTTCAAAACATGATTACCAATACATTATAAAGCCAAATGAAAGTACATATTAAGGGTTTTAATAAAATTGTTTAACATACGAGTGAATACATCTATCTATCTATACATATACATACATACATATATATATATATATATATATATATATATACACTCATTACCATAAAAATTTGCGCTGAGAAGTAATTGTTGTATCGTAACGAAACTTGGCATGGAGGCACGTGCCAGGCAGATAATACAAATGATTAGAAATGCAGACTGATTGAACGTTGCGTAAGGCCAACAGAGGACGTTGGACTTCGTTCTTCTTGGAGTACAAAACAGGTAAGCAGAGCTTGTTTGGTGCACATAATCTTTTTCAAAAGGACGCTTTTTAAATAGCTATACCATTGTGCTGCCATCGAAGACAATACGAGCCACTGTCAGAGTCCTAGAGAGGAAGAATCATCGGTATGATGGAATCCGGGTAATGAGCTCGGCAAGTAGCCAACCACCTGGGCCGTTTTGGCGTTATTGAGAAGAGGTTTTGGAACCAGTGAACAAGGGAGAGGTCGCTTAAACGGCGATTAGCCTCTGCACTTGCTCGACAGACCAGTAATAGATAAAAACGTCGATTCATACGAAACATACGCATAGCGCGAACTGTCTCATTATCCACCATCTGAACATATGCAGCACCTACATGAGATTTTATAATGTCTGTACGTGCCATCGCAAGGTTCCTGGCTGAAGGACATTTGTTTCGTGCTGCATTTCGTGAGCTGCTAATATTGCCCACCCCCTCTGCACTGTTTGGAGTTGTGTCGCGCTCGACGAGGTTGGATTGTAGCCGAATGGAGCCAGGTCGTCTTCAGGGACGAATTCAGATTCAATCTGGGCAGTATTGACAATCATGCATGTGCGTGGAGGCACCGTGGGGAACACCTCAATCCTGCCTTTGTTTTACAGCTGTACACCGCACCCACGGCTGGTGTGATAGTATGAAATGACATAGCATATGACACACGGTCATCTCTAATATTGATCCATGGCATCATGACAGTCCAGCGGTACATTCGCGACATCCTTCAACCTTAGGTATTGCCATTCACAGGTGAGCACCCAGGAGCCACTTTTCAACAATACAATGCTCGGCTACCCACAGCAAGGGTGTCACTGGAGTTCCTCGACCACAACACCACCCTTTCCCAGATTTGTCACCAATCGAGCATATCTTGGATCACTTGGGGCGGCAAATTCGACAGTCCACGAGTTTAGACGAAAGAGTCGCGTTTTCAACAAATATGGAACGAGACGCCGCAAGACATCATTCGGGACTTGTATGCCTCAATGCCCGCCCGTATCGCATTGTGCATTCACTCTAGAGGGGGCTCAACAGGGAACTAGAACCTCCATTCTTTCGTATTTTTTCCTGCAATAAATGATCATATCACTTTGATTTTATAATCATTTACTTATATCAATGTTGCATTTACGTGTGTAAAATTTCATTTCATTCTGACAGCTCTTTCTTGGTGAGCAAATTTTTATGGTGATGATTGTATACATATATTTATAATTAAAAAAATTCTAATATACCAAAGCATATCAAGCACTTGTCAGATGGTTGCATTTCGTGGTCTTCTGTTCTTATTCTAATTTAAAGTGATTACATATATATGTATATACATACGTATTGATATAAGAAACTAACAAGGTTTTCGGTATTAAAGAATCTTTATTACATAATGAAAGTCATTCATTTCGTGGAAAATAAGCATTCGATTTTCAAATTTAAATTAAAGAAATGTTGTAAAAAAATATATATATAGTTTAAAACTTTTTTTACATACCATAAATTATGTATTTCTGATTTCCACACTGTAAAATGTTGTGTGTGATTTCATGAGTATGCTTTTTTTTCCCCCTCTTGTCTCCTGTTTTTTATTGTGTCCCCTTCTGATTGGTTTTAACATTCTGCTGCCACATTGGCTGGTTGTATTGTTCCTACCCCCGGGGTAGGAACTACCCCCCTGCTTTCAGTCTTGCTTTTACCTTCAAGATAGTAGCACGTGTTTTTTGCCCCTGAAGAAGGAAGCGAGTGACTTTTAAAACCGGTAGTGCTTGCATTTATTTTATTGTGGGTAAAGAAGTTTTAAAAATTATATTAAATTTTCAGTTTATAATAATAAATAAAATTGTATATGCCTACAGAAAATACTTTTCATTCTTTTGTAACCAACAGAAGAAAAGAAAATGTGTAAAATATAATGTATGTGACAGTTAAATATCTTTAAAAAAATTTTAAGTTGCTTTGTTATATATATATCAGACATAAATCAAGGAAAACATACTTAATATGTGTGAAGATTTTGCACCGTTAAAGGAAGAAAGTAATACTTTAAGTTAAAATGCTTTTTTACAGAAGTTTTCCTGTGGTTATGGCTTAGATGGAAGATATGAGAAAGTAGAAATAAATTCACTTTTATAGCTCTTAAGTCAGTTTCTGACAGGTGATGACAGTTTATGGAAGGCTTTGGAGAAATTTTTACGCTTTAGAAGTGAAAATAAAGTAACGAAGAATATCGAAAATCTGTACAGATATCGATTTCTGTAACGAATCATAAAATAATATGACAACATTTTTTTTTAAAGCTTCTACTTGTCACATATTTTAAGTAATGTGGCTGTCACCAGAAGAATTTTTGTTTAGTACGTGAATGTCAGAAAATTTTAACTTTTCTGTTTCCTCCAATTAGATAATGAAAAATTAATGTCAGTTAGGAAACAAGTATGTCAACCAATTAACCAAGTGCTTTATTTCAAAAATAATTTTATTTATCTGAGTGTTGCTTTTGTAAAAGGGAACATTGTATTGAAGTATATGCATTGATATAAGCTTCTAAAGATGAGTAGTTATAGTTAATCATACCTTTGATTTGGTTTCACATGTTGTACATTGTTCCAAGAAGAAATAACATTTTCACAACATTGTTTTTTAAATACTTCGTGTTGGCATAGTTTTTTATTAACTAACTATTTTATAGAGAAATATTTTTGACCATTAAATTTATCGAATATTTATATTGTAACAATTGATAACTTCTATAATGAAAAGCAGGTACTCAGTTTCAACAAATTTATTTCAATAAAGTCTTGTCTTAATTTTTATATTTATTTTCAAAAATATCTTTTTGTTTTAATTTATTTTTGATAAATATATTTGCATTTGAAATTCGGTAAGTATGTGTACAGTACACCTAGGCTGATATGAAAAATGAAGTAAAGGAAATAATTTATAAATATAAGGAAAAATTATTATTATTTTCCGAATCTATATTTCTTATTTTACCATTAGAGAGTTATATTTTCAATTATGGCTTACTATAATAGATTTCGACTCAGTTTCAAAAATTTTGGCAATTTTATTTTAATAAAAATATATTTTAGAAAATAAAAGTTTTATTTACATATCTAAGCCAAAATTTCTTAAACTGTATAGAAAGAAAAAAATATTCAGTTAAAATTTAACTTGAGATCTAAAATCATGTAACGTGTATCTCTGAAAGTAATTTAGAATAAGTTATTAACTTATTTCTTATAAATTGGATAAAATGCACGTTTATAGTACGTTTATCTATTGGGTCAATTAAAACTATGACTCCATTAACCAATATAACTAAGTAAATAGGTAAAAAAATACCAAATAAATCAAAATTGAGGCTCTTGATATTCTCAAACGATATCTAAGCAAATAAAAGTTATGAAAATCACAAGACACGCTTCTTATAAGTGATTACAAAGTTTACTTTTTAATCAAAATCTAGATTGAATTTCTTTTTATGGCAAAATAATAAATTAGCCGTGACTAAGGCATATTATTTACAATCTAATAACGCTGTATCTAAAATTTTGATTCGATAATTTTAACTCACCTTTATGTTATTTGGTGTGCTGAAACCGACACTGAAGCCAGTCTTTCTCTAAAGGGTTAAAGGGTTTGTCGATACAGGATATCTGACGACACAAGTTCTTCCGTGACTAATCCATGAATATAATTATATGGTAACTTTATAATATTTTTTTCATGTTTAATTAAAATTAATTATGGTAACATACTAGGAACTACTGAAAATAATGACATTGTACAAGTAGACATAATGTGTTGACAAAACTCTATATGTGATAGAGAAAACACGGCTTTATTTTCGGTTTTAGCGCACCAAATATATATATATATATATATATATATATATATGTATATACCAGTTAAAAATATCAAATCAAATTTTGCCAGAATTGTTTTTGTACTCCTCTGCAATTTATAAAGCATTTAAACTAAATTGAAAAAAAAAAAAAAAATCTTTGGAATTTCTTTGCATTCGGTTTATATTGTTGTTTATTTATTTATTTATTATTATTTTTTTTTAATACTTTCAATATAAAACAGAGAAAACACGGCTTTATTTTCGGTTTTAGCGCACCATATATATATATATATATGTATATACCAGTTAAAAATATCAAATCAAATTTTGCCAGAATTGTTTTTGTACTCCTCTGCAATTTATAAAGCATTTAAACTAAATTGAAAAAAAAAAAAAAATCTTTGGAATTTCTTTGCATTCGGTTTATATTGTTGTTTATTTATTTATTTATTTTTTTTTTTTTTTTTAATACTTTCAATATAAAACAGAAAATAACTTCGTCATTATAAATTTTGTGTAAGTCTGCAAAGTAGCTATAACTAGCAAATCTCGCTATATTTAATTTTTGTTTCAGAGCTTGATCCGTGTTATTGCGCATGCGTCAAGTCAGCTGTGATTTTTAACAAAAGGAAAGTGAGCATGAGATTGGATCTTTACATTTTATCAGAAACAATCCTTCATCTTCAGCGTGGCCATTCCGTTTCAGAATAGAATCGTACATGTAGTTTTATGACAAGCATCCGTGAACGACGAATAACGGTGGTCAATAAAATTTCAGAATTTGTCTTTAGGTTAAATCACTCTAACAACACATATTTTCCCCCAGGACATCCTAAGGATAGCCTGTGGATGTATAAACGTCCAAAGAACATGCATAGGGTCTACTTAAAATAAGTATGCTGTTATAGCAGAGCGATATAAATAATATTATAATAAAATTTCGCGATAGAACATTGAAGAATGATATCCGGAATCCCATTAATTAATACTTTAAAAACGAAGCACAATTACAATAACTATATACATCGCGTGCAGTAAACAGAACATAGTTGAATTTAGGATACATAAGACGAATATAACTTCTTACAGACCATTACAAAATATCATTAGATATTTTGCCAAGAATGGCGACAGCGCCGTCTATATTATTTTAAAAGATAGGGAAGATGGCTCAATATCGATAGGCTATTTAATATATTCGTAAGAGTTTGAACTTAGCGCGTTACATTTAAAAGATTTGAAAAATAATGAGAACTGTCTTCTCTTTTTCTCAGATCGACTGAGAATGTTTCTATTTTTGTATTATAGAATAAATTTCGGTATTTGTATAAACGATGCACATGGTCATCAATGTGGAACAAGAATTTTCTCTATTTTTGATCGCATGCGATATTATTTGTAGAAAATAAAACTCGCTTATTGTACATCACTGTATAATGATTTATATCATTCCTTTTACGAAGAACACAATTCACTTTGTAGACGAATATATAAATTATTTTTCCTTTTAAATTGAAGAAATCATTTCGTAAAAATGCAAGATGACTCAACACCGACACTTCATGCACATAATGCAGGACACCTCTTACGTAAGCTTTATAGAAAATAAAAAACACAGTAGAGCCACTTTAAAACGAAAACCATTTAAAATTTGTTGAATTTGTCAGGATGACGTATATTACACTGACGGATTGCATAAACGATAATTCAGGTTGTTATAATCTTCCGTAAAAAGAAAATTGCCCTTTTATTCGGGTACATGAAAAGAGGCACAGGTTCGCGGCCTTTTCAACTGCAATTGTAGGATGACAGCAAGATTTCCTTTAGAAGAGAACAATATATTTTTCACGAAAAATATACATCCAACAAAACTTCCAGAAAGGATGACACAAGTTCAAGAAAATGTTCGACGGGCGCTATTAGAAACATTGCACTAAGATATATATTATATGAATATTTTTAATTTTACGTTGGGCGCCATTATAATAGAATTTCGCGATAGAACATTGAAGAATGATATCCGGAATCCCATTACTTAACACTTTAAATAAAACGAAACACAATTACAATAACTATATACATCGCGCGCAGTAAACAGCATATAGTTGAATGTAGGATACAAAGGACGAATATAACTTCTTACAGGCCACTGCCTGTGGCCCATGGCCACACAGGCGTTTTACACGAAAAACGTCTACATCTTTTAACAAGAACTGACGAACTACTGACTGACTTCTGAAATTAAAATGTTTTCACTTCACTTTATGGATTGGCAAAATATCATTAGATATTTTGCCTAGAATGGCGACAGCGCCGTCTATATTATTTTAAAAGATAGGGAAGATGTCTCAATATCGATAGGCTATTTAATATATTCGTAAGAGTTTGAACTTAGCGCGTTACAATATTGTAATAAATAAACTTTTGTTTCGAGCCTCTACATATAGTTGCATATATATAAAATGAAAAATTTAACAACATTGTAAAATTTAGCAATTAATAGATGCATGATAATACCAAAAATACACACATTTAAAATATTCCAATACAATTTAAATGTTAGCACATATTTTTTATATGATTCATTTATAGTATCAATAGATAAATGCATTTTAAATTACTTACGCGAATGTTAACATTTAGAACCATGACACTAAGACCAAAAAGGTGTGATTTTTATGCAAAATTCGCGAAAGTTATCAAATGTAAACCAATAATTTTATGAAAAAAAAAAGTAAAAAGATAATTGGAAATAAGAATTAAAATAACACACACACACACACACACACACACACACACACACACACACACACACATATATATATATATATATATATATATATATATATATATATATAAATTTATATATATATTTCTTATTTATCAACTTATAAACTTTAACCTTTTACACGCCGCATTCAGATCCGAATTTAAAATAGTTTTTTTACATATTTTGCCTTCTAATGTTTTTGTTTAAAGAACTCTATCATTAAAATGTGAAAAATAATAATAATAATAATAATAGAATTTAAGATTATTATACTTAATATTATTATAGTTTATTATATTTTAAGTTAATTTAATACTGTAAGCTATTTTAAACTTGCCAGCCCATTTTTAGAAGCGCATTTGCTTATTTTTCTAAATTATGTGAATTTTTAAACTGTGGGGTAAAACAGAAAATGGTAAAATTGGCCATTTTTATAATTTTCTATGCATTTCCCCTTTTATAATTGAACTGTAATTTCTATTTCAAAAACTCAAGTCATCTTTCTATTATATCTGACAATTTGTTTTCAAGTCAGTCAGTATTAATGATATTTAATTATTGGCGTGTAAATGGTTAAATAAAGTTCAAAATATTTAAAACACTTTTTTGAAATAATAAACTATATATACATATAATTTAGTCTAGTAAGTATATTCTTTGAATTTCAGTTCATAATTTCTCATACATTTTTGATGCATAAATACTATTTAATACAAATCTCTTGGCTTTTCTCCAGACTTTTGGTAGATTATTAATGATGTTCTTCCTTAATCACATTCAGGAGAATATTTCTCTTGGTAGGAAATTATTCGCCGTTTCAAATGTTTATTTATTGTTCGACAAATGCATTTCTCCTTTTGATTCATAGTTTTGTTATTTTCCAGATAAAGGATATAAATTAAGCCGTAGCTTAAAAATTTTTTTTGAGCGGTTGTAATTTAGAATGGTTTATAATAATGTAATTTTTATGTATGAGTATAAAATGAAAAAGCATTGAATTTAATTCAAATAAATATTATTTCTTCTGTTCTAGATTAAAAAAAAATAGATACAAAGTTTTAAAAACAATAGTAATAACTGTAATAATGCGTGAAGAATTAGAAAATATAACGAAAAGAATTTTTATTTTTTAATATTATCATAAAACATAAATAAGCATAAAAAAATACATATATATTTATATATATGTGTGTGTATTTAATTTTTAGCATTTTATTGTATTGTGATATGATTAAATCACATGTTCTGAGAAGAAATATATTCTTTTCAAATCACTTGCTGAAGAATGGTGTTATAAAGTACGCATGTATACGTTTAATATTTTCCGTCATAAATGTTAAGATTTTAAAATTTATTTTTTGGATTAAAAAAAAAATCGTAATAAATGCATTGTTATTTTTTTATTCATAAAAAGACAAGTTATTCTCTTTGAAGAGGAAACTATTATAAAGTAAGACATTTGCTCTATAATGTGTACAATTTGATAGTTTATATAAACCGTTGTCGAGTACGACAGAATTTGAAAAGAATTAAGCAAAACAAACTGAAGATTTTTCTACATCTTATAAAATAATAAGTTGTTAAAGCAAAAAAAAAAAAAAAAAAAAAAAAAAAAAATAATAATAATAATAATAATAATAATAATAATAATAATAAAAATAAAATAATAATAATAATTGTTAGAGGAAGAATGATTATCCCATATATAAATTAATGAAAGTAATAATAATAATTAAAAGCAATAATTACACATAATTACAAATATATTTCTTCCATATTTGATTAAATGAAAATACATCATTCCTTACAGTCTCTGAAAGCCTCCTTTCCCATAAAAACGAAGGTTTATAGCAGGGTTTTCTGGCCTTGAGGAATTTCAAGTTCCTGTTTTATTATATGAATGATTAGACAACTATAAATAAAAATTATTCGAATTTACTCGAAAATTTTAGTATAACAATTACGAAATATGAATATGACACAAGAGTGTGAATGCGTAGGCCCCTCACAGTCATTGTTGGCGTAATGTTAAGTATAATTTCTGCCTGTAGGCATTATTGTTGAAAATGCATAATTTTAGAACAAGATTTTAGGTATTTATGTTTATATTACAAATGAATATAGGTTAAACTAAACCATTTCTAATCAAATATTTGTATCCATTGCACATTAATTGCAGAAAGACGAATATTTGTCATATTCTTAAGAAATATTGTAGCATACAGATTTCAAAAGATACGTCACAGGCTCAGCTACAGGCTTCCAAATGTCGCAGATTCGATGGGAAGTGGCAGGTTCAAACCCTGGTAACGCTCGTCGACCTAATCTTTTGGTGTTTTCCGTGGTTTTCTCCAAAACTCGAGTAAATGCTGATTAAGACCCATTAGAAAGACTCCACGGCGACTGACTATTTCATCCATAGGCCTACGGACCTTGGCGTAGTCAATCGGCCTTTACTCAACAACCAACCAACCAACTAACGCACATTCGATTTTCCGCATTTGAAATGTTCAAGATATAAACAGCACAGATAAAAAAAAAAAAAAAAAAAAAAACTAAAATACTTTTCAAAGAATATTTAATATAGAAATAGAGAAATTTAAGTAAAATTTTATTAAATAGATTCTTTTCCACCAATAACATCTTTTTCAAACCAGTGAGAAGTAGTAGTGTACGCAATACTATCAATGTTATATTTTTCTTTCAATTTTAACTTTTTTTTTATATGAGCGCAGTGGAGTAACACTTTTATATTTATGTATAATTTGCGTCATAGTGTACTTCATAATATATTTAAATAAGGTGTTGCTCTTTCGTGTTCATATAAAAAAAAATAGGTCAAGTCTCAAAAAATCGGAGAATTTTGACCAAAAATAAAAAAATGTGTATCTTTGGACTTCTGGGAACAAACAATTGCTAGAATAATATAAATAAGCTTGTTTGAAACTTGAAATATACATGTTCTAAAATAATAAATGCAAAAAATTAACATCTGTGATTAATCTTATATATGCCTCAATTTTAGGGTGGAAAAATCTCCTCATGGACCCTCATCCTTTGGGGATTTCCTTTGGAAACCAATGCACTGGAATTTCAATACACCCTCTCACAATTGAATTTTTGATGGCATTAAGATTTACCAGCTTAATAGATAAAAAAGTATATTGTCTATACCACATTCAAACTCAGCTAAAAATCAATGAAAATTCTGAAATTTTCTTCAATCTTGAGAATTTTCTCCACTTTATTTTCTGTGTTAAAAATTACAGAAATCCAAGCCGTTTGATGCTCAGTTTTAGATGTGAATTTTCTTTTCACCATTCTGACCAAAACTGTAGAATGCTCTGAAAAATTTAAGTCTACAGTGTGTACTCTAGGATTAAAATGAAAATAAAAAATTTAAATCTGGTAACTGCGGTGGGGATAAGCTAGCACGTTATCTAGGACTGCTCCCCAACCCACAAAATACGGGAAAATTTTTCATCTCTAAATTCGCTCAAAAGTACTTTAACGATGCCTAGGCAGTAAAACCGACTATTTTGAACTCAAACCTCCAATGCATATTTTAATCCAATCCCCTTCCTCTGTAAATAAAATTAACGAGATGTTTCAAATTCTGAGCGAAATTGTGAACTAATTTAATGTTAGCTGTTTTATGAAATTTTTTCTGAATTAAATATGATCCCTCAAAGCTCAAAAGTTGTTTCGACTCATTATCCAAAAATAATATCCGTGCGAAATGATTATATATTGTTTAAAAATTGTATTAAAGCACCAAATATTACTTTTATATTTAGTATCTTGTTATCTTATTAATTGAATATATTTATTTATTTATTTTATGAAAAAAAAAAAATGTTATATGCCTGTGATAAACACAATAACACTTAGAGATACTTTGGAAAGATTGAGGAAATTGATAACAACGTGATTTGTGTGCTCACTGTGGTTAAAAGGGAGAAAAATGGAGAGTGTCAGTCAAGGATGATTCAATTTTTTACGACCAAAGTAAAATTCTGGATAACTGAGTCCACATTTTGAAGTAAATGAGCTCACAACTCCTATAATTGGGATTGAGTGAGCTAATTCTATTTGAGTGCAGTCGGTAACAAAAGTGTCCGAACACTAGCAATGATTCCTATGTAAAAAAAGTACACTTAATGCTGTTTTGTTAAATAAATCTTTGTCGAATCCCGTTCTTAGACTAACTAAGAACAGGATTTGACAAGGATTTATTTAGAAAAACTGTATTAAGCGTACTTTATTTATAAAGGAATTTTTGCTAGTGTTCGGACATTTGTTACGGACTCCAACTATAAGTGTTTATAGTAATAAGTATTTTTTTTTCCTTTGAGAATTATTTATTTGCTCAGACACTTAAGCATCAAAGTTTGGTCAAATAATATTAAAATAAAAATATTTTGTTCGAAATTTGCTGTGTTCCGAGTAAATATCCCCCTATCCAGAAAAAGTTGCCCAAATTCATTCCTAAGAGTATGCCAGCTAACATCGCACCCTGGGATGTTTGCTATACTTGTAAGCATTTAGAAGATTAGAAGATTTTTTTTTTCAGTCTGCTTCAACAAGCATTTAAATAAGGGAAGGGGGGGGGGTTCAAACACGATTTTGTTGCCAAACATTACTTATTCATTTACATTTACCAGAATTTCTTTAGGTACTGTTTAAAAAAAAAATAGAAAAAAAAAACGAAAAACCTATTCAATTATCTTCAGTCTCACATAAGCTATTTTTTCACAACAATTTATATTTAAGCCTCAATTTTCGTGTGTGTATTATGTGCACTCAATATGGTCTTAAAAAGGCATTTTCAGAAAAGGAAATTTTTAAAAAAGTAACAAATAGTGGGCTATTAAAAATGTCTTATTCTTTTACCATTGTTCTTTAGTAGATAAATCACAATATTCGAAGTGAAATGGATTAACATATCTTTCCTATTTAAAAGAAAGAAAGAAATAATTTAGTTAGAAGTTATGTTACATGGCATTGTAAAGGGCTAAATAAAACAAAATAAATGGATTGTTAGCGAAAAAAAAAAAAAAAGCTGTTTCTTTCCATTTTATGGAAAGTAATCCAAAATATTGTATATTCATAGACATTTAAGTAGTTTACTTGATGAAATTTGATGTTTATATCTTGATTTGATACAGATAGGCATCCATTTTCCCTTAAATTTCAACAACAATTCAAAAGGTATTTTTACGTGTTATATATCCTCTTAAATGTCTAAGTGTGCTGATAATGAAAATAACCATCTTATCGGCAAA
This sequence comes from Salticus scenicus, assembly GCA_963930645.1. Classification (NCBI taxonomy): domain Eukaryota; kingdom Metazoa; phylum Arthropoda; class Arachnida; order Araneae; family Salticidae; genus Salticus; species Salticus scenicus. The sequence goes on from OZ005650.1 coordinate 174,345,346, forward strand.
TGCGCTGCCTAGTGTGAGTTTTCTCAATTAAAAAAATATTTTCTAATTTACAGAATCTGCTGTAACGTACTTCGAAGATTTTCCATCATCATAATCAGTTTTGTAATAGATTTATATATGAAATATGACTTTTATATAATTAGTAAAGTCTTTTAGTGTTTGATAATTATTTTGTGGCAATATTAAATTTTTAAATATTAACCTATATTAAAAATATGAAAAATATGAAAAACGAAAATGCTAAAAATAAAAAAATAAAAGGTACTTGTATTTTTTTATAAATTAATAATTGAACGAAAATTATTAAAAGAAATTTAATGCATTACCATAGCAATAGAAAAAAAAAGAGTAAGGGGGGAGGGGGTAATTTTCTCACTTTTTAAATTAATAATTATATTGCTACCTATAATGTAAAATTTATATTGAAATAGTATGAAATAATAGTTTTATTTGATTACTATAAAAATTACAAGTGCTTCTTTTTACTTATATTGTTTTTTTAATATTTTTCATATAGTTTAGTATTTAAAAATTTAATTTTGCCGGAAAATAGTTATCGAATAGTTATATACAGTCGTACTTAAAACGCGAAAATATTACAAAACTTATAGTGGCAGAAACTCTGCAAAGTACATTACTGAAGAGTCTGTAATTAAAAAACCTTTATTCAAAAAACTCACACTAGGAGGCACATTTGCCAATATGGATATATATATATATATATATATATATATATTATCGCCTCAGTTAGACCTTTAAAATGATGTATAACATGTTAAAATGCCTTTTGAACAGTTAGTGCCCCTCCCTTGTTAGTACAAAAATAATTTTTGATTTAATACATATACATATAGCTCTATATATTTTTAAATTAAAAGCAATTTGAACATGGAAAAGTTTGTAAAAAAAAAAAAATAATAATAAACTGATACTAGGAAATCAATAAAGGCACCCTACCAAAACATTAACTACCAAAAATTATTATTATCTACCAAAAATACCGAGTGTAATAAAAAAATCAGCGAAGCTTGAACAGTTACAAATTATCTGAAGTAGATTCATAATAGCCTTTACGACTTCTCGTAGAGTTTTATCTTAACTAATCAATGGTTATAAATAATACATACATTTTTATAGTCTTATTATCTTCTGCATATATTCCAATTACAATTCTAATATATAATGTTATATAATGTTAAATTTAGAAACAAAATACAGAATACGCTAACTTTTATGGTAATATATGTTTTCTGCATTAAAAACTTTATTTTAAACTATAAATTAAATCTCTAAAGCATAATTAATGCGTTAATCCTAGCGACTTAGGGAATAATATTCTTTGATCTTAAGACGCTTTCGAATGGAACACTTTGAAAGTCCTGCACTATAATAGAATGTTAAAATTCGGTTTTGAATTTTAAAATTAAAATTTGCTGTTTGGGATTAATTTTTAAAAATAAAAATGCAGTCAAACAAATTTTGATTTATATATTCAAATTTTCCAGCAGTTACTGTTTCACAAAACAAGTCTTGTGTAGCATTTTTTTTTTTTTTTGTGTGTGTGTGTGTGTGCCAATGCAAAATAATGTTTTTTTAGTAATGATATATTTTTAAGGATTATTTTCAAAGAGTGAAAATACATCTGAATTCTGCAACTGTCTGGGGCATTTTCCTTTCTAGCTGAGTAGAGATTACATTCAATCTTATTTCAACCGAAACAATTTTGTAATGTTCCAGAGTTTATTTATTTATTTATTTTTAATATACACTAAAGGTAAAAATAAAAAAATAAATAAATAAATAAATAAATAAAAAGTCGCACTGTTGGAAATTTGACTTATGCATTTTTTATTTGAAATAACTTCAAAACTAATGATTGAAACAAATGAAATTGTAATGTTTGCACAATACCAAAGATGTAAAAATGACATGTGTGTATATTTTTAATATAGTAATTTGCTTTATTATATACTACGAAGTTCTTAATAAAAATCTACATAAAACTTTCTTTTGAAACGTAGCATAATAAATATAAACTTTGTATTCTATTATGTTTTATTATATGAAATAAACACGTTATATTTTAAAATATAAAACTATTTATTTGTTAGATTACTTAATGAAAACAGTTAATTAACAAAAATATGAATTGTGCATTGGGCAATTCCGCCATTATATGGAATCGCTGCTTTAATGCGCAGTGGCATAGTATTATACAGCTTTGTAACATAAAATTCCGAAATTTGACTGTGCCAAACATCATAAATAACTTTTGTAAGTTATTGCAAAGTTCTAGGCTAAAAATTTCGAATCCAAATTTTCTTTTATAGACTAAACTTACCGGACAGATTGAGACTAGGACTATTTTCAGGTCTGGTAAAGAAGAAATTCTACGATATTCTTTGTGGGTCTTAACTTACAGTTAAAAAAAGTTATGATTACTTCAGAATTGTAGGTGCTCAGAGAAATGGATAAGTAAATTTAACAATTTGAATCAAATAAACTTACGTACATTATCATCTTGAAATTCTGATTTTAGAAAAGTCTCCAAAATAGATATCTCCAAAATAGTCGGCCAGACACCACTTTTATAATGGTCGTGTTTTATTTCGAATTAATTGATCCGTTGAGCAAAAAAATTTGCCCTATTCCTTGAAAGGTTATGCTCTTCCTTACCGTAATATACGATAAATGTGTTACTATTTTAAGAGTGCAATTTTTATTAAATCGCTCACCTTTTCGTCTTCTTATTAACTTGTTTCTGTCAGCTCGAAATAAATTAAACTCGACTCCTCAGAGAAAACCCGTTCAGCTCTATAATTAACTGAAAATATTTTTATTTTTTTAACCAACTGAAGTCTTGTTTTTTAATTATTTTTCTTAAAAATGGCTTTTTTTTTTTTTTTTTTTTTTTTTTTTTTTTTTCAGATCTTCAAAATTTTAATCTGCTTTGTTTAATTTTTGCTGCACTGATTTTAAAAAAAAATATATATATATATATATATATATATATTATGCTAAACACTTTTTTTAATCTTTTCTAAATTCTGAACATGGTACAAATAAATTTTATAAACATTTGCTGTTTCACTTTCATCTCGTTTAGATGAGCAACTTAGCCGCCTAAAGACATATTTCCAGTTTAAACAACCGAAACATTTCATATCTTGCTAAAAGCCATCTCACGAATATTTCGTTTACATTTAATAATTTTGCCATCTCGCGTATTAAAATATTTTTGATTTTCATTCTAAAATTAAAATATTTTGTGGTATTATTAATTATCTTACACTTGCCATTTTTTAAATATTTTCTAAAATTACAATTTTTCTGACTATTGCGTTTTGTTTTTAACACCTAAATCAATCACATCGAGGACAACGAAATAAAACCTCTTCAAAATTTTGATTTTTAGACGATGAAATTGGTGGTTGCAGAAAAAAAAAAAAAAAAATTCTACGCAATGCATTTTTTTTTTTTTTTTTGGTCCCTTAGATGACTATCATAGGTGATGTTAGCGAACAATCAAGCAAAGTATTCAAATTTGAAACATTTAAAAGTTTTATAAATAAGTTTACATTAATAGAGCAATAAGATGAATGATACCTATAAATCGTATAGGATTTATTATTATTATTATTATTATTTTTTATTTAATTCTTGAAGAGAAGAAGGTTGATAGGTTTTTAATGTCACACTGTGGTTTAGGGTTACAAAATGGGCGATCGGCGACGGTCTAAAAATCATCCCCAGTATCAGAAGAGGGTTGAGGGGGAGGGGGTTATATCGCACTAGTGTTACGTTATTGGCGGCGGTCTGGAACTCACCACTAAAGGTGGTCCGAAATCATGCCATCACAACTTTGATCTACCATACAGGGAATGATTCTAATATTTCACTTAACCCCAAATGCATTATCTGAGAAAGGTATTAATTGGAACATGGAGGACATTGCAGTCACGGCGTATATTACATACACTAGCTACCATTAATATACGCGGCAGTTTTCAACCAATCGAACTCACAATCTTCCAATCACGAGCTCGGTGCTCTACCAACTACCTAAGCTGTATCTAATTCTTAATTATAAAAAAATATCTAATTTCAATACTTTCACGAATATTTCTTTCACTCAATACATATATTTCTTTTATTTCTTTATGTATTTCTTTATCATTATTATTATTATTATTATTTTACTATATACTTAACGAGCTCATTCATTCATCATTATTAAAGATCTCATTCATCATTTTTATTTAAACTTTGCTTTGTTATGAGTTCATTTCTTCTACAGTAATTTTATTTTTAGTTCATAATGAAACATGTACTATTATTTATGCATGTACTAGTGTATAAAACATTCTAAAAACTTTTATGGTAATAAGCACCTCCATCTAAGTTATCGTGACGCGAAAGTTTATTTTGATGTTTAGCGTGTCACTTTCAAAATATCTTCAAAATGGAAATTTCTCATTAAATGTTCGTTATGTTTTGTTTAAGTTTTTTCTGAATGCTTGTTTAAGTTTTTTCTGAATTTCTTTGTTTATAGCAAATTATAAATTTTACTATACATGAAATTTTTAGGTTTTATTTTTAACACAAATACTTATAAATGTAAATATAAATAGCAATGAGTTTAGGCAGGCTGGAATTATAATTATGCACATACTGGATAATATACTCTTTCATATATACTTTTGAAATAATATGATTTAAAGTTAATATGATTAATATGATGAAATTATATGATGATTACTTTCTCTTACCCATAAGGTAGAGAAAGTATTGTTTTTGGCTCAAATTTTCGAACGCGAGATTTTGTTATATTTACACGTTTCGAGCTGTCCTGAATACGAAAATCATGTTTTTAGCAAATGGTCTGTGTGTATGTCTGTTTGTCTGTGTGTATCTGTGTGTGTGGGGGGGGGTGTCTGTGTGGGGGGGTGTCTGTTATCAGCATATCTCAAAAACAAATTATGGCAGAAAGAACAAACTTCGTAGTCTAAATGTGTATCATATAGGGATGCTACAGTAAGCTTTTCGTTAAGATCAAGCAAATGGTTCGTGTACAGGGACATTGAAGAGAATTCTAATACATTACGTCTATGGGGGAAATTGCAGGTAAGTAGATTTTAATATCTATAGACTGCACTAAACCAAATGAAACGAATATATATTTTTTGTAATAGAGATAGTTAACTGGGGAAAAAAAATTGTGTATGTAGGAGCCTCGCCTCCCGCCCTGGGGGGGAAGTCCCCCCTCGAGGGAAGTAAATTTTCATGATGGGTATCTTTCAAAAGAGCTCGCCAATACCTTTAAAACGAATGGTTGAACCATCGATGTGCGATAATTTAAAAGAAAGTTATCGATTTTTTTTTTAACTTTTAACGAAAAAAAACTGAAAAGAAAACATAATTAAAAAATATATATATATTATTATTACTTTTTTTTTAATATTGAGAATAAAATGAACTTTTTTTGGATATTTGGTATTATACTACTTCTCTACTATGGAAATCGTCTGCATTATCATAAAAGATAATTTTTTTAAATAATAATTTTAATAAAATATTTTTTAAAAACAGAATTATTTTCTAATAACCGAATTAAATCTATATAAATGTAGGTGCATTAATGAAACGGGGGGTTGAGGGGGGCTACCGCCCCTCACATAGAACTAATTATCATACAAAACTCTTCAGAAGCTTAATATGAATTGTTTAACGCAGGTTTACATAACAGTACTCGTTATCTTACCTTTTAATCTGCAACCTGTATTTATAGTATTAAATTTCAGGGTAAGAGAAAGTCGTGTGAGTGACACACCAGATTATTTTAATATATTTTCGTGATTTTTTTTTTAATTCTTAACTAAATATTACATTCAAGTAACATTTATTATTATTATTATTATTATTATTATTTACATAAGCAATTCTTATTTTCAAAGAATTTCATGGTATTAAAATAGTTTCACCGTTTTTTACAGATTGCATATTAGTCAAATAAAAACCAGTGTTTCAAATTTTATGAAATTCATAATCATAAACGTCACTGACACGGAGTAACCATCTCTTTTGCAAAGGATCGAAATTCTGATAAAATATTTCCGGAGAAGAAAAAGGAATGTATATCATACCGTCGCTAATTGCCTACTATGTTGTGTGGCATATAGATGGCTGTATCGAATTTTTTTTTTTTTTTTTTTTTTTTAATATCAAATTACCAATAGTGCGGAAAAATTGCCTTATGCTATATCTTCAGTTGCCTCTGGGGTCGTTTATATAAAAATTCGTTAATTTTATCGTTTTTTCAATATGAATATATATATTTCTTTAAATAAAAATTGGAATCCTGTGTTCCAATAATTCCAAAAATTTCCCATATGATATCCTTAGAGCGTGTGCAATTTTTTATTGATGTGAGTCAATGGCTTCAGTTGCCTCTACGGGTCACTTATCTGGCCGAAGTCGCTCATTTTAATGATTTACCTTCAACACTTCTAGGATTGTAATTCTTTTAATTATGATTATTTCTATTCACCTTTTTTAGTTTTTTTTTTTTTTTTTTTTTTTTTTTTTTTTCATGAACAAATTATACATTTGTGCATATGTGCAATGCGTACATTGTTAAAAAAACACGTAAATTTACGGGCCTTTGCCCGTTTAATTTTTACGGTCATACGCGTATACAAGACGGGCATACGCGTATTTTCTGATATTACTTGATATTTTCCGCTATACCACAAGGTTCTTAGCAGTCTATGTTCTGCCCGTAATTTATAATTTTAAATACCACTTTATACAAAATCAATTTTTGCATTATTCCTTTGAAGGTATGATACTACAAACGATTAATGAAATTTATTATAAAAAAAAGTGGTAAACGACTGCTAAGAATTTGTGGTACAGCGGAAAGTATCAAGCCATATCAGAAAATACGGGTATACCCGTCTTGTAGATAAAAAACGGTCGTGACCGTAAAAATTAAACGGGCGAAGGCCCGTAAAATTGACTTTTTTTTTTTTTTTTTTTTTTTTTTTACAATGTGAGCATTGCAACACTTGCACAAATGTATAATTTGTTCATGCAAAAAAAAGTGAATAGAAATAATCATAATTAAAAAAATTACAGTCGTAGAAGTGTTGAAGATAAATCATTAAAATGTCTTTGGCCAGATAAGTGACCCGTAAAGGCAACTGAAGCCATTGACCCACATCAATAAAAAATTGCAAACGCTCTAAGGATACCATATGGCAATTTTTCGACCCTATTCGAACTAAGGATTCCAATTTCTTATTTAAAAATAATAATTAATTAATTAATTTAAAAAATATTGAAAAAACGATAAAGTTAATGAATTTTTATATAAACGACCTCAGAGGCAACTAAAGATGTTAATTCAGTCAAGCAAATTTTGCAAACATACTAACAATAGCATAAGGCAACTTTCCCGCACTATTGGAAATCTGATATATATAAAAAAAAAAAGGATACACCCTAATATAGAGCGACGTTAAACCCAATCTGTTCAATTTGTTTTTTGTAACATTTTAATGTATTAAGACATATTTTTCAAAATTTGTGGAATAGACTTAATAGGATATCCATTTGACAGAATTTACAATTAGTGTGATTTAAAAAAAAAAAATAACTGTAAAAAATAATATATGAAAATTTTCTTTTTCAATTTAGATAAGCAGTTGTTATTTTACAAAATGGCAAAAGAATAGATTTAATATACTTTATACTTTTAAAACATATGATAGTAGTTTTTTGCTTCTTCTTCTTTTGATCATCTAAAACTCTCTCTCAATCGGAGTATAAAACGAATGAGTTCTATTTTAAATTTGCATTTCATGACCAGACCACATCTTGGCTTTCGGCCAACATCCAATTTTCACTTCCTACTGTTAAACGAAATTCTTTCTTTGGACGCTGGCAGAGATATTTAGTGAAATAATCAAGTAATTAAAGTGTTTTGTATTTTTTTTTTCACTTGGAAACCAAAGTGAACATTACATTAAAAAAAAATAATAAAAAGAGTTCGTATATGCAAGGAATTAATTAAAATAATTGATTTAGTTTAGAGATTATTTTTTTAAACATTTAGAGCATTTTAATCTTCACAGTAATTATTTTTTCTTTTGGTTACAGTTAAAAAAAAGTGTCATTTCGTGTGTAAATATTATCGAAGTTTTCATTATAATTTTACGTTTACGTGTATATGATTATTAAATCGATAAATATATCTTTAGAGTGCGTAAATAAGTTGTTTTTAAACATATACTATTTTAAAGGCAGACATTGTTAATTTCAGTCCTTAATAAGTTGACATAAGGTTTAGGCTCTTTATTGTAAAACATCGAAAGAAGTCAACAGTTTTGTGGAAAGTATAACTTAAGTTTACTTTTCGGACACTTTTTTTTTTTTCAGATTTTATTTGTAAATTGTTCACTACGGACATGTTGTATAGAATACTATTGGAACCTCATTGCATATACGCGGTTGGTACCAAAATATGTATATACTTAAAAGAAAGTGTCATTTATTATGTAAATATTATGGAAATTTTCATCATAATTTTACGTTTGCGTGTATATGGCATGAGTAAATCGATAAATAATGTTTTATCATCATTAGAGTGCATGTAAAAGTCGTTTTTTTAAGTATACATTTCAAGGACAGGTTCTATTAAAGATTTTATTTCGTTTAAATATGCTTTAGAGGCTATACTGAAAAACATCGAAAAAAGATAGCAGTATTGTGGAAAATATAATTTCAGTTTTCTACTTTTATGCTTTTTCTGCTTTTTAATTTCAAATTTTAAATGGAAATTGTTTAACACGAACAATGATATACATCGTGCTATTGAAATCTGATTATCTATATAGACACGGAAGGTACCCAATGATACGAAAATTAACTGTTTATATTAACTTATTCCAATTAGTTAAAAAGTTATCAACTTAAAGGACAAAACAATTAAAAGGTAATTGATTCAAAATATAGCTTAAAAAATAATATATAGCTGTATATATATATATATATATATATATATATATACGCTTACAGCAGCACCAAGTGTCTGAAGTGGTTTGGCGGCAAAATATAACCAGCGTCAGCGGGATAAGTTAGAAAAACCTCAAAGACCAAAATTATATGTACAGTCGGTAACAAAAGTGTCCGAACACTAGCAAAAATTCCTATGTAAAAAAAGTACACATCATACGGTTTTGTTAAATAAATCCTTATCGAATCATATTCTTACACTGACTAAGAACAGGATTCGACAAGGATTTTTTAAACAAAACCGTATGAAGTGTACTTTTTTAAAATAGGATTTTTTGCTAGTGTTCGGACACTTTTGTTACCGACTGTAATAACCCGAAGCGGTGTTTTTAGATTTGGGGATTTTTTAAACAATAGTCCCCAATAATTTTGAGAAGTGATATTTGGTATACATTATAGACGATTAATCTTCGAATAGGCAACCGTTACAGTTAAAATTTAGTGATGGATATTGAACGAAAACATTGCACCGAAACGAGTTTGTGAGCTATTTAGATGAATATTTAAACTTTAAAACTTCTTAACACACCATAAAATTAAAGACAGCACAAGCGGTTTCGAAAGGGCGTGGCCTTTCTTCCTCAGGTGCAAAAAAACATGTGCCACTGCCTTGGAAGCAAAAGCAAGGCTGAAAGCGGGGCAAAATCTAGAGGGGGAGGAGCAACACAGCCAACCAATAGGAAGCCTCATGCGAGGACCAATCAGAAATTAACATACACACACACAAATGAAAAAAAAAAGGAAAAAAAACCTCGAAAAAGGAGGGAAGGAATAATTATTTTTAATTAGTCATTATTTTATTTTATTTAAATCTTATTTATCTTATACAAATAAGTGAGCAATGTTTATATATAAATATATATATATGCGTATATTTCACTGTTCTCGAAAACGGTAGATTCGACAGTCACGTGATTTAACACAAAGGTGCCCTCCGAATAGTCATTGTGCACATCGAAGTCAGATTTGCGAATTTTTGAATAGTTTTCATTTAATTAATAAAAATATGAAAATAAAACTTCCCATTTCTATAAAGACGCAGAATGGAAAATATTAGGAGAGATTTCATTGGTTTATTTGAGTGTATTTTACATTGATCTACAGCTACGTTTTGAGGAATTACAAGAGATCTGATTGGTTTATTTGATTTTCATTGATTTGAGTGTATTTTTAGGTTGAACTAGAGCTACGTTTTGAGGAATTACGGGAGATTTGATTGATTTATTTGATTTTCATTGATTTGAGTGTATTTTACGTTGAACTAGAGCTACGTTAGGAGGAATCATTGGAGATTTCATTGGTTTATTTGATTTTCATTGATTTTAGTGTATTTTACGTTGAACTAGAGCTACGTTATGAGGAATTACGCGAAATTTGATTGGTTTATTTGATTTTCATTGATTTGAGGTAAGGGTGTCCAGTGAGGTTTTTTTTATTTTAACATTCGTGATAGTGATTGCCGTGGAGCCGAGTTTCGTGTGTTCTGAGATTCATGCACAGCAAGATAGAGCTGTCCAGTGATGTTTTTTGGCTTTAACATGCGTGAGATTGGTAGCCGCGGATCCGAGTTTCGTGTGTTCTGAGATTCATGCACAGCGGTGTACGGCTGTCCAGTGACTTTTTTTTTTTTTTTTCATGTGCGTGAAGCGTACATACGTGCGTTATAGTGATTGCTGCGAAAACGACTTATGTGCGATCTCTGATTCGATCATTCATCGAACAGGGACTTTTACTATACGAGTAACAGCTTCAACTGTTTCCAAAATGTTCAAAGAATTATCATTTCTCTTTGACTGTTTTCGAGAATATTTGTTTTAATAATAGTTTTGTTGCACAGATTCGAGAAGTTCAAAAAATGTTTGATATTGTCAGGGAGATCTCATACTAAAACTGTGAATAAAATAGTCGCCAATGGAAATATATTTATTTAAGTTTCAATTATTCAATTAAAAAGAAAACCTTTAAATATAGTGCCCAGTAAAGCGGGTGAAGCCTGTTAGTTTAATATTAAATGAATATCTTTTGCAATGCTACAGAAAGATACATACATAAACAGTTTCATATGTATATTTTTTCAGAACAGATATTATCAATTTTTTATTTCATTGAAAATATTCTTTAGACATTGTTTTTTAAAGCATTAAAAATAAGCTGGAAGTTTTGTGGTAAATGTATTTTTAATTTGTCTTTCCTGGCATTTGTTTTAAAATTACAGATTTTATTTGTAGATTGCATACCACAGACAGTGATATACATTTTTTTATTAAGTAAATTATAATTTGGAATTGCCGTAATAAAAGCAGAGCTTTATAATTTTGCCTTCTTAATAATTTTCAAGAAAGTTAAGACGTGTTTATGACTTTAAATGGTCTGCTTGTGATCTATTTGCTATAAATATTTTTAGAATGCTTTGAAACTGATGTGCAGTATTCAGGTTTACGATGAAATGCTCGCTATTAAAATTAACATACATAGCGCTACTGGTTCGTGGTTTGTGTACGGGTAGTCACAAAGTAATTCCAAAGCTTCCACATTTCAGAGACGTGTTTTTTTTTTTTTTTTTTTTTTTTTTTTTTTTTTTTTTTTTCTTTTAATATTTTTATACTGAAAAAAAAAAATAATAATAATATAATTAACATATGTTATACATACGGACGAAAGCATGTTTTATATAGTGTATGCTATGATTAGAATCAAGATTTACAAGGCCAAAAAATTACACAATAATTCTAAAGGATATAGTTTAAATTTGCTTGAAGTGCATTTTTCATTGTGTTATGCGTTTCTAGTATTCTCCAAGAAAGTTGAAAATTTTTAATGACTTCGATTCAGCTATCTGAATTTCGATCCGCCTTTAATTTTAGTTGTCCTCTCATTAATTTACATAAATATTTTTAAAATGCCTTGAAACTGTTATATGTTAATAAGATTTCCTATGCCATATTCAATTTTAAAATTAGTATCAGTAGCACTGTACTGAGTTCTGTACATAAATTGACTTTTTTTTTTTTTGACATATTTTGGTATACGAGGTCTGTCCAATAAATACGCGAACTGGTGCCGTCGGCCATGACGCAGACTATAGCCTCGCTCACTAGCGGTGCTAGTTGCCTGAGACCCAATGAACCATCAATGCATGGCGGATCGTCGAGCTGTGCGTATTGTGCCAGCTGTACTTTTCTGCTGTCCTTGTTTTTACTGTGTGTAGAAAATGGAAATTGACGAAAATAAAGAATTATTTTTCTTACAGTTCTCAAGCGTTTGAGAGGTCGCGTGCGTCGTGTGCGACGAAATTTGACTCAAGGCGATGAATGGATCCTTCACCATGACAATGTACCTGCACATTCAGTATTGATTATTCGTCAGTTTCTGGCAAAAAATTCAATCACTATCCTTCATCATCCCCCTTATTCGCCAGATATCGCCCCATGCGACTTTTTTTAATTCCCAAAATGCAAAAATTTGATGGGGGGATATCACTGGGAAGATGTGGACACAATAAAGCAAGAAACGACGAGGAAACTAAAAGGCCTGTTTGCCGTGGACTTCCAAGGGTGCTTTGAACAGTGGAAAAGAAGAAGGAATAAGTGCGTAGCAACGAATGGAGAATACTTTGAAGGGGACAAAATCGATGTAGACTAAATTTTGCAAAATAAACTTTTTATGGCCTTAGTTCGCGTATTTATTGGACAGACCTCGTATGAGATGCATTTCCTTAGGGGATTTTGGCACTACAAAAGGTTTCACATAAAAAGTTATATTTCCAATTAATATTTATAAATTGAAATATATTTAGGGTTTTCATTATAATATATATTTGATCAATAATACTTACGGATTTTGGAACATTTTTTTGACAAATTTGAAATCTTTAAACTGCGTTTTCTCAGTTTGCAATTTTTACTGAATTTATGATCTTCAAAATGCTTAAAATTCTACAGATATTTAAGAAAACACTTAATATAAGTTTTGGATGCTTAATGGACACTATTTAAAAGAATTAGGAATGAATTTTAAAATTTATTAATCAGTTTTTCTAAACATAAAATAAAATCTTTGAAATGTCGCATAATAATAATGACAATAAATTTAGAAAAGTATTATTTCAATAAGAATAAATTTAAAAATTACTAATATTGACACTAATACACATTTAACTATTATTTACAATGTATATATTTGTAAATCAACTAAAATAAAATGGCTGTCATACATTCTTTATACAAACTTCAAAAAATTATCAGAAACTTTACAATAAAGAAGAATTTATCCAGTTCCTTTAAATTAAAAAATTCTTTTAAACATTATCAATTCGGGCCATTTAAAATTGATTTGTATTAAAAGTTCTTGCGAACATTTCGAATTCAATTCTTTTTAAAAGAAAGACATTCTTTCTAAAATATTACGTTACCTTTGTAAAGAATTGATTTTACTAGTCCAAATGTTCTTTTTCCAAGAAGCATTTTTACTTAGGGAAATTTATCAGACACAGAAAATCATTGATTTTTCCTGCTTGTTTACTCGCTCGTAATAAGACGTGACAGTTGTTTAACTCTTTGATATTCTCAAAGGTTATTTGTCATGCTTGTTCACAAGTGATTTCGGCAGGTGAGAGGAAAATAAAGATGAAAAGGAGGCACAATATCAGAATTTTTGAAATCATTCACTGTAACAAGGATTAAAAAGATCAAACAGCGATAGAATAACATCAATTTCTTTACGCAAGTATTTATTAATATATTTTTAGAAGAGAGTATGAAGATTTTTTTTTTCTAAAACAATTATTACTTTCTTATATATTCAATAGAAGAAAATATTGGATTCGTAAAAATTTTCGACCTCGGGTTTTTGATGGTTTTACACGTTTTGAGAGGTGTAGAACACGATTTGATCATTTTTAGAAAATGTCTGTCTGTTTGTGTGTGTGTGTGACAAAATTTTGTGGCGTCTGTATCTCAGGTACTACTGTACAGAATTTCATAAAAATTGGTATGTAGTTACACATTGACATAAATCAGTGACTATCAACTTTTGGTAAAATTTGTCCAACAGCTTGCGTTGCCATCCCGCATTTTCTAAATTTTTAACAAGGTGCTATAGGACAATAAATGTACATAAAGAAAATTATTTTTTAATAATCATTATGAAATTTAAAAGAATAATTCGTAATAGAGATAGTCAACAGGGAAAAATAAAATCTTGTGTGGGAGGGACGACGGGGGAAGTCCCCCGTCGAGGGGTGTAAATTTTCATGATGGTTATCTTTCAAACGAGCTGCCTTTAAAACGAATAGTTGAACCATCGAATTGCATGAATTTAAAATAAAGTTATTGATTTTTTTTTTTTTTTTTTTTTCATTTTTAACAATTTTTTGTATTTTTGTATATATATTTTTTAATGTAATATTGAGAATAAAAATGACTTCTTTTGAATATTTAGTGTTGTACTACTCTTCTAATATTAAAATCTGCATTATCATGGACGATAATTGAAAATAAAATAATTTTAATAAATTATTTTTACTGAGTGAATTTGTACAGGAAAATATAGATGAAAGTCATGTGGTGGCCATAACATACTAGTTTTTCTTGATTTTATAAAACAATTTATATTGATATTTAATTTTTATCAAGTCATTTATTATATTATTTAGTATTTAACAGATTATCTTGGCAATTATAAATATTGCTTATATAATTTCAACCTCATATTATGCAGAGAACACAAATTTCTTAATTTATACCAGAGCATTGTTAGTACTCACCCCTTTTTCACATTACAATTTATTTAGAATAATAATCTCCAATGTGTGATTGCGATTAAATAAGAAGAAAATTGCACTTTAATGAAAAAAAAAAAAAAAAAAAGCGTGTACTACTGGTGCTCCGGAATAAATTATAACAACTGGAAATTCTTTATTATGTGATTAAATACGAAAAATAATAATAGAAAATTAAACATAAATAATAATAATAATAATAAAACTATTATATTTGAAGAATTGCTTTGTATATCTAACTTACAGCCGCCTGTATAATAATATGCATGCGCTTTCAAAGCATAAATCATGCTCACAATATATACATGTTACACTATAAATATATATATAAAACCGATAATTATTCAATCATACTGGGAAGTAGTCTCTTCGCATATACTTTAATTGCATTTTCAAATAAATTTAATAATTAAATATTATATTTTCGATAAATAAAAATTCTATTAATATATATAACGAAATTCTAAATTATCTTTTATATTTAAACACATTTGTTTTTCTATAAATAAATATCTTAATTTTAATAATATATTATCTTTTAATCTATTAAGTAAATCATTTTAAAATAAGAACGTATTTTTTAAGGCATAATAATTCATTTCTTGCGATTTAAATACATTACGTATTAAAAAAAAATGTACTTTAAGAATTTCTCCTAAAGATAAATCATTATATATATATATATATATAAACTGTTCTCAATTTTTAGCCGTTGTGTATTCTATAAATTTCAATATATTCATTTAAATTAAGCATTTTTATTTTAAAATAACTAAATTCCGCAATAAATGTCAGTTTAAACAGCATTAAATGGTGATTTATATTTCTAAATTATATTGTGTTGCAATAATTTCAACCTTTACGGCTCCTATGAAGCAAACGATTTTTGACGTGGTAATTGGCATAAAAGTTTGTCTTAGATTTTGTAACGAATGCTCTAATTTCAAAATATTCATATTATTTTATTCGATAAAAAATTGAAAGCATTTGTCTGTAAAATTGGCGATATTTTTCTGAATCGTGGCGTATTTCCACCCGTCTTTTCGCAACTGTCATGTCATAGTGAATTCGAATTACTATTACACACACTTCGCTCCGAGACTACTACCCTTATAATACGTATTTCCAAGCCCTATCTCTCACCTCAATTTGCATTTACGAAATACACCATCTATGTGTACTGCCACAAAAATAGTGTAATTGCTCAGTGATGTCTCTCCAAAAAAAAAGTAATATTATTATTATAAATTAGTCTGTTTTATTCTATCGTCCACCTGTTACATTAATTTTAACTTGGACTTTGTTATGGAACGTCTTTAACGATAATCCCGGATTCAATACTATTCATACGCATTTTATTTCTAAAATATATACTTTTAATTATTTTAGAATTATGTGAGACAGAGGAAAATTTTATGGGAATGTCTCACAAATCATTGTAAAGAGATGGAAAACACTGATTTCAGGGGTCGCAGCGTTCTTAAAATTTTACAATCATTTTATATTTTACTCACACCACAATTTTTAAAAAGAAAATTTTCTTGGAGGTTTTTGTACTAATTTAGCATAAAGACCTTCAGGATTTTTTTTTTTTTTAAATTAAGTTTTGAGTACAATAAAACGATCGTAAAATTATAGGAATGCTGCGAACCCTGTCGATCTACATAAATTAGGAATTATTTTCTGAGAGACATGAGAAAATGAATAACCTCCATAATCAGCTGGTCTATTTTTAAAGAAAAAGGATTGTTTTTGAGTCAAATTTTAGAAATTGAATTTTTGCTATATTTGCAAGTTTCGAGGTCCCCTGAAGTCTATTTGTATTAGATATTTTTCAACTAAGACTAATTTTAAATACACAGTGCTGTTTATAATGTATATTGATTATAGACAATATACAGGGCTACCCAAAATTAAGCTAAACGTTCTTTACGTTAATGTAGCTGAGAAAGAGCTTTGTTACATTTTATTATGTCGACGAACACCGCTCAGGAAGCAAAATTAAATTTTCATACGCATACAATAAACAAAGTATTTTTTGAATTTTCAAATCTGCTTTCTTTCATAAAATTACGTTTTAAGGTGCCCTGATTATGAGAGTTTAATTTTTAGCCGTCAATGTGTATGGATATCTTTTATCAGCATAACTTAAAAGAAATAGTTGCAGGAACTTTAAATTTGGTATTTTCAAGTCCGTATTAGGTTGTCCCTTAAGTTTGAAGGCAAATTAATAATAGTTTTGATATATATATTAATAATTGTATGCACTATAATTGAATAGCGGGTTGAGGACGGCGGTAGTCCCCCTCTCAAAGAATTACATGGTAAATAAAACTGTTGCTGAACCTATTTTAGATTATTTAAATAGTACAATGAACTTTAATGTGTTACGCTATTGTTCTTATGGCATAATAGCATTCTATCATTATATCATTGAAATTCAGGTTAAAAGAAAGTCATGTGAGTGATACACAAGATTATTTTATGTACAAAACTTTTTAATAGTGCTAAAAATAGCCACTCTTTTGATAAAATTATTGGTTTTTAAATAAATACTGAAATGTGGTAATTTAAATGCGTCAAATATCTAAAAAGTTATTTAAACACATTTCTTAATGGGCTCATTATTATTTTTTTAAAACTATTTTGGCATTATAATTCGAACAATAAAAGGGATAAATTATATTCAAGAGTTGCTATGTGCGCAGCAACATAGCAAATAGCAAATTTGCGAATGCAAATAGCAAATAGCAACATAGAAAATTTGTCATAGTTGCTATGACAAACATTTGTTTTTTCTATATTTCTTAAAAAATGTATTGAGAAATATATTCTTTTTAATCAAATCACGTAAATTATCCAGTATTCTAAACATTAATTTTATACATTTGCCAGCAACAAAAACTACCAAGACCATGTAAGATAGTAATTTCTATAGCTGTTCGGTCTCTTCCGAGGAAGAAATAATTGTGATGGTAGGTCTCCGGACTATCCTTAGTTATGAATCCGAGACCATACCCAAAAGCCCTTTCGCTCTCGAGTTATGTAAAAGAAAGCATTTTAATTTCCCTCTTGCATGAGAAAAAATGCTTTCATGCAACAGTTAATATCAAAAGGTATTTTATATTAAAATTTTATTATTAAAACTTTGAAAATCTTCTTATTTGAAGATTACTTGGCATCATTATCGTTGTTAGCGTGGATTAATTCAGCTTTTACAATACAAGTTTACGTAATGTCTGTTTAATAATACACTCGTTACAAATTTTAAATTTGAAAATAATAATAATAATTTGACAAACGTCCCTATATTTTTTTAGATGCACAAAAGATTATTTGATGTAAGATTATTATTAACACGCTTTTATTAGCTTCACCTGTATGTATGTTTGTAACCGCTCTGGGAGCAAACAAAAAATTCATATTGTAAAAAAAGACTTTCCCTATACGTGAACGGCGTGGCGTTAAGGTATAGTTCCGCGCTACGAGCCTAAAGGTCTAGCGTTCTATCCCAGTCAGGGGAGTTTTTTAAAAATGGTTTTTGTTTAATTCTAAATTATTTTAATTAAAGATTTAAATGTATGTAAATATTATGGTGTGTCACTCACACGATTTTCTCTTACCATGCATTTTAATACTAAGATAGATATTTTGTGCTTTTTAGTTCACATTTCTATAAAAGCGTGTTCTTTAATTTTTTAAAACTATAATATTATTTAAAATACATTTTAGAAAACCTTTTAAGTTGTAAGATGCACTGTTGGTTTACTAGTTGTAATCTACAATTATATCTAATAAACATCTATTAAAACTCATTAATTAATTCAGTTGTTTGAATGGTGTAAAAAATGTTTTTCTTTAAACTTGATATATCATAGTTATAGTTATAAATATAAGAAATAAACTGAGTTCAAAATTAACAAGTAGATTCTAAATATATATTTATATATATATATATATATATATATATATGTGTGTGTGTGTGTGTGTGTTTTTGTAAGAATTACTATTCATCTTGCATTATTGTTATTAGTATCATTGATATTTATTTATTCTAATGTATTTTATTATTGGAAATTAGTTTTCTCATCATAAGTAGAATTTTAAATATTTAAAAATATAAAATTAAAAATAAAATAAAATTTCTTCTAAGAGATTTTCCCTTAATACAAATTTCAATTATTGTGCATTTAAACGAAGAAAAATTTTGAAAATTTCTCAAAATTTGAAATTTTATAAAAGCAAAGCTTTTCTAAACATTTAATTAATTTCCAGTTTTTCACGTTTCACATTTAAAAGAATAGCATGCCTTTCAATTCAATTATCTTCTAGTTACCCGTAAAATTATTAAAGAGCGGCTTTGCTTTTTCCTGATCCATAATCAAATTCGGGAGTGTTTGCATTAAGGTATTTTAATAGGAATATTTCGGAGGATAAAACACACTCATTTATCAAAAACTAGAAATAACCATTTTGTCCGATAAAATTATTCTCGCATGAAGTGAATACTAAATAATAGTTTTCTTTTCTTTAAAATTTATAGGTACAATATTTTCAGTAAATTTTTATTTGATAATTTAATAAAAAAAACACATAATGTTTCTAATAATTTTGAACAATTAAGTTAAATTATGCTTAACAAATTCTATAATTATTTAATTACACTTGTAGGATAATTTTAAAAATTCAGAAAATTATTTTAATTAATGCAGATTTTGTGTTCTATTATGTATCTGCCACAAGACAGATTTTACAAGTAATTAAAAACTGTATTTTTATTTTTATTTTTATTTTATTTACTTAATCATTTATTTATTAATTTGTTTATTTATTCATTAACAAATGCAATTGTTTTAAAACACATTTTTATGAACTTAGTACGGTTTCTTAAAATTATAAAATATGAATTTATCTATTTCTTAATCACTCGCTCTGAAAGTGTCAGTAAGTAAGCTTTATGTTATTATCGCGAAATAATTACTGAAATTTACCTTCGTACAGTCCTTTACAGCTTAATAATATTTATTATAAATAACGATAATTGGTTTATAAAAAAAAATATTTAAACATATCCATTTAATTTAATACCATATACTTTGTACTGTAATGTGCATTTCAAAAACTGACTATTTAATATACATACAACATTAAAATTTCACCCCCACCCAAAAAAAAAATATTATTATTATTATTATTATTAAAAATAAAAATAGAATAAATAAATGGAATAATAATAATATTTTCAATTCATTTACGGTTAATATTATACCAGCGGTTACTTATTTATTTATTTTTTTTTCTGCAACATAAGTAAAGAGCTCCTTTGTTCTTTCCTAACCTATAATCAAATTTAGAAACGTTTGCATTAAGAGATTTTAACAGAAATATCTCGGAGGATCAAACATGCTCATTTATCGCGAAAGACTCAAAGTAATCTCTTGGTCCAATAAAATGATTCTTACATGAAGAGAGCACTAATGAAAGATTCTTCATCCTTCCTAAAAGTGCTAATCAAAAAGATATTTTACTAATATTATTAGTTTCCGTGATGACTATATTTTTACAATTTTAGAGAGTTTTTTTTTTTTTTTTTTTTTTTTTTTTTTTCAGTGTGTAAATTTGTAAATATTATTTTAGAGAAATAATGTGGAATTATGTCAAGTGAATAACGATTTATTAATTGCTAAGATTTGGATGATATGTAATTAATTTTGTGCTTAGTACAATAAACTTACTTGAAAAGCATGAATGGCGAAGAAATATTTATTTTGATTCCTGATGTTTTGTGTTTATATATATATATATATATATATATATATATATATATATATATATATATATATATATATATACACTCATGGATTATTTCATAATACACTCTTAAATTCATTAATTAAACTTTCAGTTATTTTGAAATTTTTAAAAGAATAACCATTATTTTTTCTGCTCATACACAATCACACAAAACAAATTGTATAGATTTAAATTATCTCCAGTTACAACAGATATTTTTTTTTAACTCTTTTTTTTTTTAACTCTTAACTCGCATAACAGCCACTTGAATTCCACTAACCAATACTATACAGATTATAAACTATTTTTGTCGATACTGTGGTTAGAAGACATAAAGTTAATCTAACTTATTAGAACGTCTACCTACTTTCCCTCAGTAATCGAGTAAACATACATAGTAAGCACGTCCAAAAAATGAGTTAACATTGAAAGTTAGAAGAAAATATTTTGAGCGGTTTTTTGAAATGCCAACATCTGAGATTTAAAATTAACCTAACTATTTAGGATGCCTATAAATTTCCCTATTATACCAGACTAATACTTAGGAAATAGCATTGAAATGCGACTTATATAGTAAATTTAAATAAAATTGTTAATGCCGTTTTGGAGATACTGACTTTCGGTTTCATTTCCGTTTTTCTTAATTTTACGAAAACTTGGTAGAGCCATCTATAGTAGCCATCTGTACAATGCATATGCCTTAATCATAAATTACTGTTATTGCCGATACATAAGTGGAGGCCTCCCTGAGGAGACTCAAAAACATTTTGGGTTCCGTCTGTGTGTGTCTAGTTATCTCGCGATAACGGCCGCAAAAATCCCGTTATTGACTTGGAATTTGGTAAAAGTATTCAGGAGCCCTACGGAATTTTCTGTATAGTTTTGAGTATGTATTAAATTTGTATTTTCTGTACAGTTCGTCGTTCTTATCATTACGGCCTACGGAAAAATTTGTATGCACCGTGATTGCGCCGCAAAAATCACGCTATTGACTTGGAATTTGGTATACATGTTTATCAGTCACACAGAATTAGCTCTATAGTTTTGGGTGCGTATTTAATTTGTAGTTCGTGTACAGGGATAAGCCAAAGTTTTTCTTATCATTATATATAGCTTATCTGAAGAACTTGTATGTAAAGCAATAGCCCCCTAAAAATCAAGCTATTGACATGCAATTTGGTACACACGTTTATGAGACCCATAGAATTAGCTGTATGTGTGTGTTTCTCATTTGGTGTTCGTGTACAAGGACACGCCAAAATTTTTCTTATTATTACGGATTAAGGTCAGAAATTGTATGTACCGCAAATGCGGCCGCAAAAATCCTCCGATTGACTTGCAAATTGGCACACACGTTCAGATTCGGTACAGAAAGAGCTGTATAATTTTTAATGTCAATATTGTTAATGGATTGTGTACAGGGACACGCCAAAATTCTTATCATTACGGCATATAGGATGAATTTCATTTAAAGGCATTTTAAGATCATTACCTTGAAATCAACGAAATGAAATTAGCGTACATTACTGAGATGCTTAAACTTATGTGTTTTCTGCAGGAAATATGTGCGCTTAGACATCCTAATAAATGTACCGAACCATAAAAAAGGGTTCGGACAATATCACGTAATCATCCAAAATATGTCAAATTTCGAACAATTATTCATGAAAAACGTAGAATAAGCTGAATAGTTTTTACTGGTGTGTACAAAGTTTATGGTTCGTTTACAGAGGCATGTAAAATAATTTCGTGACATTAGAGCCTATGGACAATGTTTTATTTAAGCGCACTTTAATGCGTTTATGCTGCATTGAATATAATAGAATAAATATACATTATAAAAATGCTTTAAAGCATTTTTACTCGAAAAAAAAAAGGTATGTATAGGCTAAATATTTTATTTACTGGATCACACAAGATTCCGATGACGTACAATCATCCAAATGATTGTTTGAAAAATTAATAAGTTACAATTAATTAGGTGTATTATTATTATTGGCGTAAATGATAACTGTGGCTACTTTTCCGGAATACATAAAAGAATTTCGCACTATTACGGTGTATAGTCGGTATTTCTTAAAAGTGTATTTTAACATGGTTACAATTTACATATAATGAAATTTTATTAGAATTTTACAAGCATGTTTTTAATGTTGAAAATTATGGGCATAGAATTGGTAATTAGTTTACAGTGTTACACAAAATAATTTCGATATGATATGTAATATTTTTGCATAAAATTTGGTACAAATATTTATGAATTACAGGGAATTAATACAATAATGTCAGTTATTTGGAATACATATATATGCAATGCATATATAGAGAGATGGGTGTAGAAAGAGAGATAAAGCGGGGGGTTTAAGGGAGCGGCATCCCCCCTCAGAAAAGTATCTGCTTATATAGAAAGCCAATTGAATCAATTTATATACTATATAATAGGAATAAATAAAAATGATTTGTTGAATAATGTGTGATGCAAATAGGACGTTGGGGCTCCTGATATGCAAATCCACTAGTTTTATTTTTGTTCGTTTTGAAGACAGGATTTTTGGAATACCCCTCAAACATACATCACACATTCACAGACAGGCCTTTTCATTTTTCATGGAAAACTCATGTTTACAACGTTCTTGCCCTAATTTATAAAATTTCTTTATTTTTGGTTGTTTTGAAGATGTTTTTGTCCGAATGTCCCCCATAAGTATATTTACGCACTCGCCGACCAGTTAAAAATAATGTTTTTTTTTTTTGTTGTTGTTGTTGTTGTTGTTTTTTTTTAACTTAGAAAACCTAAAAAATGTAAATGAAGTGAAAAATCTGTATAGAAATATTCGACGTAATAAAATATTTCTAATGCATATGGCAGTTGGGTAATGCAAATAAAAATTAACGCCTCCTTTCAAAACTTCCCATTAACAAGAAACAAGGCTATCCTTTAATTATTAAAAAAAAAAAAAAATCTGAAAATTCTTATTATCAGGCATATTGCGTATTTTCCAAACACCTGCTAAAATACTTGCGAATAATTATTTTTTTGAGGCAAAATTCAATCAAAAACCAGAAACTTTTTCTGTCACACTCACAAAAAGAAAAAAAAAAAAAAAAAAAGCAAATCGGAGATGGCTAGTGGACCACTTCGCCTGATCTATCAATCTGGAACACTTCCATCCAGATAGTTCTTACATCTCGCTGAAAATTTGATGGAGCTCCATCTTTCTTGAGCCTCTTACGCGTCTGGAGATTAATTGGAACATCATACGGTTATTTACTATATCCGAGGAAGCGTTCAGGTAGAAGATGCAGTTCTATCAAGTGATCGCTGATGATCCTACCTAAATTATGCATTTAAGGACGGACAGACATGTTTATTGTGTATAATTATTGTACTGTCTGCTGCAAATGTTCATTCTTCGGAAAAAAAAAGGATAGTTGTCACAAAATCTGCGTGTGCTGCACTTTGATGTGACGCCTGTTGCAAGGCGAAGTTGACAAGAGTGATATTTTTCAGTCAATGCTTAGACTCATTAAAAATTATGGATGTAACTCCACTTCCTTCTTTCCCTGCCACCATGTGTAGTGTGCCATATTGAAGCTATGACCAACGTGTCGTACGTGTCGTTTCATCCACATCCGGTTATATCGATGTGCTTATATGACCTGCATCAAACCGAGAATTAATGAAGATTCTCTTTTAACACAGCTACGGATAAAAGAGCGCAAATATTTTCGGATTGTACGACTGGATGTTGGGAAAATACTATACATTCATGCTGCTGACGATGGAGCCTTTTATTCACAGGTACGCAGATTTGATTACAGTTTCTTCTTTCTCAGCTATTTTTGAATACAAGATCGTTTGCGTTTTGTTTTAGATCATGCATTCTGCTATGAAAATATTTTGCATTAGTGTGTATTATACTCTGATAAAGTTTTCACCAACGTTTTCAGATTATTGTATATAGTTCAAAAAGGGTTTTGTTTTGATCGGCGTCAACAGTAAAACGTGATTTTGTTTACACCAGTTTATACATAAATTTAATGTTATGATAAAAATTAATTTTTTACAAATTTTAAGTAAAAATTTCATTTGATTTTTTTTTCTGTCTCTGAGTATATAAAGAATAAATACATTTATTAAGCCTTTTTTCGAATTACGTTAAATTATTTTCATTTCACTAAATTCCTGAAAAACAACGTTACGATACTCAAGTGTCATAAAACAATTAAAAAAAGTTTCAAAATTGTGTGTTAATTTATGTTTTTATTTCCAAAATATTTTATATCATCATTTATATTCAGTAACCTCATTTTAATTTCGTCTACTTTCTATAAAGTTGAATAATTTTTTAAGTGTGCTAAAAATAAATAAATATGTACATAAACAAATGTTTTCATCGAGAATTTAAATATCATTAATCAAGCGAATTATAAAATAAAAGATAAAGGCCTTCAAAAATGCAATTTTTAAAATTTTATGTTTTTTCTGCTTTTATCTTTTGATAAAGTGATTTGTATGCAAGTCAAATTTACATGCAGGAACATAAATTTCAATTTCTTTTTTCATAATGTATAATTAATTTTGCTTCATTTTTTTTCTTTCTTAGAGAACTTTGTGGGATACTCTACAACATCAAAAAATGGAAATTCAGCATTTGATTAAAACAGAAGCAAACGGCTAATATATTCGATTATTTTATCTTAGAACGGAAAATGGGCAGCCTTTCTTTTTATCTTTTACCTTTTTTTTATTTATTAAAACAAGGAGAAAAAATAACGCAAAACGTAAGGAAACTGTACAAGTTTTAAAAAAATCCTTTGATAAAACGAAATTAGATAATCTTTGCCAGTCGTTGGGTAAGTGGTTGTTGGGTATGCAAGAAAATCAATTTACTACAGCAACTGTATAATAAATTGATTGTACTCATCGGAATTAAAATGGCGCAAGTCAAAATTACTAACATAATAGATTTTGTTTATTACCATAATTGTTCGAAATTTGTTTCACATGAAACATGATTTTTTTTTCTCAATGCACTGTTTATTTTATCATAAAAGCTGCAATTTTAACTTAATCAATTATTTGTATTTGAAACAAATTTACATACTCTGTTTATCAAAAGGGGATTTTAAGTAAAGGGAAAACTTAATCTGAGACAGATAAAACAAAACAATTTGTGGTGCAATGTTGTTATTATCTTTTTTTTTTTTTTTTTTATCTAATATAATAACCATTTCTCTTTTCTTTCTATATTAGATTAATCTGCTGATTTAATTTAATTCCTTGAGATAAAATCATGTGGTATAGAATTACAAGAAATTTGATGGACTTGTGCACCTTCGTCTACATTGCTTTGTCTCTATATATTCATAAAAAGTTACTGCTGTTGACATCATTTTTTTTTTTTGTTTGTTTGTTTGGTCTTCTCCCGCATCTCCTCTCGAACGGGTGTGTCCTCCGCATCATGAGATGTATATCAATATTTGCTGAATAGACCAAGGCAGACATTTTTCTTGGTTAGAGATTTTTATTGCCTTAACTAACGAAGTTACCTATTAAAGTCCGTGCCGTAACAATATACTCTATATGCCAACTTGCAAATAGTTTCTCTTATTACAATTTTTTTCTGTCAATGACGTCATTTTCCACAGAGAAATTAAAATACTATCAATGGTGCAGATAAATAAATATATAAATAAATAAAATAAAGTAACATAAATGTTATGTTGCTATTGGTAACAAAGGAATCTATCATCCGCAAATAAACAAAAAGCATTATCTTAGATATTTTTAAGGAAAAAGTTAATTTAGAAATTCAATTTATCGTCTTCAAATATGTTTTTTTCTACATTAAGAAAATTAAATATATATATATACAGGGTGATCAGTTTAAAAGGGTACCCGTTGGTTTTTCTTATAACGCTTAAATCTGACGGATGTGGCAACTATTCTAACATGGAAGTATGATTGTGTGAACCTTTTTTAAGTTTTTAAGACAATTTTTAACACTGTTGGACTGTTAGAACTTTATTTGTGAGGTAAAACAGAAATGGTAACGCACAATTTTTTTAATAGGAAGAATTTTGCAAAACGCCGTCTTAGTGTGTGTCAGATCCAATCTTCACACCATAATTCATGACCCAACCCTACATGGTATCTCCACAGCTGTGCTGATTTAGTCGTGAATGCACTCTTTTATATGTATAAATGTACGGTTATGTGAAATCACGTTTTGTCGCCTCCCCTTGGTAGTCGAATTTCTAAAATTCCAGAAATTGATTTTTTGGTGTTTGTTTTTGTTATATTTAAAAAAAAAAAATTGCACGTGTATCTATTTCGTTCTTTGAGATATAAAGAATTATGTAAAATCCCTTTTTTGCCTATGTGAAAAAAATTTTACTCCCTCTTCCCCTTGAGTTTTGAATACCCAAATTCCAAAATTTGGTTTTTAGGTATTTGTATTTCTTATATTTTAAAGCAAAAAACATATGGATATATATATTTTTTTTTTCGTTGAGATGTAAAGTTTTCTGTGAAATCATGTGTTCAGCATTTGAAATCACGTTTTATCCCCTCCCGCTCCTTGTGGACTGAATTTCTCAAATTCCAGAAATTAGTTTTTAGGTATTTGTGTTAGCTGCAATATAGAAGTTGAATATGTATTTTAAAGCAAAATACTCATATCTGTTTGAGATATAAAGTGTTATATGAAATCACGCTTTGTGTATGTAAAATCACGTTTCTCCCCCCACCCCCTTCACTCCTTGGGGACGAAATTTCGAAAATTCCAGAATATGAGTGTTAGGTATTTGTGTTAGCTATATTTTAAAACAAATGTTTTACAGAATCGGATGTTTTCTTTGAGATATAAAGGCATTTGTGAAATCACGTTTTGCCCTCCTCCTCCCATCGGGGAGCGAATTTTGTAAAATCGCTTCTTATTATGTGTCTCTGTTACAGAAGAAATGTTTTTACCAAGTTTGATGTTACTAGGTGTAGGGATTAGGGATGGGCGATGATGAATCACCCTTTCACTCAGTCAGAACAAATGACTATATATGTGTAGAATTAAATTTCTGTAAAAAAATTACTTAGAGCATACATTGACAACAAAATGAATAATTTATGTTTATAAATGATCTTGGATTTTTTTTTTTTCCTAGGACAGGATAATTGTTTTCACTCAGAAGTTTCGGGTTTACATCGTTTGCTTTATCCTTCATTTATCAGGACGTTTTTCCCTTGTATAGTAAGTCTAAAAAAATATTAAATTAAAATTGAGATAAAATCTACAAAGTTAATTTTATGAAATCAATATATTAACTGTTGCTAAGTAACGCAAATTCATACTTTAAGATAAAAATCAGTTATTTATTTCATTTTATTTATTTATTTATGTATGACTTTTTTTTTTTTTTTTTTTTTTTCGTTTTTTGTATATTTAGACCATATAAAAATGTTTTTTCCTTTTTTCAATCTCGCATCAAGTTAAAAAAAAAAAAATATATATATATATATATAAATGGAAAAATCGTATGAATTTTTTTTAATGTATAAAGTAACCGTTGCTAAGAAATGCAACACAATTATCCCATGGTTTTTATAGAAGAACTAGCTAAAAAAAAAAAAAAAATACTATCGTACTAAATTAAATTATGCTTTTTACAGACTTTTATACCTATTATACCTTATTATATCCTTATTATTATTATAATTTTGTTTAATACATTTAAGAATAAATAAATGTCAGTAATATTGTCGGAGTAAATATGCATAAAATTTAGGAAACTGTTTTGAAAAACAAGTACTAAATGCTAAGATTAAAAGCAAAGAATAAGCAAAACGTTTTTCTCAAATGTCTCTAATTTTATTGGAATGGGTACCTTGGGAAGATCATTGAATTCTTCAAGAAAATTGAATGTTTATGCTATTCAGCTTAATTGCTTTAGTAAGAAATGGAAACTGTCAGCATCTTCAGCTTGCATTCTAATTTCTCCTCTTCCTGAAGTACTCCTCTGAGAACCTGTAGATTAAAATCTTGAAGTCGTTTTAGAAAATATCGCATGTTTATAATAAAATTTATTTTTGCAATATCTATGTTATTTGGCTATGCTCAAAGTAGTCTGAAACGGGCCAACTTTTAAGGAATTTAAATGCAAATATTTTTGTAGTTTTTTTTTTTTTTTTTTTTTCTTTCTTTATTTAAAGGCTAAAATTTTTTATTTATGTAAGACAACTAAACATATTTCTATAGGGTGAGGTACTTTTGAGCGGTGGAAAAATCATAAAAAATTATCATAATTATTTTTACAGTGATTTGAAAAATAATAAAATTTAAAACCTGCAATTTTTAACAAGTGTTAAGAAAGATTTTATCTCTCTATTACTGTTGTTGAAATATTTGTACATTTTTAATTTTATTGGTTTTATTTATTTATTTTTGTTTAATTTTATTTAATTTAATTTAATTTTTTTGCTTTGTTTTTTTAAATGTCAAAGCTATTTTTTTTTCTGTATAAGTATTTTATGTAACGTTTCGTGTAAATGGTATTTGACATGAGCTTAAAAAAAAAAAAAAAAAAAAAAAAAGTCAAGTTGAAAAATACTCTATAATTAAATGACAAAAAATAATTTTGCTCGATAACTCAATTCTCTCTCTCTCTCTCTCTATATATATATATATATATTTATTTATTATTTTTAAGAAATCACTTTTTTGGCGTAAATTATGCTTAGAATTATTAAATTTTTAATGTTAAAAAGCAAATTGTCTGTCATTTCATACATTTATATCTCATATTAAAGCTGTTAAACTTTCATTAAATTATAGCTAACCATCACAGAGACATCACACGCGCAAGATTATACATCAATAATAAAAAAATCGATTTGACACTTTTATTAAAAATAAATAAATAAATAAAACCGAATTATTTTAATGACTGTAACAGAAAAATAAAACATTTCTTAACTCCTGTTAGAACTGATAAGTTGTTAAAGTAATTCTTTTTTGATTTATTGTAAATAAAATTATTGTCATTTTCTCTCTGATATCATTTCATTCTAAAGATACCTGATCTTAAACCAATTGAAATCTCTAGCTTGTTTAAAAAAAATATCGTATATCTAGATAAAACTTGTTTTTATAATCTAACAGCTGTACGAAACACCAAAAAAATCATCATAAAAATATATACAGTATATTGTCACACACTTTGAATAACAATATTTTTTGGTAGGATTCTGCGTTTTATTTGAAGTCTAAAATTCTTCATTTAAATAAGAGAAATAAATTTATTTTAAAATGGAAGGAAATCTAGAAATCATTTAAAATAAATATCACAAATATATAATACACCTTCTTTTTGTACTGAAGTTTATTTTGACTAAATTAATAGTGGCGTGAAATTCAGAGAGTACTATCATAAAAATATACATAATTGCCTAATTTAGCGCTTTTTGGATAGTAATACCTTTGCAGATAATTTAATATTTTAATTGTAGAGTACAATTCAAATAAGACAAATAAAACAAATTTAAACTATTTGAAATTTAGAGCTCGTTTTAGAAAAAATAATCATATGTATGTAATACACATTATTCATTGTAATAGATTAATTTATTAATGTGGTATAAAAGATTGAAAACAACATCGTAAATATATTCATAATGGAACTTTTTTTTTTTTTTAATCTCCGTCTGCTTCTCTCAGTTCCAGAATATTAAGTATTTTTAGTACCAACAATTTTATACAAAATATTTTAATTCATTTATTTGAAAAAAAAACAAAAAAAAAAAAAAAAAAAACAGATCTATTTTACTATGTAAAACAACAAAAAATATTTTAAAATAGTCTTATTTAAAATACGAAAAAAAAAAAAAAAAATCTGCAGTCATATTATGATTATCATTCTGCCTTACTAAACGCGAATGTTATTCTTATTCCTACACATTTTTCTCTCTTGAATTCCATGATGTTTTTTATAACATGGAAATCTCGTTAAAGACACATTTTATATACAATGGCAGTAAACTTCTTCTCTTTCAGAACTGTTAACATATTTAATATTTCCATAACTTTATTTTCTCGTTTCATTAGGACACGGTGCTTTTTTTTTTTTCAGAAAATATAACCAAATGAAAACTTTCCCCCCAAATTCTCCTGTACTTAATGTCACTCACTGCGGTATGTTTGTGAATCTCAAGCTAATAAAAAATGCGCCTTCATTTTAAGGTAAATATAAGCTTTTTCATTTGTCTCTCCGGGGCTCAGGTGGTTTGAGTGACATGTTAGAAACGCGGTGGTCGAACATTCGATACCCGAAGGTCCGGAGTGTTAATTTTTGCAGATAATTAGTAGAAAAGATGTCAATTGGTAAAAGAAAAATTTTCGTTGACTACACAGTATCCTAAGAATTTTTTAAGAGTTTTTTTAAGAAGCCATTTTTTTATGTCAAAATGCTGAAATTTAAGGCAAAGTATTTTAGTATTCAAACATAAAAATGTTTTATAAAAACTAACTCCTCCTTAAATTCACAAAGTAGTACACAAACATATTTAAAATGTTTTCTAAAACTCAAAATTAAAAAAAAATGTTTGCAGGGAGCAACATTGTATGCATGTTTTTATTTCTAAAACAATTATGCAGTTACAAAAAAAAAAAAAAAAAAAAAAAAAAAGTTTTTTTTTTTTTTTTGCTTATTTACGTTTGTAATGACCGATAGATGGCACGACCAGAGCAATAACTAATGGCCAATCATAGCAATGCATCGGTTAATTGATCAAATGCCTCAGAAATTAAAAAAAAAAAAAAAAAAAAAAAAATTGCAAAATAATAACTTTGAAAAGATTTATGTGATATGATACATTAATTTTTTTTTTTTTTAATAGATTATTTTTCATTTTGACATCAAATTAAAATGAACATTTCATGACTAATCATAAAAAGAAAAAATACGGAATGCGCTGTAATTTTTCTTTGTTTTCTTTTTAATTATTTTTTGCTTAAGTTATCGTTTGGCAGCGAAGTTTCATTTTTTTCGCAGTGTATGATATTTACTTAAATTTATATATAAATACGATATATATGTATATATATCAGTCATATCATCTGCAAAATTCTGTTAATGTTACTTTGCAAGAACTTTGGTCAAAGACGAAGAACTAAAAACAGTGTTAGTGGGGGCTTTTATTATTGATTTTACTTGGGAAGAAGTGCTTAATTTTATCGCAGAATTATCATTTATGCTCATTTTATTTACGAAATAATCCAAAACATTATTCAACTACAAACTATACAAATACAGACCCATTAATTTAAAACGATGATTATTTTGGTAAAACCTTTGTTAATAAAAAAACATAAATCAATGTTCATGATTTTTTTCAAGTATAATCATAACCATGACTGCATTTTAATGAAAGAAATTATCACGTTTTATGTACTTGCAAAACTTATGCAAAAACACAACTGAATGTACCTCACTTTAATAAAAATAATATATGCTTACATTAAAAAAAAAAAAAGAAAAAAGAATAAAATAGTAAAGCAAAAAATGTTCTAGAAGTATATATTATGCCATAAAATTTGAGAAACAGCACTTTAAAAATATTTTATTATTTTGTCTATTTACCATTTCTATTAAATTTTACTGAAAGAAAATAACCAGCATTTTTCATTCATTACATGAAAAATTTATTCAGAAACGTAACTGAATGTTTTTCCCTTTAGTAATAATACAAAAAGAAGTTCTTAGATTAAAAAGCAAAATAAATAAAATAAAAATAAAAAACATATTAAAATGGTAATCTATGTATCATAGAATGATACAAAATGTCATAAAGACTATAAAACATATATTTTTAAAATATTATATCATTTCTTCTATATTTTACTTCAATTCGATTCAAGTACTTTTTAAAAATATTTTCCATGATGTATCGGAATAATCTGTCAAATTTTTTTGACACGGCACTAATTATTAAGGCCACTGATTCTTTTCTTAACTCAAATAATTGCTGAAGATAACAATTGGAAGCAAATACAAAGAAAACGAAGGACAAACAGTAAAGAATTATTCTCCACACTGATTCTACTTTCCTTTCTAATGATAAATTTTCTCCAATATTGATTTTTTGGATAGGGTCGATCGATATAAAATTGATATTAAACATTCATTAATCAAAAGGGAAAAAAAAATTCAATGCAAATTGAATTTTAAAGAATAATTGTTTCTCGATATTGGTAAATATTTTTGAGATTTTCGTTTGCATTATTATTGAAGTTAAAAGCATCGTGCGATATTCGAGATATGTGACTGAAAATTTAAAGATATTGTTAGTTACTTATCATCGAATGAAATACTGAACCGCATATAAATATTATAACGAATTATGATCTATTAGTGAAGAAAGATGTACTATATTTGAAAGAACAATCATTCAAATATATTTCTCATTGGAGAATTTAACATGGAAGACGATGTGCTGTGATTTGTGTCAATGCATTTATTTACTAGTATGGTGCGGCTATCGTGAACATTTTCAATAGCAATTTAATAAATTAATTTGTGAAATGTACAACATTTTTTCAAATATATATTTAATTAACGCAGATTCTCACCATACAGATTCCCATTTTACGTGGGGCTGCGGTAGCCTAGTCGGTACAGTGCCGGGTTCATAATTGGACGATTGCGGGTTCGGTATTCGAGCTGGCCAAAGACCATCGTCTATACTAATGGTGAGTGGTGCACGTAAAATCTGTCGTGGCCGCAATGTCCTTCATGTGTGGAGTTTGTGTTGCTGCAAACTCCATCTCAACTTAAATACTTAATTAGGTTACTAAGAGAACACAAAAATTAAACAAACAATAAGAGTTTATTTGAACCAGATTAATGGGAGGGCGGCCTGGTAATAAACTTAGCTCAGTCAGCGTATTACTTAATCAAAATATATGAATCAACAATTTAATTATCTAATCTTAAATGTCTCACCCCAGCAGATAGTCGAAGGTGTAGAGACGGTTGCACTCGTACTCCGCTACTACGACTTCACTATGGATCAGAGGATTCCCTTCAGACCCAACTTACCCTTCAGACCCACTTTCTACTTTGCTGGATCCAGCTTAATTAAAACAACTGTGGTGACGTTCTGACGTCTCACCCTCACACATGTTCCGATTAAAAACTATACCTCTGTGGGTCACCGAAGTCGGGGAGCCATCCCTTCCTTGGAGGATCAAAATTGTGATGGCATGTCCACGGTCCAACTCTAGGGGTGTGCTCGCCAGACCGTCACCAATTCCCCATCGCGCAGCACTAGTGGGACATAAAAATCCATCCAACCAACCAACCCATTTTATGTAATCAAAATTATACCTCTAGAGATCACCGAAGCGGGGGAGCTATCTCCTCTGTGGAAGATGAAAAATGAGATACCATGTCTCCGGACAATCCTTAAGGGTGCGTCCCAGACCGTTGCCAATTGCGCACACTTTTTTTCCCTTTAATTGTAAATTATTACTTTCTTCTATCTTCAATAGAAGAAAGTATTGGATTCGTAAAAATTTTCGATTTCGGGTTTTTCATGGATTTACACGTTTTGAGAGCTGTAGAACACGATTTTACCATTTTTAGAAAATGTCTGTCTGTCTGTTTGTGTGTGTGTGTGTGACAAAATTTTGTGGCAACTGTATCTCTGGAACTACTGCACAGAATTTCATACAAATTGGAATGTAGTTGCACCTTGACACAAATTAGTGCCTATCAACTTTTGGTAAAAATCGTCTTACAGGTTGCGTTGCCATCCCGCTTTTTCTAAATTTTTAACAGGGTGATATAGGGCAAAAATTTTCAAGATGGGTATCTTTCGAAAGGTCTCGTCAGTACCTTTAAAACGAATGGTTGAACTATAAATCTGTGATAATTTAAAACAAAGTTATTGATTTTTTTTACTTTCTACGAAAAAAAACTTAGAAAAAAAATCTTTTTTTTTTTTTTTTTCTCTCTCTCCCCTTAATTTTATCAAACTCCCACGGTTTCCGTGTTCTGACAAACTTAAACTAATTTTTGCTTTTTTCCCCTAATTTTGTCAAAGTCCTACGGTCTCCGTGTCTTGATAAACTTGAACATATTTTTGCATTTTTCCCCCAATTTTTCAAAGTCCCACGGTTTCCGTGTTTTGACAAACTTAGAATAATTTTCACATTTTACCCAAAATTTTTTACCCTTTTTTTTTTTTTTTTTTTTTTTATTATTGTTACTGAGTGAATTTGTATAGGAAAATATAGAAGAAAGTCTCGTGGTGGCCACAACATACTAGTTTTTAAAATATCTTTAAGTATGCAAGTCTGTCAAAAACGAGAAGAAAAATATTTTTATAAATCAAATATACATATATTATTATTATATATGCAGAAGAAGTAAATATACATTGTTAATAATTAAACATAATTATATATATATATATATATATATATATATATATATATATATATATATATATATATATATATATATATAATTTGTTCTGATTTATACACACGAGTGAATTTTTATGCGTATTATCATAAGCATTAAACATAATTGATTCTGTAATGTTAATTGATATAGAAAAAATAATTATGTTACTGCATAGGAAATTTATGTAAAATTTGTTTAATTATTCTTTGATAATATATTTTAATAATAATAACAATTAATATTATTGTAAAACATTATTAGTAATAACTAGATTGTTCACCTCATTTTTAAAGGTCCGATTAGAATTTATCATATTTTTTAATATTTTTCTGTAACTATTATATTTTTCCCATTTTCCATTTCCAAGATGTAGTGAGGACTGTAAAATGTTCCAATTTAAATCTTTATGTCCATTTTAGAGTATCTGTCCCTATCATTTCTTTTCAATGCTTTTTTACTTAAATTGTATTTTAAACAACTATTTCATCGTATACAATCTACAGGGCAAGACCACTTATAATTTTTCAATCTGAAAATTACAATGCGAATTTAAAAGAAATTAGGTGTTGTTATTTGAAAATTTGGAAACTTTGATATTATTATCAGAGCTGTTAATGTTTATCTATTGTATTTAGCCCTATTCTGTAGCATATATAATAAAATATTTAAATCCAAATGTACATGTCATTTTTTGGAAAGGTATATATGGAGGGTCATATATAGTATTATTATTAATTTGATATGTATAAACTGTACATTTTTTGAATGAAAAGAACACACGTAAAATTAATATTAAACACTTATCTAAAAAAGAAGAAACATCTATTATATAATGTGATATTCTCAAATGAGTTAGTTTTTGAGCGATTAAAAAATGTTCTTTTATTAAAGATAAAATAATTTACGAATCACTTTATTTATTTTTTAAAACTTTTTTTACTATCTAATGTGAAAATGTAATAAAACGCTATATTATAAATAATTTACACTACATGCTTAATTATTACATTTTACATTCTGTAAGATAAAGTTTATGAAGCGCATTAAGTAATTGTCGATATTAAAAAAAAAATTCGAGGAAATTGTGGGAATATATTTAGTTAAAAATAGGTATGACTTCATGTATTTGCTAAACAGATTTTAAAAACTATATTCATGAGAATTTATAAGGAAAATAGAATATCAAGATAGATATTACTAACAATTATTAAATTTTAAAAGTGGTCTGTTGGAAAAAATTCTTTAAAATATTCATTATATTGAAGTAATTATATTTAATACAATTCACTATTAAAAAAAAAAAAAAAAAAAAAACTTCCTTCAAGAAACATAACAAAATCACTCCCTTAAAAATTCAACTATAAATATCATAGACCTATTATTACTGTGGACGGGACAGTGAGAAACTTTTTGTGTAGCAAAGATAATTCATAAAAATAATCACATGATAATTATAAGTTTTCATAGTCACGTGACTTTATACAGGCTGCATTAAGCCAAACTACCAAAATTGAATGTTTCTCACCAAGCTGTGAACTCTACGTTCTCTTATGCAGACGGTATTTTTTTTAGTTCTCTTTAAAATTTATATTTTCCTTAAAATGCTAGATTGTTTAGAATGTAAAACATATTTTGTCGTAAGCAATAGTAATTAGACATTTCACAAGTAAGATTTTTTTTTTTTTTTGTAATGCTTATAACTGCTTTATTTAGTTCTTTAAATTAAAAAAAATAATAATAATGATAATAATCGCATGTGTAATCTGGAAAAAAAAAAAGAAACGAGACATAATTTATCAGTCATGATTTTTCTGAGTGTGAAAACAGAATTTAATAATTTGGCGATATATTGTTTTTTCTGCCAAGGATGACCGATATCAAATCTATTC
Organism: Salticus scenicus; assembly: GCA_963930645.1. Lineage (NCBI taxonomy): Eukaryota > Metazoa > Arthropoda > Arachnida > Araneae > Salticidae > Salticus > Salticus scenicus. The sequence continues at coordinate 174,382,345 of OZ005650.1, forward strand.
CGCTGCAACATATTAGTATCTTATATCAGATACTTTATGTAGACATTTGAAAACAAATTTGACTTCAAATTATGATAGAATATTTATCATTTTCCTTTTAATTAGTATATTAGTTGGATATTTATTGTGTAAATATCATCCTTTGAAATGAAATGTTTGTGTTTTCAATCGAATATGGAAGTTTGCCAATATTTCTAGTGTTTTGAAATTAAAAATTCAAATTTTGTCAATTTTACAACAAAAACAAGAACATTAAATCATTACATTCATATTTTTACTTATTTTTATTTCATATTATTTCACGCGCACTTTTTATTTCTTAATTCAAAATTATTAAAAAAAAAACGTTTTCGATATCGCTTGTAACGATACTGATTATTATTAATTTTCTTTTTTTTTTCTTTCAATAATAATAATAATAATAATAATAAAAGATTTTGATGAAATTCTGGCAAAAGCAGAATTTAGTTTAGGACGGAGGACTATTAGTTTTTTTTCTTCCCATTTATAACATCGCTTTCAAATTATTCAATTATATTTTCGATAAATTTTCGATTTCGATAAATGTCCAACTATCGAAAACGACTACGCAAAAATCCCAGATTGAGACTAATAGGCCCTCAGTCCTAAAAAGCAACATTGTTTTTACAATAATTTATGAGAATCGTACTTATCTCTAGATTAAAAAGTATATAATTAGAGAGAGAGCTGAAAATGTAATGTTTAACACAAGTTTTGTTTATCTTTTAATAATAATAATGATAATAAAGGGTAAACCTTTCCAAGCAATTACCCGACACTTCTTTGCCAAATTTTCTTGTACTCCATAATAAAGTAATGGTCTGTCCATTTTAGTTATATGTCTATGATAAATACTTCTTAAATATTAAATTTACTGAAACAGTATACACTGAAATTTCAAAAGTGGATTTTTTTTCAGTACTTTGACATAAATACTTTGAAATTCTTATCTTTATTTAGAAACAGACGATGTTTTTATTCAGAGAGAGAAAAAAAAAAAAAAAAAAAGCACAACATAACAATTTGAAAATTCTATGCTTATGAAAATTATTTATTTTAAAAATACTTCTACGAGTTGAAATTTCAAAATTAGATTTTTTTTTTCAGTACTTTGACATAAGTACTTTGAAATTCGTATCTTTATTTAATGTTTTTATTCATAGAGGAAAAAAAAACACCGTAACATTTATTTATTTTAAAAATACTTCTACGAGTTGAATAAATCTATAAACAGAAAATTCATTAAATTCATTAAATTAACAGTATTTAAAAAATAATAATAATAATTTTTTTAAACAAATAAGTTTTAAACTTTGTATTCAGTTTAGCAAATTAAATTATTCAACGAAAATCGTAGTCTGTTTTCACATCTGAGTAGACGAATTAACTCTGTCTCATTTCTGCTGCATTTACATAGAATTAGCATACTGAATATTTCATGTTAAACATTCATTTAATGCGTTCGTAAAGTAAACAATAATGCTAGTATCCCAACTAATGTAATAGTTAACTTAATGCCTTGAATTTATTATAGTGCCTAAAATCTTCATCCATTTATTTAATATGATTAAATAATTTAAAATATGAGTAATATTTGAAACAAATCACAATTTAAAGTTATTACAAACGGCATAATTCCTCGCAATTTTAGCATACATTACTGAACTCTTTAACAATATTTACGACACTCTTCTACATATATAATGTTGATTCTGATATGCAATACATTAAAAAAAATGTAATTTCAATAGTTTAAGCATGTAATTTAAATATCTAAATAAATATACTCAAAATGTAATTTAAAAATTTAATTCTTTTAATTCTAATGTGAAGTTAAAAATGCCTATTATATTAGAGATTATAATTTAAATCTAAAAATTCGATGAAAAAGTCATATTTAATAATGCAATTTAAAGTATTTTAAAATTGCATTAAATGGGTGTAATTCTTTTAAATCCAATGACATTGCTATTTTTTGGACTTACGTGAGCTGTTTTTTTAGCTATTCGTTAACTATATTTATACTGTTAAGAATTCAAATCCTACCAAATTTAATATTTCTACATCATGCCAAATTCTTCAGAAAATATTGTACAATAATTATAAAGTATATTGTATGTTATATTGTAATCGTGGTTTTACAGAAAGAGCTGAGCAATCATTCATTTGTAGGTTGTAGGAATAAATTTATCATTTTCAAATAACTTCAGTAGTAAGAAAAACCTTAAAACGATTTAAAATATATTTATAGTTTGTAAAGCAAAACAAAATCTTTATTTATTTAATAAGTTTCATATTTTTCATTGGTCTTAAAAATATAATAAATAAAATAAAATAATTTGTGCATAATTCCACTAAATTTAAAATAGCAGTATGTAATATTGTTGTTCTTATAGGCAATACTATTGTCTTGGACAACGAATGCAATTTTACACATAAATACAGAAAAGATGTCGCTATGCGTTATCAAAAAATGCAGCCAATCTTGTCACAATATATTAATTACCAAAAAATTAAATAAGAATTTGTTTCTTTTTCTTTCTACTTTCACCCATAACTCTTGAACAGGACAGTTGGAAAAAATGAAATCATTATTTATTTTTATATTAATCTTGTCACAATATACTAATTACCAAAAAATTAAATAAGAATTTGTTTCTTTTTCTTTCTACTTTCACCCATAACTCTTGAACAGGACAGTTGGAAAAAATGAAATCATTATTTATTTTTATATTAATTTCAACATAGGAATAAATTATGAGCTGACACTAACTAATTTTTCTCAAAAGCACGTTTTTAAAGAGCAGAATAAATCAAACGGTTTTAAATGAGAAAACTAAATAGTACTTAGAGTATACACATACAGTGGAACCTGTCTAAATTGACCACCCTAGGTACCGGCTAAAATGGTCACTATACACAGGTGGTCACTTTATAAAGTCTCTTTAAAATTGAAAAAATGGTTACTTTAGTCAGGAAAATGGTCACTTTAGTGAGGTGGTCACTTTACCAAGGTGGTCACTTTTACAGGTTCCACTGTACTTTCAAGTATGTATATATTTGCTCGTACACATACTTTCAAGTCATGTGTACAAGCATTTTTATGTACACATGCTTTCAAGCATGTGTACACTTGCCTTATTGCGTGCAGTATCAAGTATGTGTACATTTGCCCATATTATATGTACTACATTTTTCTTCTATTTTCATTTTTCTATCTCTTTCATAACGGGCTTAAAAAAACAATTATTTTATATAAACAAGAGATATGGTAAAATAGTAAATATTTCAATAAAATATGAGTAATTTCTCTTACTTAAATTGATGTGAGAAAGAGGTAAAAAAATTGGATTCAAAGCCGTCAGCTATTGGTTGCTGAATTAGTCGTTGATTTGTATCCGCCAATGGCTGCCAAGCAACCGACTAAGGAAATGACTGAAAATCAGAATATTAATTCATAAAAACAAAACTGAATTTCCATGAAAACCGCAAAGTTCCTTTGTATAATTTTTATTTCTTTAACCGTATTGGCTTAATAAGTTTTACTAAATAAATTTATGTTACGTTTGGTATTTGGCATTTATTTGATAGCATTGGGACATATAGCTACAATGACTTTTCTCTCGATTGATCCATATTTGAATAATTCACAGAAATAAATACACATTATCTTGTTATCTAATAATGTCACAAACACCCATGTCGGCACCGCGTTTCGAACTAGGGACCTAGGGATCTAGAAGGCAGAGGCCTACCGACCGAGCCACCAGACTGGTTTATCTTACGTTAAAATAAATAAATAAATAAATAGGTAGGTAGGTAAAATATAATTTATAAAATATAATTCTAGTTTAGTTTGTTAAAAACATACACCTCTTTAACTTTATTTTTCTGTCGCAGCTATTGATGTAATGTATATAACATATATTGATCATGAACGCTACTACATTTTCAGCACTAATATTTTAAAAATATTATTTTAATGAAATTCATATTTTTATGTTTAACTTTTTCCGAATTATTTTATGTAGGTTCACAATGTACAAGTAACTTAATTTCAAAATCTAATTACAATAGACTGTTATTTATTAAACAAAATTCACTTCTCCTTAAATTTGGTGGCTTTTTCAGAATGATTTTGTACTATTAAATTATACAAATGATCTTCCACTGTTATTTGGATTAAATTTGAATGTACCTTTGCATAGAAAATTAATCAAAGGGCAAAGTTTTAATTCGATATTTCTTATTTTTTGAAGAAATCAATTGCACGGTTATTTGCCTTCTAGGAGAAGTGTAGAAATAAAAGTTCCATCAATATAACAGAATTATTTGATAGATTCTACAAAGTATATGCAAAAGTAAATAAAACTAGTTTAAAATAGTAAATAACTGCTTAAAATTTTTAACTATCAAAATTAAATAAAGAAGAAAAGGAAAGATATGAAATTGTTTACATTTTTTTCTCGTTACTTTTATACGAGGAATATTTTACATGCAAATGTAAACTATTAAAAATTTTCAACTATTCAGATTAAATAAAGAAGAAAAAGAAAGATTTAATATTTTTTATATTTTTTCTCGTTAATTTTTATACAATGAATAATTTATATGAAAATGTTTTTTTCTTTTCTTATTTGAATTATTTAATTTATGAGGTACAATTAACATAAAAAAAATAAATTTTAATGTTATTGAGAATATATTGTAATATTTTGTTGAATTCTTCATTGCTGAAGTATTCATTTATGTTATAAAAAAATCATAATGGGCACTATTTATTTTATGATTTTATTTTATTTTATTTTATTTTTTAGTTTTAAGATTTTAAAGTATTCGGATGTTATTGATAAATAGATCAAAATTTCTTGACGCTTATAAATTGAATTGAAGCTGTAGTCCCTTTTTTGTTTCACGTGGTTGAATATCTATATGTCTTCTAACAATTTTTTCAACCATGTTTAAACATTTTCTAACATAAATGATGCATGTTCTTTTTTTTATTTTTTTTTTTTCGTAAGCAGTCTTTGTAATGGCTATGTTTGGGCAATCCTTCAAATAGTAAAGCTACAGAAGAGCAAGATTTAATTTCTCTTGTTCTCAAAAAGTCAGTTTCTTTTTTTTTTTTTTTTTTATTCCTCTCAAGGTTAAATGGGATGAAAAATTAATATAATGAGAATTTAATTAGATGAAATCACTATTTAACAATTTCATAATTAGTTGAAATATGTTTAAAAATGTCAATAATGAAGATATAGAATTGTCGAATTAAATGCACATAAATCATTTTTACTTTCCAAATACTATAGTGAGGAAAGTATTATAATCATGTCAAAAATCCGAGTCTGAGATTTTGGTGTTTCTACACGTTTCTGGGAATCATATTTACTATTCATATTTACTATTTTTCCCCTGAATTCATACTATTTACTATTCATAATTACTGAATTCCTGAATTCATATTTACTATTTTTACGATGATGTATGTGTGTATGTACGTGAGTAATCACTATAGCGTCTAAATATTTTGTTCGAATGAGCTGAAAGATGGTACATATGCTGTAGGTTACCATAGATCCTATTGATTTAGGTGATTCTAGCACTTATATATATATATATATATATATATACATTTTTTTTTTTTTTTTGAGGAACACAAAGAAAAATTCTTTATCATTATGGTGTATGGGCCCAATATTTTTAAAGTTCGATTGAGCTTCAAATTTATATACATGTTATTGGTCACTGCACTAACAATATGAATTCTGAACTGTGCAGCAATTATAATTTTTTAGAGAAACAAAAAGAATGATTCTATATCATTACGCCCTGTGGGCTTAAATTTTTGAAAGTAAGATTGCATTTAAATGCCTCCTTTAAATGAGCTGAAAGTTGGTACGCATATTATAGGGCACCGTAGCACGAACCCTATTGATTTTTGTGAATCTGGGACTTTTTTTTTTTTTTTTACAGGGACACAAGGAAAAATTCTTTGTCATTATGCCCTATGGACTCAAACTACTTAAAATGCGATTGCGTCTGAACTACTTACTCGAATGAACTGAAAATTCATACGCATGTTACAGGTCGCAGTCACACAAACCTTAGAGGTTTTGGTTATCTAAATGATATAAAATATAACGATTATTACATTTAGTATTTTATTTAATAATTAATCACTATTAAAAAAAAAAAAAAAAAAAAAAAAAAAAAAGATTTTGAATTTTTACTTAAAAAAAAAAAAAAAAAAAAAAAAGAGAGATTTTGAATTTTTACTTAAAAAAAAAAAAAAAAAAAAAAAACAGATAATAAAATTTTCCGGATGCGAGATGGTAAAAATTATAAATCTTAAAATCTTGATTTTTGTCTACAATTTTGAAAACAATTGGTAAATAACATTTTATTATTATTATTTATATTATTATTATTATTATTATTATTCATGTTCAATTAAAGAATAATATGAACAACTAAATAAAACTTGCAGTAATCACTAATTTATTTTAAGGTCTCATTTTTTTCCCTTAAGGAGATTTTTTGCATTGATTTCACAATATAATCTATGCCAATGTTATTTGAAATAGTGTTGCGAAAATCAAGTTCTAAAATGTATTTTTTGCGTTAATCTGCATTATAAAATATGATTTTCTTTTTTAACCCTTAATGTTCAATACCTAACATCGGAATAATATAAATAACAATGATTAATATATTTATTCTTTATTTTGTAATTTATTATTTCGTTTTTGAAAAATTGCTTTGCATTTCCACTTACAAATATTAAAAATGCACAGATGGAAGGCAGCCCAAGTGTATACCTTAAAATAGTGTTATTCTGTAATAATTTATAAACGAGTGTAGTGTGAGTAATTTTATTTATTTGTTTACCATCCACATTTAATGAAAGAACTAAATAAACAAACAAATAAATCTTGCGGACTCATTTTATTGAAAAAAAGTCTCTTTTTTTCTCTCTTTCGCGATGTTTTATATATTGATTTTGCAACATAATCTATACAAGGGTTCCTTGAAATAGTGTTGCGAAGGTCGAATTCTAACGTTTCTTCGAACGGAAAATTAATTGAAGAGCAAGATTTAATTCGAAATCTCTCCTTTTCTCAGGAAACCAATTACAGTGCAATGCGCCTTTTTAATAGATGTGCGGCGATAAAGACATCTCAGGCAAGTATTAGATATTTAATCTGAGAAAACAAAATGTAAAGATGTAAAAGCAAATTAAATGCATTTATAATGTTGATAATTAAAAGATGGCGTAATTAAATTAAAGCTAATGAATGAAATTTCAGCATATTATAACTTGCATTATTACGTTTGTTAATTGACTTATATGTATTTTTAGAATTAATGAAATTAAAACAAAACGCATTAACATTAATTACAGAAATACTTATAAAATTAATGATAACATTATTATTCTACATTAATGTAAATTCGCCATCATCCCTAGTTTTGAGAAAGGAAAAAAAAAAAAAAGAAAAAAAAAGAATTCTTTTGAGAAATTATTATAATTTTTTAAATCTAAAATTGTAACGAATGTATATATATATACATACATATATATATATATATATATATATATATAAATGACGTATTTTATTTCTTGTTTTTCCTTATGGAAGTCATAAATATTGTGCATTTTATTCAAAGTGCAGAAGAATGCAAAAGGAAAAGCAAAGCACACATTATTAAATGAGGAAATGAGAGAAAATTTATGGTAGATAAAAATAACATTGCAAGCATAGAAAAAAGAAAGAAAGAAATGAAGAAAAGAAAAAGAAAAACAGAATTAATAATATGTAATATAATTTATGTGTTTGTTTCACTTTTAAGTTAAAGGAAGTTTTTCAAAAACAATAAACTAGTGAGATATGAAAGTTTTTATTAAATAATTTAATTCTACAATTTGCGCTGTTGATTAAAAAATAGTTTATATTCTGTAAATAAAATAAGAATTAAAACATTTATATGTTGAGTAACAATCTTCTACAGGAAACAGCTCCATGTGTGATTCACATACGAGTAAGGTTCTTATGTATACGAGATGGCGCATCTGTTTTTTTTTTTTTTTTTTTTTTTTTTTTTCCCTTAGATTTGTCATATGTACCCATTGAGTCTATACATGGTCAGGTGGTAGCCATTGTTTCGGCCATCATGTGTTAGTGTTGAGTTACTTTTTTCTATTTGTATTTTATAATTTTAGCTCAACAAAATGCATTATAAGATAATTTTTGGCAGTATTTTTCTCAAATCACTTCAGGAAAGGACATGAAATGTTTATATTTTCTGTGGATCCTACAAGATGAAAATCATAAGTGGGATAAATGTGCCAAGCGGCTGTCTAAAATATGAAGAGTGAAATCTAACTCTAAAAGAGTGGCATATCCCTCTTTGAACATGCCAAAATGGAGCCAACCTCTAAAGAATGAAAAGTCTCTTTTCGAAAGAGTGAGATTTCTCACTCTTTATTAGGAGTGAGATTATTCCGAGTAATTCAAAGAATACGACTGTTTATTTTTCCTAAAAAAATTCGGATACGCTAGATGAAATCTTTTTTTATTAGCGTTGTCTCTACTTTAACGATCGAAAGGATGCAGATTGGACCAGAGGGTAATCGATCTGAAGCAATCTCCGTGGCATTCAAGCGTCTTACCACTGAACGACTGGGGTCACACAGAGCTCGCTTAATTTATAATGATAAATCATTCACATTAGAGATTAATCGCATTTATAAACTTTTACTTCATTTATTAAAAATATAAAATTACAGAATTCTAATGTACATTTTAAAATTAAAATCAGAATTATTTTAAATTACAAAAATTTGAATTATTTTTAAATTATTAAAATTAGAATTTTTTAAAATCAAAATGTATACTTGAAAAGAAATTCCTTAAGACAAATAGTTGTTTTTAAAGTAGCTTGGGGAAAAAGAAAAATTCTTGAGTGTGCATGTTAAGAAAAATAATTAAATATATTTACACACAAATCTACAGAGTTTCTTGAAAAAATAGTCTTTTCAGGAGTATAAATCTTGCTGGTGATTTTAATTTTTAGCAATATATTATAGCCAGCTTTATGAATATTTCACATGCATTAGGTATCAATGAATATAATTAAAATATAAATTCCTATAGATTTTAAAACTTTATGCATTGAGTATTTGCATTAAAATTTTCTTTTCTTCTTTATATATTTCCGAATAAAACTACTTGCTTTCATTTACGAATTTCCATACCTTTCTTAAGATTTTCGATTATTTACTGATAACACTTCGATTTAAACAATTGTATAAAAAATTTATATTTACCAAAATAGCTTTTAACGTAATTATTTACCTTTTTTATACTCAAATATTTTCATTAAGTTCTGTTAAACAAATCACATGCATCAGATCATCCAGAAATTGACTTTCATATTTCCTTCGGAATATGGAAAGTAGATGGCGCCAGCAATTCTTCACTCCTCAGAAGGTTGATCTTGCAATAGATGATGAATTCACTCTTTATGACAGAGTGACTACGAGTCTCTCTTTAGAGAAAAGTGAGAAATGTCACATTTTCAAGAGCGACAATAGTATTTGCTCACTTTAATTCGTGACAAAATAGTGGTCACTTTTTTAAGGAGTGAGATTCCCACTCTAGAAATTCTAGAGAGGGGAAAGCTCGTGTACTCCGAAGCAAAAAGTTGGCGACTGATGCGTTGCCTACAATATTATAGGAGCTCTATATATGCGTATAACATGTACAGAAGAACACGTGTGAAAAAACTTTAATCAACTATTGTTATTTTTTTTTATTAAAATCACACAATTAACTGTGGAAGAAAATCATATTTATTGAAATTTAATTTTTCCGACTGAGTGAAAATAATGCCTGGACCGGGAATCGAACCCCGGATCTTTGACTTACAAGGTCAATGCTCTACCACTGAGCTATCCAGGCCGACATCCCGGTCTGCATTACTCACTCAGACAACCTTATAGGCAGAAACATCTCTGGTCTATCATTTAGATAGCTCAACAGAAAATAAGCCGCAGGTAAAGGAAAACACCATTAAACAATGGGAGAGAAATACAATTTTTTTTATTAAAATCACACAATTAACTGTGGAAGAAAATCATATTTATTGTTTAATGGTGTTTTCCTTTACCTGCGGCTTATTTTCTGTTGAGCTATCTAAATGATAGACCAGAGATGTTTCTGCCTATAAGGTTGTCTGAGTGAGTAATGCAGACCGGGATGTCGGCCTGGATAGCTCAGTGGTAGAGCATTGACCTTGTAAGTCAAAGATCCGGGGTTCGATTCCCGGTCCAGGCATTATTTTCACTCAGTCGGAAAAATTAAATTTCAATAACTATTGTTATTGGTTGGTAAATGGAAGATTGTTAGCGAAACAGCTTTTATTCCCTATTGCAATCGTTGACAATTTTATCTAAGAAAACTTTTATGTAAAGTACATTGATAATTTATATTTTGAAAATAATTAACCGTATTGAAGTGCAGAAACTTGTATACATTAAGGTAATTGCATGTGAGTGATCGAGACAATATATCGCTCAGCAGTGGTTACTATCGTAAGAATCATTTACGATGCAAGAAATGAATACATATTATATATATTTATGTATGTATATACACATCGAGTGTTTCAGATGGTTTGATCAGAAAACTGTCTTTTAAACCATATTAGCCTTATAATTCTAACTAGCAGGCTACGCCCGCTTCGCTGGCCACTATATTTAAATGAATCTCCAAAAGAATTGGATCATTATTTATTTTTCACATCACATTATAAATAAAATCTAAAATAATTACATTGGAATCGCTCTAGACCTCTTATCGGGTACTCGCTGACTACGGCAGCTCTTTCTCTGCCCGCACTGTATCGGGAGCAGGTCCCCACTGCCTGCAGAAATCTCTTTCCTATGTATTTCAATATGGGTATTTATTGACGATAGGTGGATCTGCCATTATTTAAGAACTACGATTTTAAAGATAACTGTATCTCAGCGTCTATTAAATATTTTAGTTTTTGAACCAAGTATTTTATTGCTCATGCTATTTACACTGTATTACAATTTGATTCCGACCAATATAATGAAATAAAATAAAAAGTAGATTTTCTTTTAGAATGAATTAAATACATAAAAAACAAATAAATTCCAATCAGTTTAATCCTTTCTACTATATACTACCATTATTTCCAGACAAACACTATAAATTAGAAAAAAAAAAACTTTAAAAAAAATTAAATTAACAAATGAAAAATAATTGTTGTTATACTACAAAAATTATACATAAACATAACTGTTATAAATACGTTTTTAAATTTTAAATTTAATATATTTAATTTTTTCTACTGCATTACCGTTTTATTTTCAATAAATCTAATAAATTAAAAAGAGAAAAAAGATTCGCCCTCAAATAAATGTATTAAATAAAAAATAAATTGCATAATATAGCCGTTGCTAAGATACGCAGACGATTACAATCGAAGAATAAATTCATGAAAAATGAAACATAAAAGCCAATGTTTAAAATCGAACAAACATTAATTAAAAAAATTCAAATTCGAAATTCGAAAAAATCTCGATGAGGTGCACACCTGCAGGGTCCCAGGTACCTATATGCCAAATTTGGAAGCTCTGCAATCAGTAGTGTGTAGTATTGTTCATGTTTAGATAAATGTATTTATTTTCCTGTTGAAAAAATAAATAAATAAACTCGTATTTTTTTTTTTTTTTTTTTTTTTTTTTTTTTTTTTTGGCAACAATTGAATTATGGATTAAATTTAAATGGCTAATTTTTTGCTATTATTAGCTTATTATTTTCATATTTTTATTAATTAAAAGAAAACTAAACAGAAATTCGAAATTCTGACTTCGACGTGCACAATGATCCTTCGGGGGGCACCTTTGTGTTAAATCTCGTGACTGTCCGAGCTACCGTTTTCGAGAACAGTGAAATATACATACAAATATTGCTCACTTAATAGTATAAGATATTAATTAAAAAAAAGACTGATATAATGACAATTTTTTTATTACGTTCTGTGGTGTTCAGAATTATTGGGAAAAAATAAAAATCACCAAAAGCAAAATTTGGCTACTTTTGTTTTCGGCAAACGACACTCCTAGGCAACATAAACACTTATTAAATGATTGGGAACGTCGTATTCTATTTTTAAACTCGTGCTTCTTGGTACTAAACTTAAGGAGTTTCAGAAAGTGAAACTACTCGCTTTTCAAATTTCAGGATTTACTGCACGTCAAATTGTAACAAAGCTGAATAGATCGTAAACTATATTTATAATTTTCTTAAAAATCTCAGAAAATATGGACAGCAAAGTTATACAGATAAACAATCGTCTGTTTCTGTGTGTGAGAAAATAATCATAAGAAGAAGAACTTCCTCCAGAAAACAAACACCGCCCGACACTAAACGGCAATTAAATTTACGATGCAGTATATGAACTGTTCAACATGTTTTACAAAAAGAAAAAGAGATTCTTTATGGAAAACGTATGTCACAACTGCCTTTTTCAAAAGTCCATAAGAGAATAAGTGGGGAGTTTGAGAAAAAATGAGATATAATCAGAAAAATGAGGGATCGTGTTACCTTTCCCGTTGAGAAAAAGTTTATTTTGAATGAATCAGATCGTTTTTATTACTTATTCTTCACTCAGTAAATTTTTATTACTTACTGTTTACTCTGTAAAGAAAAATAAATTTCTGTAAAGCTTACATTTGGAGGAGGCTAAGTAATGGCCTGGGGAAGTTTTGTAACTAACGAAAACCCTTTTTCTGATTTTAAAATACATCGAGCAGTTCGAGCACTGCATCGTAAATTTGATTGCCGTTTAATTTCCGTCGATGTTTGTTTATTGAAGCCAGTTCGTCTTATTATCATTCTTTTCTCCCTCATAGAAACAGAAGATGGCCTTTCTGTATAATTTTGCCATACATATTTGCTGGTATTTTTAAGATAATTATAAATAACTGCTCCAGGATACATTCAACTATGTCCTAATTTGACGTACAGTATGTCCTGGACATTTAAAAGCAACCACTTTTCCTTTCTCAAACTCCGAAAATTAAGTACCTAGCGGCAAGACTTTAAAAATGAAGTAGGACCTTCACAATCGCTTACTAAACATTTATGTCGTCTGTCATGTGCAGAACAAAAAACATGCACATTTTGCTTTTCAGAACGCACAAATACAGTTGTCTTTATAATTTTTCTATATCACATAGTTTTCTAAATCTAAAATATATTTTATAAATATGGATTGTCCATATATTACGACCAAAAGTAATAAAAAATGCCTCATTTATCATTGATTTCCAACCATAAATTTTTCCGCCCAACTGTAGTGATGATTTGGAGACATTTTTCTTGTCCGTATAATTTTGACCATCACTGCACGATTGTTTACAAAATGCATGCTTCTTTTCTACTGCCTTTCTAACTTCACATAAAATTTCTACTCAAATTACGCTATTACTACAGGAGACAGCGCTACAAATAGGTCAATTCATACCAGCTGATAATTATACAAATGTTTGTTCTCGTCTCCCCTCTTCAGACATCCGACCGTTAGCTGCTCCAGTAGCGGTGGAGATAGTAGTTAGATAGTAGTTAAAAAGTCGTTAAAAAAAAAAAAAAAAAAAAAAAAAAAAAAAAAAAAAAAATCATACCGCTCCAAACTTGTTGTAGGAGAATATTTGTAAAATAAATAGTAAAAGAATAACCGTAAACCACCTTGGGAATGGCGGATTATATGTCAGTCAAGACGCTCAACCTGCAAAAAATCTTAAAATATAGCGCTATTTCATGCCGCCCGAAACTCATATATATGATTCTTTATATATCAAATAATGGGAAAATAACCATGAGTTACTTAGGTAGTGGTGGAAAGATCGTCTACCGAAATCATGAATGTACCACGGTGTAGAAATTCTGAGCGCAGTCAAGTAAATTTTGAATACTTGTTAAACAAAAAGCTGACGATAGTATAATTGTTATTAGTGTTCAAACTATCGCATATATCACTTTCATATCATGATGTTGCCAGAACGAGCTAATTTTTAACACTCCAATTTAGAAATGAAGATCATATTACGGCTTGACAATATTTCTAATTTATTCTAATTTATTATAAAACATTATTAGTGAGTAATGAATACAGTTGCGGAAGTAGAAGAGAAAATTCTATACTTAAGCTAAAAATGATAATTAATTTTTATTTTCAACTTATTTTTTAAATCACTTTTTGACCGTAAAAATGGGCCATGTACTTTTTAAAATGACTGAAATGAATTAAAATGAAATGTTGCAACCTAAATTTCATTCGTAAAACTGTTCGCACCCCTGAATTCAGAAAAATAGCCCCTTTTATTTCTTACCGCATTTGTAACGATAGAACAGACATTTCTAATTTATTTTCCCCAATTTTGGCGTTACACGAAACTGGTATGCAAAAACTGGCGAAGCTGTTTTTATCCAGATTGAAACAAATAGTCCTCCGTCCTAATAAATAAGTAGCGCAAACAATAACACAATCTTCATTTTCTGGAGTAGAGTATAAAAAAGTAGCTCGTTCTGCCAACACTGCAATATAATAAAGTGGTATAATGCGATAGTTTCAACACTGACAGTAATTATATTTTCGTCTTCTTTTTTGTTTAAGAGGTTGAAAGTCGTCAATTTAGCCATGTAAGCTACTTGACTGCGGTAGGATTTCCTACGTCGTGGTACATTCATTGCGTCGGCTGACGGTCTTTCCACAACTACGAAAGCAGCTGAAGGTTATTTTCCCATTATCTGATGTACGAAGAAACATATATATGAGTTGCGTGCGGTATAAAACAACTTTATTTTTTAAGATTTTTTGCAGGTTTCGACTTCGCAACGGACGTATAATCCACCATTTCGAAGGTGACTGACGGTTATTTTTTCATTGTTCATTGTATAAACAATCTGTTACACCAAGTTTGGAGCGGTATGGAATAACTTTATTATTTTTATTTATTTATTTATGTTTTATTTATTATTATTATTATCATTATTATTTTTGACAAAGTTCCAGACCCTCCTACTTCTACCCCACCGCGCGCGCGACGACTTTGGTTACTGTTGATACCTAAACAATTACTAGACATAGGAATTCATCGGTAAGAAATCACTACCAAAAATGCAGCGCTGCCTCCCGTACTATATGCTTACGAAGGGCTCTTCACACCTGACGTTAGGGGTCACGTGACATATCAACTGTGCCAAAAATATGAGTACAAATTAAGTTAACAAATTTGAATAAATACAACAAATGCAAACAACACGAAACAAATGTTTCTGGTCAAATTAAAACACGACCCCTCGAATTTCACGGTGTTTATTTAACATTAAATGGTTTTTATTCAAAGTTTTTACATTATGAAAGGCATTTTAAATTAAAGTGTTTAACTTATTAACCTCACGAATTAGTTGTTTTATTTCAACCCGACACAATTGTGAGTTTCTTTTATTTTCTTTCTTTCTTTTTTTTTTTTTTTTTTTTTTTTTTAATATTCATTGTTTCTGTTCAAAATTTTTAACTTGTTACTTATCAACGCCAATCCTTCGGTGCCATTTTTTTATTATTATTATCATTAGTATTATGTTTTGTTTTAAAGTGATTCTTTTGTTGTGATATAGTACGAATTTCATAAAATTGATAAAATGTATGTATTACAAAATATTCGATGCTGTTAAATCTTTAATTATTAAAGTTAAAAATTTAAATTTAAAAAACATATAGCTTTTGTAATTAATAACATTAAATAATCTGGAAAAAAATTAATGCTGAAACATGTGCATTGAGCGTCAATAAAGCACTTTTATCACACATTATGTGACAAAATGAACTTGATTATCCCTTTATTAATTCCTTTTAGACCCATCACATCACAAATTTTCAGGAATATCTAATTAACTAAATTAGAACAGATGGCTCAAATGCATTTACTAAATATTCCGAAAACAAGACATTATCCTCATTTACATAATCATAATTGCTTTTGAGGAAGCCAACTTATGTTTACAAATGCGAAGTATGTCATTTAATTATGAATTGAAAATCTCCTTGGACTTAACATTGAGTACTATAGTTAAGAATCTGAACACACTACAAAGCATTTGTATAGTGGTATATTAAATAATTTTGATATAAGAGTAATTAGCTCAATATTTTTTAACGAGTTCATAATCAAAATGTGTACGAGTTTTTAAAAGGTTTTAATCAACATGCTATATAAATTAAAGTCATTTAAAAAAAGCCAAAATTATACTGATATAAAAGTCAATGTGGCACACTTCGCTTTAGTAGAAATGACTTTATATATATGTCACACATTTCGCTTTGGTTGAAATGACACAGGCCGAGTTATCTATGTGTAATTTATTCTTCTAACAGCTACATCAGTCCCGACCTTCTTTAAAAAAAAAAAAAAAAAAAAAAAAAACTCTAGGAAAAATCTTAAGTGTTTTCACCGTTATTCTATTCCTCAAAAATCCTAATACACGATGAATACCAAAACAAAACTAAACCGTTTTGAAATGACACAGGACGAGTTATCCATATGTAATTTATTCCTCTAACAGCTACATCAGTCCAGACCTTCTTAAAAAAAAAAAAAAAAAAAAAAAAAAAAGAAAAAACTCCAGGAACAATATTAAGTCTTTTCACCGTTATTCTATTCCTCAAAACTCCTAATCCACAATAAATATCAAAACCAATCTAAACCGTTTTACTATGATCTGCTTTTTTTTATTATTCTTTTTACTGCACGTGCGCGTGGTTTTTATTTTCTAAATTCAATATTATATTAATTTTAATAAACGATGGTATGTATAATTTTAATTTTTATTATATATATATATATATTTTATGTTTTTAATCTCTTCTTTTTATTTATTCTTTATGAAAATTCTAATTTAGATGTTCAATTATTTTGGCTAAGAAGATACCCCACGGACTCTCTCTTGGCTATGAATTTTCCTCACGGACGTGACAGTCAAGTTATATTATTTTCTGTACATGAAATAATTTTGTACATTAATTGAAAAGCAGAGGTATTGTTCATTATTCATTTAGTTGAAACCATAAAATGCAGAAAATGTAAAGAATTTATATTCACGACATAATATTTTATCAAAAGGACACCTAATGTCCCGAAAACGTAATTACCTAAGAGATTTTGCATTTGAGGATTGTGTACTTAACCTAAGAACATTCTTATATTAAAATAAAATTAACATTATTTAATATCTACAATGATAAATAATGAAAATATGCTTTTTAATATGATGAAACTGTAATTGTAATTTTTCAATTATATTTTAAAATAAATAAAAAAACTTTGATGATGAAGAATTCAAAGATAATGGAACAATAAAATTTTACTCAATTAGAGAAAATATTATTTAACGCATATCATAATCTTTGAAACATATTTTCATAAAGTTTCGTATAAAATGAACTATTTATTTTAAAAAGTAAATCAATAAAAAAATTACAGTTATTAAATTTTATGTAAAGCAATTAGTATATGTTTTTCAGTAATTCAAGTGAAGAAAAATCTAAGACGGCTAAATTTTTAATAATTAATTATTTATCTATGTATTTAAAAATGTGGGTGCGACAATTAATGACAAAATATAAGTTAATCAAAAAATAAAAGATAGAAACATTTGGCTTTTATTATTATTATTTATTTTTTAACGTTTATTTAAAAAACTGTAATATGATAAAATGAAAACTAAACTAAAAACTTTAAACATAATTCAGTTTAAGAAGTGAAAACATCTTTAATAAATGGACTACAAAGTAGCATAATTTTAAATTATGTTTATTCTTCATATCATCAAAAAAATGAACCCTTTCTTTTTTGAAAAATCACTTTAATCTTCGAAAGCTGTTTTCCATATGCAAGATAAAAGAAAAATAATTTTATTATGCTAGTTATATTCATATTTCCTATTTAATGTTTATCAGAAAGAATATATTTTCAGATATTTATTGTGATTTTCAATAAAATTGAGATATATTTATGTTATTTGCAAAATTTAAATGTATATTTACATAAATTCTTTTGAAATCTCTACAAAAGTTTCTTCAAGAGATGGCAAATAGAATAATTAAGAGTTATTCAAACTTGTTATATTTTATACAATTAGATTCTGCAAAATTTTAAATTCTGTTGCGATACCTATTTTTAAGATGTATCAGTTTCTTTGTATTTTATTATTGTCTAGTTTGAAACATGATATCTATGAATTGTAGAAAATAAAATATAATAAAACTATTTTTCTTATTTTTTAATAATGAATAGATTTATGAAATAAAAAAAGAGGCATTATTTTGGTAAAAAAAAAAAAATATTTAGCAGTGAAATCAAATTTAAGATGTAAATTTTCATTAGCTGCATATTTTTTTTATTTAAAAAAAAAAAAAACTGATAAAGAAAATAAAGATAAATAGAGAAGATTTGATAAAGAAAACAATTAAATAAATATTTCTTTGACAGAAAAATGTAAAATATTACTGTAAGCAATATTTAAAAAGAAAGTTTTAAATAAAGTTTCCATACATTTTCTACACTGTAAAAAATGCTGCAGTAAAATTAGGGGAAAAGCCCGGCAGCAGAGATTCCAGTCAAAGACCGTAAAACTACATTTAGACGATGAATCATGTATCGCCAGTAATTTTACGTTCTGATGAAACATACAACCAACCTGCAAAAAAGGTAGAGTTAACCGTAAAATTGAAAGTTAAAGTTTGAGTTTCTCGAATGCTTTAAAACAGTTTCTTGCAGTTATTACACATGCGTGCAGGGAGAAATCCACAACACTAAAAAACTTATTTTATTTATTTATTTTTTTACACGTAAAAGTTATTTTATTAAATTTTATGCGAAGCAAACCGTCTTGGGTTGCGCGGGATTCGTACTCACAATCTCCTGTGTCAGAGGCCAGCACTTTGCCAACCGCGCCGTTGGGATCACAGAAACGTTTCTTTACAAAAACAGATAAAGTCAACATCAGAGCTGACTAGTTGATAAATTTTATAATACGCACTAAAAGACTTCTGGAAAATTTTTTAAACCGATTTACAGCACAATGTGAAGTCACAAATCTTCAATTATTTTTACAGAACTAGCTATACAAATTTACAGCAACCTATGCTCTATTTATGTTTAATAAAAGTGCTTTATTTTTACAGAAATTTTTTACAGTGATTAAATTATTAACGTTCAAACTATGCATAAAAATTACTTTATTTTAAGACTATTTTAAAATCTAAATTTGCTATTTTTGACAAAATTAAGAAGTCAGTCAATTCAAAATCAATTTCATCAATATCAATTACTCAGTTCCAGTCAGATAGAAATTTTTTGAATTAAATTAAGAAAACAATAGCTTATTAAAATCAATGGATGATTCTATGCGTAATGCGTGCATAATTAAACACATTCATTTAGTATAAATAGCAATCATAGTTTCAATTTGAAAATGGAAGATAATGGATTTCTCTCTTGATGTCACTGAAATGATAGCATTTGAAGAGATTTTCTCATAAGAAAATGGTTTGGTGAAAGATAAGTGCAATTTGCGTAGTTAACGGCTTTTTCTCGTACAAATTCAAAAAATTATACTTTCGAAACATCAGTTTACGGGCTACAACCGTTTAGCTAGCAAAACGGTCATTTCCTGTAAAATTATACGGTTATTTCCTAAATTATGCTTCCAAAACATTAATTTACGGATTATAACCGTTTAGGTAGCAAAACGGTCATTTCCCCTAAAATTATACGGTCAAATACTGTGATTCCCCTTTTTTTTTTTTTTTTTTTTTTTTTTTTTTTTACAGTGTAAGCTAAAATATTCATTACCTGTCGTTACTTCTGTAGTTCTGTTCAGTACTATGAGCAATATTGCGTTAATTAATTACAAGTATATTTTTAAACATATCTTTAAAACTGTAATTAATTAATTATTTTTTTTATTGTCTTGCAGTGACAGTGACACCAGACCATGCCCGAAGCTGAAGCCTTTTCTGGTTTTTATCATGGCCTGTCGATAGCTGTCCACTTTCAGTTCATAATGTTATTTTAATTTGTTGAATTCTTTTTATAATGTTTACTTGATTACATTGATCTAATTGCATTCAACATCTGAATTACAATGCATTATATAAAAATATAAAGAAAATATTTTTACATAAAAACATTAAAATAATATTAAGTATAATACTATGTGCACAACATTTCAGCAGTTATTTAAAATAATAAGGAGTTTTGAATGTATAAATAACCAAAAACTAGAAGTGTTTCTCTAAAGTACATATTTATCATATTCATCTAGTTTTTTAAAGTAGTAAAATTAATTATTTGTAAAACTTAAAGAAGCTTTACCACATGACAATAACTATTAAAAAAAATAATATAAAGGTGAAAAAAATGAATTAAGGTATTTTAGTAAAACATTTCAAGTAAAATTTTTGACCCAAAATTAATATATTTATTAAACATTTAACAGGTTATTAAGAAGATAAACTCTTTCATGCATATCTATAGATTAGGCACAATATAAATAAAATATTTTTATATAAAACTATTAAAATAATATTAAGTACAATCCTATGTGGACAATGTATAAGCAGTTATTTAAGAGAATAGTGAGTTTTGAATGTATATACATATAATGCTTTAAAAAATATTTGTTGTTTGTATAACATTATCTATACAGATCACCAATGGAAAGCATATAAAAACTGTCCTTGTATTGTTTTTCTTCGTTTTTTTTTTCTTTTCTTATGTTAACATATATATATATATATATATATATATATATATATATATATATATATATTAATCATTTAAATAGTTTATATTTCTTTGAAATAGTCAGGAATTCTGTGAACTTTATAGCATCTACATCAGACCCCATACATTCTTCTGTAATAACAATACTTAATTATGCATGTATGGAGAGCGATGCTCTAACATTTATTCCACATTCAATGTTTTACTCGTGAAATCTTTGATTTCAATTTCATGAGTTTCAGTTTCTTTCTTTCCTGTGTGCAGTTTCGTTAATGGCAATTTTATTTTGTTTACCCCGGTAGAAAATTAACAGATCACAATGATGTTGATTTCCATATTTAATTTTCGGTAGCTATAGTGATTGTCGATGTTTAAATAAATAGTTTTACTAAAGCAGCGAAGTAGAGAGCACTCAGTGCCGAATGCGAAAATAGAGTAATTTTGAAAAATAAACAGTCTTCGTTATTGTATATTCGAATTATAAAGAAAGGGATTTTATGCAAAATATTCTGCTTTGCATTCATTAATTCAATTATTTTCATCAATTGTATAAATGTATATAAAAAAGTATTTTTTACGCAAAATTTTACAAAATATCTTTACATAAAACCATTAAAAAGATATTTTAATATAATCTAATGTGAGCAATGTATACGTTGTCACTTAAAAGAAGAATGAACATTTTATATAATAAAAAGATTTTTTAAATAATACAGTCGATTATAAAAGCATTCTTCGTGATTTTTTTTTTTTTCAAATAATGAAGAAAGTGTCTTGTATGCAAAGTATAGTACTTTGAATTCATTTATGCATCTATTTTCATTAATTGCATTAATGTATAGAAAGAAACATTTTTTTTTTTCTAACTACAACCTTACTCTGAAGAAATTTGACAAAGGTATTTGGAATTCATTATGAAAAATTATATTACGAGCGTGAAATTTATAAAAACTTAAATACATTAATGCTTCACAAGAAAAAAAGTCATTGAATAAATATTTGACTAAAATAAATAAATAAATAAAAATTTCAGAATGAAATAATCTAGTCAACGGAAATTTTCATACTAAATATATAAATCCAGTGATTGGTCTCATGTTTATTTACAAATTTCACGATTTAAATAAAGTAATTCTATAGCATATAGAGTTAAGTTGAGTGCGTTTTACGGCATAGTAGAGTTACATTGTGGGAAAATGTCCACGGTCGGGGATTCACCCCAGATTGTGATCCGTGGTCATGCCATCACAACTTTGTTCCCCACGGAGGGGACTGCGCTCTCGCTTCGGTGGCACCCATAGCTATAATTTGGATGAGAACATACAGGACATTGTTTTCACGACTATAACATCTAGAAAATGTTATCGAAGAAATACCTAAGTTCATCATAATTGAATTATGATTTATATTAAACACTATATTAGCTAAAGTATGTTGTTTCAAACAATAACAAATATTTAAAAAAAAAAAAAAAAAACTGAAAATCGAGAAAAAAATAAATGTAGACATATTTTTTGCATACGAAATCCTATTTCTAGAGAAATTGAACTGTCATTTTATAAAAAGAATAAAATAAATGAAAATGTCATAAATGATCAATAATTCTGTTATAACTGTAAATGTGTTGTCTCTGAAATTGAATTTTAATTATTTTTTAAAGATATTTAACATTTACCGTTTAATAACATAGATATCAATTACTTAGGACTATTTTCAAATTTGTGTGAAGCTATCCATTTCCTTTTTAAAATGACGACATAATAATAATATAAATTACTATTATTATTAATATTTTTAAATAACACATTAGTGTCTAATAATTGGGTAAAAATATTAGTATTGGTTCCGAGAATGAGGGGAAAAAATTGCTTCGATTTGCTTCAAGTACATTCCTTCAAAGATTAATTCCAACTAAAAAGTTCAAAGAAAAATTATTTTTTCGTAATGTGTGTATATGGTTCGGATTTTGATGAGACAGAATTAATTAGTGAAGAAATTTATGATTTATAATAAGGTAGCTTAAAACCTTAGTTTTTACATTCGTAAAATAATATATTTAAATATATATATATATATATATATATATTAAGTAGTCATATATTTCTTAAATTATATGAAAAAGAAAAAAAAAAGAAATACATTATTTTCTACAGTTGCACAAATGTGTAGAATGAAACATTTTTCTAACTGCAGCCTTATCCTGAAGTATTTTGACAATGTCTGATCCACTGGTATTTAGAATTCATTATGTAAAATTGTATTACGAACGTGAAATTCTTTACAAAATAAAATAAAATAAATAAATAAATATATTAATACTGAATGTGAATTCAAAGAAAAATGGAGTGGATGGCTCACCCGATTCGGCGACCTCCCCATAGCTATAATTTAGCTGGAAACATAGAGGACATTGCGACCACTACCTTAGCATATAGAAGAAAATATACAAGAAACATCTAAGTTCATCAAAACTGAATTATATTTTTTATTAAATACTACATTAGCTAAAGTATGTCGTTTCAAACAATAACAAATATTTTTAAAAACAGAAATACTCATATAATAAAATGAGTCAGTAAAATAAAATTCCCAACCTTTATTTTACTGACTACTGAATTTACAAACTGTCATATTGTTTATCCAATATAGCAGTTGTATAATTTACAAGTACCTAAAGTGAAACGAAATAAACTGTGAAAGTGAAGAATTGATGACCCATACCTCTTTCCAATACGATTAGTTTTAATAACATTTCACAAAAATTTAAATAATTCAACTTTATATCTAATCTCCAATTAAAAAAAAATATCAAAGATTACATTTTTGTCTTTAATATCATAAGTCACATTTTATTTTCTACTATGAGGAGTAAAAAAGGTCGAAACGCAAATAAGAATGTTATATCTCCGTTAATGAGGACATTTAAAGATGTACTGATAGGATATTTATAGGAATTTTATTCGTGGTGATAGAACAGATCTTCATAGAAAAGTACTTTAGACTGGATGACATAGAAGTACATGATAAAGAGGAAAGA
This sequence comes from Salticus scenicus, assembly GCA_963930645.1. Lineage (NCBI taxonomy): Eukaryota > Metazoa > Arthropoda > Arachnida > Araneae > Salticidae > Salticus > Salticus scenicus. Next base: position 174,406,284 of record OZ005650.1, read on the forward strand.
TGCAAAATTTGTTACATTTTTTAAAGATCTTGTCAAAATTTAACCAGAAAAATGTAAAACTGTTATGCTCACTTTTTTCCCATCATATGTCAAGTGAACAACGCTACCGCAAGCTTAATGTTAATTAACTCCATCGCCATTACACTATAAACTAGGGAGAAAAAAATAATAAATACGTTTGCAGTTCAGTTATTTTATGTCATTTTGTTGTTGCAATTGAAGTAGAAAAATCCTTTTTATACGAAATGTCAAATATAAGCTTATGGAAGATGTAATCTGTAAATTTTCAATTTACTTGTTAAAAGTCAGCAAGATTTGTTTGTATTTAATTAAAAATAACATAATCTAAAGAATGAAATGAAAATATTTCTGTTAATTTATTCTTTAGCAATTTTTGAGATGAAAATCCGGCTGAAAGAACATAAAATTACAATTGACCCGAAAAATTTATAAGCACAAGTAAAAAACAATAAAAAAAAATCTCATTGATATCTATTCTGTTTCCGATAATAATCTTAATTACTGACATCGCGATATGCGTGATATTAATAAATAAATAGAGGTCTTCTCGTGCATATATATATATATATATATATATATATATATATATATATATATATATATATATATATATATAATAATGAATTTAAAAGTATTGTTATAGAATTAAAAATAGTTTATCCATAATGCATTATCTATGAATACCAACCATTTAAAGTTGTTAATTTTGTTTAATATATGTTTGAAATGTTAAAGTTTACTAACTTTGGTATTAATTTCATTTTATAATTGTAAGTAAAAAGAAAATCGTAGATAAGAATAAATTTTATAACTTTTTTTTTTCCTTATAGCCTGGCACTTGCGACTAAATATTGACTGGGAATCGCTGATTGTATAGCCATTTGTGACGGAAAACAGAAAAGGCAGCCGTTGATACTCCTAACAGAAACCTCTCACATTCATACTCTTCCAGTATTTTATCACGGGATCTATCGTGTGGAATTCAGGGACGCTAACTATGAATTTATAAGTTAATAAGGTCAATTTTATAACTGCATGCTAAAATATTTAAAATATTATATAATTATAGGTGTACTTGGATATTATGAAAATTTAAAATTGTGTGAATTTTTTTTATGATGTAGTAGGACATAAAATTAATAACATTCATTTTACCGACATTATTATTATCAGCAACTAACTGTCTTTGTCGCCTTCGATAACCACTATATTGAAAAAAATTCTCAACATTCCCTCTCAGGTATCCTACGTATCTCATGGAAGGATCAAAATTGTTATGGGCGACCGTCACCAATTGTTCATAGAATTATCATCAGTGTCACATAAGACCCACTCGCTTATTCCATTACACTTACATAAAAGAAAAAAAGCTGAAAAAAAAGAGAGAGAAAAAATCGTTGAAATCGGTCCAAATTTTGGCTTGGTTTCCGTTCTACATCAAACTGAGGCCTTATCTCCAGTACCTTCGGCATTACCTTACCTGAAGGTGTGCGCCGAAACAAAAGTATTTATACAAGAACCCATGTTAGGTCTTCAATGCCTGTGGCAAGATATTTCCTTCCTATACTATGTTGGATGTAAGGAATGTGCACTTGAGCTACATACACATACGCACTGGAATCGTTTTCTTCTATGTATGTATTACGTTGTATGTATCTTGAGGTAATTTCAAACAGATCTGCGCTTGATTTTTTTTTTTAATCGCAACCATTTTAATACTTGTTTTAGAAATAAATTAAAGAAAAAGAAGTCTTAAAATAAGAGAGAGAATAAAAAATAAATTACAATATTTTTTTCTTTTTTCATATAGCATGTCCTTTAATTTAGCACTGTTGCAATTCAAATCGTTTAAGTCTATATATAACGATGTTAAAGAATTTTTATGTTATGTCCATTTAAAAGACTATAAGTGCTAGATATATCAAAATCTATACAATTTTTGTGAAAGTGACCTATAACAGGTAGTATATAAATTTTCAGTTCCATCGGATAAAGCATTTAGACACTATCGCACTTTAATTAAACTTCAACCCATAAGCCAAAATGATAAAGAATTTTTTTCGTTGTATTGCTGTTAAAAAAACTCTAATTACTAGATTCAACAAAATTAATACAGTGCATGCGACAGGACCTAAAGCAAATATATAAATTTTCAGCTCAACGCAATAATTCATTTAGGTACTATAGTATTTTAAATAATTTAGGCCTTAATGATAAAGAAATTTTCTTTCTGTCCTTGGAAAAAAAACTATAAGAGACAGATTCACGAAAATCAGCAGGGCACGTGCTACGTCGAACTATAACATATTACCAACTTTCAGCACAATCGATCACTGCATTTAGACGCTTTCGTTTTCATTTACAAACATACACTCATACATATATACATAACAAAAAGGAATTCAGAGTTCAAAACGTATAGAAACAAAAAAATCTCAAAATCGTTTTTCTGTCATGATTACAATACTTTCCTTATATATGTATGTTCGGGGGAAAAAAATCAAAAAAGGGTGTTACGTTTGAAAAATGTGTTTTTTATCTTATTCTCACCTTAAAGAAGGAAAAAGAAGATAATTTCGCTAAATCACGTAGGAGTGGGTGTTTTGTGTGCATGTTCAGTCCACACGCGAATATCCATGACGGAGCTCCATTTAAATTCCCAAGACAAATTAAATGTAAAAAGGGGATTTCGGATTTGTCCTCTGGTACGCTGCCTCCCTTTTCCCTCCTCAAAATAAATAAATCTAAAAAAAATTAGTCTTTGGGATATTTTTTCTAAAAGACGCTCTTACGTTTATAAATTCTTTGTGTCATTTTTGGTAGAGTTCCACTCGAAAATACTAATTTTGCGAATCTCACACAAAACTTAATTACCCTTCCTTCTCATCCTTCCCTCCCCCTAAAATTTTAAAATTCCTAAAATATCATTTTTTTTCGTCATCTCATGGGAATTTTTTTCAGCCTTAAGTATTTTAGACGCTTGCAAACCTGTGTTTAAAAAAAGTATACTTCACACGTTTTTGTTAAATAAATCCTTATGGAATGATAATCTTACATTGACTAAGAACAGGAATCGATAAGGATTTATTTAACAAAACCGTATGAAGTGTACTTTTTTTACATAGGAATTTTTTCTAGTGTCCGGACACTTTTGTTACCGACTGTATTTGTATGTAAGTGTTTGGAAAACCTGTCCATAACCAATTCTTTACAATGACCTTGAAGCATAATTTTCCTGAAGTATTATGATGAGGAACAATTGACTAGAGAGATCAGTAACAGATAGGATTGGACAGATTGATATATCTAAGTCCTTGTTTTGTTCATATATTTTGTTGAAATCATTCTTTTTTTTTTTTAAATGTTCCGCCGATGATGACCAAGTTCTTCAACAAACATCGATGACTGATATTTTAGGTTATGTAGACGAAGGATTAGATCCATAACCTCCAGTTCGTCTTAGATGTTCCCTTGCTGAAGCCAACATTAGTTCGGTGTCAATATCTACTAAACGTAGAAAGCTTCATAAAATGGACTTTACGAGAGGCATTTAGGCAGGCGTCAAGCGCATCACGTCTACAGAGTGCACGTCAATATATCTACCGTTGGCGGCTGAATACGCATGTCCATATGCTCTTTATAAATATGTCCAGGTTTAGCCTCGAAAGCGATAGTAGGAGTTGTATAACTGTGAGAACATAGGGCACATTCTTATCCATCGAAATCCTGCAAAAGAGGCTCATGTAGAATAGGCAGAATGGATGAGTTTTAGGTAGTGTTTTTTTTTATTTCTATGCTCAAACCTCAATATGACTTTTCACGCGGAGCCGTGGATACTTATGTCTATAAAAGTAATATCTTCATATATTATCTTCAGCACTAAACAATTCAGTTCAAGATCGACCACTGAATTCGAATAACTTCATGTATATTTCGGTATCTTTAGTAAGATATTTTGCTGCCCTCAAAACTTTCCTTCAGACACTTTCCACCTTCACAATTGCTTTTCAAGAATAATGGCTCCCAAATCTCAGCGAAATCCTCATTACATAATTGACAGTATCACATTTCGCAGTATCTGTTGTATTACGATCCTCTCCGTGGAGGATCAAAACTGTGTTAAAATCGTTATCTCCCAAAAGCCCTTAACACAGTTATGTATGAAATTCTGCATTGTTATTACTAAAGTACGTAATATGGATCTTTTGAGTAGAAAATATCTGTAACTATAGGTCTCAAAGCTGTCAAATATATGTTAAATCAGTAAAATAACACTGTACTAGCCAGTGTTTTGGTAGACTCAATATGGCTCCTGCTGTAGCCTAGGGTGTTATTACGGCAGCCATATTGAGTAGACAACAGTTAACTTCATTTGCCCTGCATATTAATACGTCGTATGCCAACTCTTCTTACATCATTTCTCCTACGCTAGGCCAATCCATGGAGCATCAAAATTGTGATGGCATGTATCCGGACTATCCTTAGAGGTGATTCCAAGACCGTCGAAATTTACCCCTTGTGCAATACTAGTGAGAAGTTAAAACCCAACCAACCAACCAACCTACCTACCTAAGCAAAAAAAAAAAAAAAAAAAAAAAAAAAAAAAAAAAAAAAACCTTGCAATACAACATTTTATGTAGTGCTATTTTATATACTCTTGATTTATTGTTACAGATTGTAACGAATTAAGTAAAACTGTAGTTTTTCCTTAATTTCCGTTTATATGTACTTGTTTGAGTTGTAACTAAAACAATATACAGCGAAATATAAATTTCTATTAAAAAATAAATAAATAAATAAATTGCGTACATAATTCACATAGTTTCTAATTTTAGCTTGCTGTACTTGAAATGTAACTAACAATTTTATTTTTCAATGTGACAGAGTTGTAAACTTCTAATGAGAGGAAATCATCGTAGAAACCTTTTGTAATCATCAAGAGAAATATCCTTTCAAAAGTTAAAAATATATATAAGTTGTAAGTATTATACTTATATAAAATGCGATCCTTCATAGAAAGACGGAAAAATGATGGAAATATAGGAAATATATTTTCCCTTTATCTTTTTATTTATGTGTCTCAGAAATTAAATTAGTACTGTGTGAAAAATATGAAATAAAAAATATTCTATGTTTATTATTCGTTATCTCTTTTTTTGCGACTGTCTAACATATTTTTTTTTTTCTTCTTTACCCAAATATACATAGTTCCTTTTCTATAAAATTTAATAATTATATTTCACTATAATGATTTTGCTTGGTCTATATTTTTTATTTTATCAATATAACCCTATTATACTTTTTTTTTTTGTGTGTGTGTGTGTGTGTGTGAAATATATTTTGCCAAATGTGCACCGCACAAACAAATAACAAAAATGTTTCACATTATTTAAAATGTTAAATAAATTCATAAAAGAAATTTTGGAAAAAAATGTAGTTAAGAAAAATAAAATTTAAAATTTAGATAAATCCTTTTAAAAAAGAGGGATTAAATTAAATATCTATTAATTTTATAAAACTTTTGTAATATTTTACTACAAATAGTATTTTAAGACAAATTTTCTAATAAATATCCATATTAGTTAAAATTCAAAAGCGTATTTGCGAAGGACTATAGAAATAAAAACCCTTATTTGGATATTTAAATGAAAAAACTCCTATCTCGTCTTCAACTAAACAAAATTTTGCAAATATATATTCATGGTATAGGAAGTGTAATGAAAAATGTTCCCCTATTCATTTCGGATATACATCAACTGAGAAAATGGCTAATTTGTATAATATTTTCACTTGACGATGCAAATTCCTTATTAACTTATAACTTGATTAAGAGTTTAAATTAAATTCAAAACAAAGTCTAAAAAAGGCGTTTTAAAATGCTGATAGTATCTGTATATCCTGTTTTATTTGAAGTATTTTGCGAAAATTGGTTAACGTCATTTAAAAACAAATTAATTATAATACAAAATTATTGCTTATAAGGCTTTTCCTCTCGTATTTGAATATTTTGTACATTTAGTGAAATAAATTAAAGAAAAAATACTCTTTTTTTTTTTTTTTTTTTTTTTTTTTTTTCAATCAAGACAGTCTGTTTATTGTATAAAGAAAAATTAAAAGATATTCCATAAATTTTCTACTGAAAATGGTGTCATTTTGGGAAATGACGTAAGAAGAAAAAATATTTGCGAGATAGCAAAACAACTACCTTTATAAAACCTTAAGTTTTTAACTAATATTATCGTTAATTAAAGGAATACAAATTTCTAACTACCTGTAATGTCTTCCTTGAAATATTTGGCACATATCGATACCTCTCATGAAGAAAGACTTTACCCTCCGCGAGAACATGCGGACGAAGACAAAAAAAGGAGAAAAAAAAATGCCCGTGACAGTAGCCTTTTATTTAACATACAGACATATGTTTTAAAATAATAGATCATTTTTATAGACCATCATTTATAGATCTTCAGTGTAAAAACTGGAAGCTAATATACATTTTTTTCTTTTCTTTTCTTTCTCTCTCTCTCTCTTTTTTTTTTTTTTTTTTTTTTTTTTTTTTTTAAGATAAAATCTTTATAAAGAAAAGTGTTTGTTCTTTTATCATTTAACACGTTCACGCTGGTGTGACCCACCGGTGGGTCACAGCTACAGTCGGCAGCAAAAGTATTCGAGCACTAGCAATAATCCCTGTCTAAAAAAAGTACTCTTAATACTGCTTTGTTCAATAAATCGTTGTCAAATCATGTTCTTAGTCAGTCTAAGAACTTGATTCGACCAGGATTTATTGAAAAAAACAGTTTTAAGTGTACCTTTTTGGCATCGGTACTATTGGCTAGTACTCAGATCCTTTTGAGAAGACCACGTAAACAAAATGCGCCGGCGTGAACTTGTTAAATGGGTAGACATTTTGCTGAGAAATTGAAGAATGAAGAGATTAAAAACATAAATATTAGACTACGCAGATTTTTTTTTTTTTTTTTTTTTTTTTTTTTTTTTAACACAAATGTTAATTTTACACGTGCAATGACAGATGAACTAATTTTTGTTCGAGATTCAACGCTTCACTCGTGAAATCATTGATTTCCATTTCATGACTCTCAATTTCCCTCTTGGCGGTGTGTAATTTTGCTGATAGCAGTATTATTTTGTTTAGTCCGGTAGAAAATTAACAAATAACAATGATTCTGATTTCCATATTTAATTTTCGATAACTTGTGATTGCCGACTTTTGGTTGAATTGTCTGCATAAAAGAGCGCAATAGAAAACTTTGAGTGCGGAATGTGAACATAAACAGTCTTCTTTACTGTATTTGTAAATGATCAAGAAAATGTCTTCCACACAAATTAACCGTTTTGAATTCCTTAATGCATTTATTTTACGAAATTTACGCAAAATTGTAGTAAAGTATATTTTTTCACCTAGAGCATTATACCAAAGAGAATCACTTAACCGTGGTTTACTCATTAATAATTTACATTTATTATGAGAAGTTATGTACATTTATTATGAGAATTTATTACCATTATATTTCACAGAAATAACAAATTAAATATTATATTTCATAACACAGTAGTTTTTATTCCTCGCTCTCTCCTACAACAGTGGCATTGTACATATATGCCTTATTTTGTTTTAAATAAACTCAGTTTTTATTATTATTATTATTATTATTATTCAATTTATACATAAAACTAGTGGAAATGATTTTATTGTAAATTGACACAAAAGAGTTCCTGGAACTATTAAACAGGGCCCACCGTGGCCGAGTGGTTATGTCACCACACTGCTAATCGCCTTCGAGCGTAGGAGAGCGGGTTCGATTCCCGCACTGGCCCTGGGTTTTTTTTTCAATTCTTCGTCCTGTTATTCTGTCATGTGCTATCTGTCTTTATCTGACGAAGATTTACACGCGGACTTAGAGTCAAGCACACAAATCTGATGTACATTTGTTATCAATAAAAAACTATTAAACAACAATCTTTCTTTTAGAAATTGCCATATGTTTTAAGACATATTAGTGAAGTTCATAAATTCTCTGATGAAGCTGGTTAAAGTTTCAACAGATATAATGTTGTGCTATTTTATAGAAGACACGTGTATGTTCATGAATAATAAGTTCTTTAATAAATACAAGTACGTTCACTGTTTTTTGAATATTCTATTAGAGATAAATTTTAAAATGGAAAAAAAGCCGATAGCGGCTATTTGACAATTGTAAAATTAAAAATAAAATTTATATTATTTAAATTTTTTTATTATACAAAAAGTATATTTCACACGCATAAAATATATTTTAAGTAATCACTACTTCTAACATTTTCCAATTAAAATATAAGTGACAATTTTATTTTTGAATTTCACAAACATATGAAGTTTTAATGACAGGAAATTATTGTAAAAATATTTTGTAGGCATCAAATGAAATATTCTTTCAAAAACTCAAAGAAATATAAGTTTTAAATGATCTAGTTTTTTAAGACGCAATGTTTCACAGAATGACTTAAAACTATTGGAAATATAGAAGACCTCTTTTTCCTTTAAATTGTATTTCATTTTCTCAGAACTTAAAAGAGGTTTACGTGAAAAACAAGTAAAATTATGATTTTTTTCCAGATCACTATCCGGATTTTCTTTTCTGTTGCTGTTTAACCTAAAAATATTTCTTTTTCTTTACTCCAAAAATACTCAGTTTCTTTTTTATATAATTGATAAATGTTATGGACCATAACAATTTTACTCTTGGGTATGTTTTTTTACGACATTCAGAGAAGTTAATGTTTTTTGCTTTATTAAATTCCTCATATTTGTTTAATAGGGTTTGTATTATTCCTAATATATATCTATATATACATATATTTGAAATCATATAGATATTAAATATTTTTTTTAATCTTTTGCGATGTCTTTTTGTATAATATTTTAGTAAAACTACATTATATATTTCTTTTGTTTAAGTTATATTATGTAAAATCTGAACTATATAAATAAATAACAAAAGTATTTTTCTTTGTTTTTATTTATCAATAAATTTATTGTATAAATAAAATTACTTTAGAAAGAAATTGTAAGCAATAGAATTAAATCTCAAATTTTAATCAGCTACATCCTTTGAAAAAAAATGTTTATTAACTTTATAATATATATATATATATATATATATATATATATATATATATATATATATATATATATATATATATATGCATATAATATTATAGTAAACAACACTTTAAAATGTATTTTTTCAAAGAAAGCTTGCGTATAATTTTAATTCTAAAGCAATCAGCATTTGTCCCAGGAGTTACTTCAGTTACTTCAGTTACTCAATATTAATATTGTCATTAAGTAATACACTACCTACCAATAACTATTTGGACACTTTCAAATTTAGACATTTTACCAAATATCTAGAAAGGTTCTTTTGGAAGCAAAGTGAAACTTTGGTAGCTTAAAGAACACGTTATACAGTCGATAACAAAAGTATCCGAACACTAGCAAAAATTCCTATATAAAAAAAGTAGAGTTAATACTGTTTTGTTAAATAAATCCTTGTCGAATCATGTTCTTAGACTGACTAAGAACAGGATTCGACTAGGATTTATTTAACAAAACTGTATTAAGTGTACTTTTATCGACAGGAATTTTTGCTAGTGTTCGGATACTTTTGTTATCGACTGTACTTTATATATTTCAGCAAAAGATGTGCCCTGAAAAATAAAATGAAGCCAGTACAAAATTAAAGAAAAACATTGCAAATAATAATAATAATAATAATAATAAATAAGTAATAAATAAATAAATAAATAAATAAATAAATAAATATTTTTTATTATAACACGTAGAGTATTAGACCCAGAGCATTTTTAGAAAATTTTGCGTACTTCATTAGACACAGCATACTGCAATCAAAATTCAAAAATATCTTATGAAATATGAGCATTTTTACTGAATAACTTTTATCTACGCGGTTTTATTTTCATTCAATCAGTGCTCAATGGCAATGCAGTGTCTGCTGATTGTAAATAAATATTGATAAAACCCCTATCATCATCCTCCTTTTTTTTTTTTTTTTTTTTTTTTTTTTTAAGAAAAACTGAAATTCTGTTCATTTTATCTCTCATGACTCTTTAAATTTACGCGATATTTATTTGGAATTTTCATATAAGTTGCTCAATACATTTGGTACTAAATCATGCAAATGAATTGTTTTAAAAGCTGGAGCATGCATAGATAAAAACTATTCAGAAAAAATTATCATATTTCGTAAAATATTTGACATTTTTGCATTCTGATTGCAGTATGCTGTGTGTAATGAAGTGTGCCAAATTTTCTGAAAATATATTGACTCTGATTTAATAAAAAAGCACCAAAAAACTGGCGTTTGTAAAAATTATTACTTACAAACTTTGAATAAACACCATAAAATGCAATAAATTCGCAACAATTGTTTTGGGTCGAAAAAACACACGACCCTTCATCAGGCGAATAAAGTAAGCACGAGTGCTGCAGTCAGTAATAATATTGACTCTGAGTCTAATACCCTACGCGTTATAAGTAAAAGAGTATATACATATATATATATATATATGTGTATATATATATATATATATAGATAGATAGATAGATAGATAGATAGATAGATTGTAAAGGCAGAGACTCCGACTCCAATATATCATTGAAAGAGACATTTCAGTACAAAGAAGCAGACAGTCTGGGGCCTAACGGCTCGCAGCGGAACATCTCTCCTTTGTAGAAAGGTATGTCCGTTTCCCTTTGATGAACGTGGGAAGCCGCGTGCCTTGAGAACTTTTCCTTCGAGAAGAATTCAACGCGTCAGAACTGATGATGGAATTTCGAGCGAATCAGGGCCTGCATCTGAGATTTTGTTTTCAGAAAAACACGCCCAATACGAACTGTAATTTTTACGATGAGAGACTAAAAAAACGACAGTTCACGTCGGAGTTTTGGAAAGGCAGGAATCCCAGAGCAGGTCGGGCTAGACCTCGGGAAAGGAACTGATATTTTCTGAAAAAAGACTGCAGAAGCGGTCACGGACTGATGAAAATCACTGTGGACTCTATCTGATATTCCTTCCAGCCTTATACTGTAGAACCCACTATCTTATTGAAAACCATTTCATATCGAGGAAATACAGCAAAATATGTATATATTGTAAATTTCTAAAAATTAATCTAGTTAAATTAAAATTTGGAAAAAATATTAATTTCTTGTTCTGATTAGTCAAGTAAAAAATTCTCTTCCACTCTACAAGATACTACAATATATATATATATATCTATATATATATATATGCAATGTTTAAAAAAAAAAACATATTTCCATGAATATATGTGGTAGCCTCTTACAAGAATATACAGATTATGAGAAAATTCCTCTTAATGACAAGCTACAGCTAAATTACATTTGAAGCAATACTTTATACAGGTGATTCAAAACATTTTGATTTTTCTTTAACTTTTTACTGGTTCTCTTCTCCTTTAAAGTACACAACATTTGCTGAAATGTGTATGAGGTATAAAGTTTCCTTTACTTTACCAAAATTTGAAGATGATTCCAAAAAAAAAAAAAAAAACTTTTCTAGATATTTGACAGTATGTCTACATTCGAAAGTGTCCAAATACTTATTGGTAGGTAGATTTTGTGAAAATTTAATTAAATACTTGATTTTTTTTTTTTTTCAATTGCGTTGTAATGTAATAAAAGCGTCCATATAACATTTGCTAAAAATGTTAAAAAGAAATACACATAGAGGAAAAACAGCAATAAAAATACAGTAATCGCCGCTTTATAAAATCATTGGTTAATAAAATCAGCCGCCTTATCTAATCAAATCGCCAAGACTGGAATCAAATCAATACAAACTACTTTTAAAGCCGCCGCTTAATAAAATCAGCATCGCCGGTTAATAAACTCAAAAATATCTTCTCAGCAGCAAAAAATATCATTTATGTGCACAATTTTTTTTTTTTTTTTTTTTTTTTTTTTTTTTTTTACATTGTGATTTTTTTTTTTTTTTTTAATAGAAAAAGAAATTAAAGCACAACAAACCCTCCGTTATCGCTCATTGTTCAAGATTTTACACTTGCAGCACAGTTACAAATGAAACACGCCCCGCAACTTATCTCCGTAAGAATTTCAAGAAATGTATTTTTCAAAGCGCAGTAATAAAATACAAATTTGATTTGAAAAGGTTTTTTTCTAATTATTAGAAGCCAAATTATAGTTCTTATTTTGAAATTACTATAATTCATGAGGTTTAAACGGAAAGATTTCAAATTTATAAGAACAGCGTGAACTTTTGGTAAAGTAATGATGATTTTCCTCTAAGGAAAGTGCACGGGAACTTACAATGCCTTTAATTTACTTATATCGATGAAACAATTAGTTAATTATCTACCAAAAATTAATATTGTTTACTAATTATATTATTCGTTACCTTTTAAAAGTTTCTTCCGAAATTCAGGGAAGTAATACCCTTTCCTTAAGTGCAGGAACGTTCGCCGGATATAAAAATCAGCCGCTTAATAAAATCACTTTGGCTCAGAACGAATGTGATTTTAATAAGTGGCGGGAACTGTATTTAATATGTTATCAAAGATTTATTATTACTATCTAATCAAAATATTCGAATTTTTTAAGAATGCTGGTCTTTTATTTATATAGAACATAAATATATATAAAATATAAAGATTTTTTTCGTTATTTATTTTTCATGCAAGCAAAGTTATAGGAATCACTTATAGTTTTCTCTATATTTAAGCACGCAAGCATATATTGTATAACAGTTAAGCGTTAACAATAATTAAAATCTTTAGCTATCGATGTAAGTATTACTAATGTAAAGTGATATAGTATAAAATTTGTTTTTAAAAGACTTAAATTATATGCTTGAAATTTAACCATTAGATACAAAAATTGAACAAGAACTTGGAAACCTTATACTAATGTAAAATTTTACCAAATATTTTGCTGCTGTAAAAGTAATTAATAATAGCACGAAGTGAGTAAACGGCACTTACTTTAAAGAAATAATAAAATATTTAACATGACTAAATTAATTTTTTTTTTCATAATGTTTTTTCTACAAAATTTTTGACAGCATAAATTAAATTTCTTAGAGGTTAAACATACCTTATTTTATCTAAGCTTAAATGGTTGTTAAGAGAATAAAATGTCTCATTAATCGATATCTGTCTGGAACACTATGAATTATTTAGTATACATTAAATCAATAAAATAATATATAAATATAATCATATCGTCGGCCATTTCAAAGAATGGTCATCGCATTTTTCGTAATTTAACAAAAGATCGAATACTGTGTTTTGAGCTTTTTTTTTTTCTTTAATTGCAGGCTGTATAGCTATCATTTTTTTTTAACTGCTTTATTACAATTATTTTATTACAATGGATTTATTAATCTGCTTAATTTATTGCAAATAAATGATTCATAAAGTTGTTTTTAGTTATAATGATATGTAACCGGAGCAAGCCAAGCGAGATAAATGAAATCTTCACAAAATAGAATAGAAAGATAGAGTTCTTAAACTGTAAGATAGAAAGACAAGACTGTTAGTTGGGATATAGAAAAATCATGGGCAACTTAATACAAAATTCCAAATAAGACAAAATATACATATCATGCTTTGCAACTTTCACAGCAACATTGCATAAAACTTATCGTCCAATTTCCATTAATATTAACCGTTAGTAACGTGGTTCTAGATTTTTTTCAATAGAATCTATTAGTGGTATGCTGATGGGTAACTTTTGACTAATTTTTATTTGGGTTAACCATTGGTGTCATTTAATATCATACATACTAGGTAATTTGATGTACTTATGGCCAAACTTAATTTGTCATTATTAAAGTCGGCATACTTTTTTTTTTCTTTTCTTTTACTTTTCTGTTACGGCTACCGATAGAGGGCCACTACAAATCCCTACGAATAAAATGTCTCATTGCCACAAGTGGACTTCTAACTCTGTGTTTGTTGAAATCTGTATTTCCGCTTACGCTCTGTGAATAAGCGGTATAAAATATAATTTTTATCAAGAACATGCTCTGTCCATTATTCAACTAAAGTAATTTATAATTTACACAGATATTAGGGATTCAAAGATATTTGGTTGCTTGATTGACTTTACAACATAAGGTCAAAGAGAGGACATACTGAAGGGATTCAAAGATCTTTAAGAAAACAAAATAAGACTGCAGATTTTATTTTATAAAATAAATCCTTAATTAATCCTGTATAAAGACGGATACCCTAATTTTCATTCGAAAAATCTTTGATTTCTGTTTCATGAGTCACTGTTTCCCTCTCACCGATGTGCAACTTCGCTGATGGCACTTTTATTTTGTTTACTTCGGTAGAAAATTAACAGAGCAGAATGAAGCTGATTTCCATATTTAATTTTCACTAGCTAGTGAATGCCTATGTTTGAGTAACTGGTTTCACTAAAAGTAAGTGACGGAATAATCCTAGTACGGAACATGAAAATAAAGTAAATTTAAAAAATAAACAGTCTTCGTTATTATGTTCAGTAAAGAAAACGTCTTGCATGCAAAATAATCTGCTTTGAATGCATTAATGAGATTATTTTCTTAAATTATGTAAAAGTGTAGATAGTGATGCTTTTTATAATTATTGCTTTATGTGAAAAATACTTCACAAAGTTTTACCCAATGTTACTCATTAAGTATGCTTTGTACGTGAGAATCTATAACGATTTAAAAATTAATGTGCATAAAGAAAGTAACATTAAATAAATATTTAAAAAAAATTTTAAATGCATATCTTAAATGATACTGTAATATTAAATGTATATCTTAAATAATCAAGACAACGAAAATGTTTATGTTTACGATCATACAATTGTGAGTATCAAATAATAAATAAAATAGAAGTGCAACTGCTTATAGAAATAGTTATCGTTATATTTGTGCAATCTTATAGTTTCAAATGATGAAAAATATTGTGAAAAATAAAAAACATTAAAAAAATTTGAGACTTTTTATTAAAGTGATTTTCAAATAGTTTATATTATGTTTGGACAACAAATGCAAATAAAAGAGGACATTATAATTTTCTTAGCGGTTCTTTTTTACCTGTTAGCGGTTCTTTTTTACCTGTACAGGAATACCTCTTGCGTTACATTTTAAGTGTATATATATATATATATATATAGCTTATGAGTTAACAACTAGCAACGCAAACGAAATTATAAACTCATTCAATAATATAACAGGGTGTTTCATAAGTCTGGATACACCATATATCTCGAAAGGAAAGCAAATTTGCTGAAAACATTGATTTCAAAAGTTTCATGGATTTAAATAATCTATCACATGAGGTATCACAAGTGGGTCTCGGGGGCCTCTGGAAGCCCCACGTGACACAAACTTCAGTTTTAAAAATAGAAAGCATATGTTTTCTTTGCAGAATCGTATTAAGTGGAAAAAAATCTGTTTAAGATCATGTACTGCTTTTATATTTTGCAGTATAGGGGCCCCAGGCCCCTATTTTTATGTTGTATTTCAAAAGTCTGGATACACCAAAATATCTCGAAAGGTAAGCAGACTTGCTGAAAACATTGATTGCAAAAGTTTCATGGATTTAAATAATCTATTATATGAGGTATCACAACTGGGTCCCGGGGGCCCCAAGTGGCACAAACTTCATTTATTTAAAATAAAAACCATACTTTTTCTTTGCAGATCCATGTTCAGCAGGAAAAATATATTTAAAACCATGTATGCTTTTATATTTTGCAGCATAGGGGACCCCGAAGCCCCTATTTCTATGTTGTTATAAAAAAAATTGGTAAATCTCAATATATGTCAATAAAAGAAAATTCTTTAAACACATTAATTTCAAAAGTTTCGTTCATTCAAATTATCTATTACATAAAGTATCATTAGTGGGTCCCCAGTTCCCTTGGGGGGCCCCACGGGACACAAACTTCATTTTTTAAGAAATACAAACCATACTTTTTCTTTGCAGAATCGTGTTAAGTGAAAAAAATCTGTTTAAAATCATGAACTGCTTTTTTTTTTTTTTTTTGCAGCATAGGGGCCCCAGGACACCTATTTATATGTTGTAATAAAAAATTTGGAAATCACAAAATATTTCATTAAAAAAAAGATTCTCCGAATACATTAATTTCAAATGTTACGTGCATTCGAATGATCTATTACATGAAGTATCAAGAATGGGTTCCCGAAGCCCTTTGGGGCCCCACGCAACACAAATTCAATTTTCTTAAACATAAACCAAACTTTTTTTTCATAGAATATTGTTAAGTGAAAAAAACTATTTTAAATGATGTATTGCCTTTTTTATTTTTATCATTAAAGCGTAAGGGGCCCTAGGGCCCAAAATCTTATGTTGCAAGAAAAAAATTGAAAATTCAAAAGTACCTAAATAAAAAGGCAATTTCGTTGGATACAATTGTTACAAAAGTGTCCTTTATTCAAACGATGTATTAGATGAATTAAATTATGTGTGTCCCCAGGGGCCCTAGAACCCTACATTATACAAATACAATTTTTTGTAATCAAAAATAGGCTTATCTTCACAATATCGTATTAAGAAAAACTATGGTTTAAAGAAAAATTATGGTTTATTTTTTAGAAATGTATCATACAGAAAAGTTTCTATTTGAAAATATGAAGTGTCTATCACATGCGGTCCCTGGGAGCCACGCATAGTAGCTCGTCTGATACATCATTTGGATGCACAACACTTTTGTAATCATTGGGTTTGAGCGAAATTGCTTTTTTATTTAGATATTTTGGGAATTTCAAATACTTTATTACTACATAAAAATAGGGGCTCTGGGGACCCCGTAATCATTAAAATGATTAAATATATATATATATACTAATAGCTATAATGATAAAGCCGGTAAAATCTTGTTTAAATATTTAAATTCAGTTTTAAAAGTAATAAATTCTGCTAATGATTGTAACATTATAAACAATAACCAGAAAGTTTTAGAATATTTCAGGAATAATTCAGAATGCATTACTTCCGTAAATACCTATGATTTTGAAAATTTCTTTGGTAACTTGGTAATAGAAGTTTTTGAAAGCATTTATGATGAATTTGGCAGCTACTTAAATTGTGATAAAAATTACTGGACTAATCTTATCAGGTTTTTTATTTTTGAAAACGTTTTGTTCAACGGGAAAGATTACTTTTTACAGCGGAGGGGGATCCCAATGGGAACGAGTTTTTCGAGTGCTTTCGCAAATTTATTTTTATATCTTTTCGAAAAAATTTTTATAAATATTACTTTCTTCAGATATATTGAAGATTTAATTGTTTTTAACTGTAGTTGTTTCGAAAATATCTCTAAAAAAATATATCCTAGAGAATTTGTTTTGAACCGTACAGATACTGATAAAATTTCTTTCCTAGATTTAAATATAAAGAGAAATGAAGATAAATGGCTCATTGGATTATATGATAAAAGAAAGGATTTTAATTTTAAAGTTAATAGTCCTACTAATTGGTTTTCAAATATCAGTAGAAAAGTTTAAAAAAATATTATGTTCGCACAGCTTAAAAGAATTCATACTATTTGCAATAATGAAGATTTAAAATATGCTCTTGAAGACTTAAAAAGCACCTTGCAAATTAACTGTTACCCGTCACAATTTTTAACTGTGACTTTTCAGAGTTTTCCTATCTCGGTTTGTTCTACTTCCTCATTCAAGGGCGATATTGAAGTACCGACGAGTAGCCGAGTCGGCCGAAGATAGTTTGTGTTCCAGATGAAGGGTTGTATTTTTATTTCATTTTATACTTTCTTGTTTACCTTCAGTAATTCTCTTTTGTATTGTATATATTTTTTAAATGAATTGATGTAATTTTGTAACTTTTACAATTTGATAATTTTATAAAATATTTTTAGTAGTTTTTTACATTATATGTATGTTTGATTTCTCTTCAGTTATTTGTGGTTTTCTGTTTGGTGAGAAGTTGGGGGCTAAGGATAGTTATTAGCTTAGAGCTACTGTCTTTTCAGAAACTTCTCGTTCACCCCTACACTCAGGGGTCTCCCTGATGAAGATCTCAGTGCTGTTTGGGGTATAATTTCATTCATTTATTCATATATTTCTGCATTTATATATTACTACATCTAAGTTTTGCATTTCCTTTCGCTGCAATCTTGCGCATTGGTTTGTAATCCTCCTATTGGTTTTTCAAATCTGTAAAACTTATATATTTATAAATTTTCCTGTCAATTGCTTTCTATATATATATATATAGATTTTTTATTACCGATATTTTTTTTTCCGCTTAACACGATTTTATCAAGAAAAACGTTTCCCTTTGAAAAAAAAAAAGTAATAAAGAATTTGTGTCATGTGGGCCCCTGGAGGCCCCAGGGTCTCATTTTTTATACTTGATAGGATAGACTATTTGAATGTACAAATGTTTTGCAATGAATATGTCCAGAGGAATCGCATTTTTATTGAGACATTTTGGGATACTAGGATTTATTATTAGAATACAGAATTGGGGGCCCCAGGGCTCCCTATTCTGCAACACGAAAAAACACATACAGGACTTAAAACAGATTTTTTTACTGCTTAATCCGATTCTGTGAAGAAAATGTATGGTGTCTATTTCAAACAATTGAATTGGTGTCATGTATAAACCCGGTGTCCCCCTTATGATACTTCATTTAAATCATTCTAATGCATGTAACTTTTTAAATTAATGTGTTTAGAGAATACTTTTTTTTATTGAGATATTTTGTGACTTTCAAATTTTTTATTAAAACATAAAAATAAGGTCCTGGACTTATACTATACTGCAAAATATAAAACCAGTACGTGATTTTAATCGGATTTTTCCCGCTTAACACGATCTGCAAAGAAAAAGTAGGGTTTTTATTTAAAAAAATGAAGTTTGTGTCACATGATGCCCCCAAGGGCCCCAGGCACTTACTCATGTAACTTCATGTAATAGATCATTCGAATGAAAGAAACTTTTGAAATTAATGTGTGTAGAGAATTTTGTTTTTTATTGAGATATTTTGGGATTTTCAAATTTTTTATTGCAACATAAAAATAGGGGGCCACGGGGCCCTCTATGCTGCAAAAAATAAAAGCAGTACATGATTTTAAACAGATTTTTTTCCGTTTAACACGATTCTGTAAAGAAAAAGAAGGGTTTCTATTTAAGAAAAAAAAACGTCGTATTTGTCACGTGGGGCCACAGGGGCCCCGGGGACCCTTTTTGTAATACTTCATGTGATAGATTTTTTAAATACACGAAACTTTTAAAATCAATGTTTTTAGAAAATATGCTTTCCTTTCGAGATATTTTGCGTATCCAGACTTATGAAACACCCTGTGTGTGTATATATATATATATATATATATATATATATATATATATACGTAGAGAGAGAGAGAGAGAGAGATTTTCAAATCGGTCTCAAGGAACATAGTTGCTCTTTAAAATAACCGTATATTAATAGCCAATAAAATTTATTAAACTTAAAGCGTAAATCATTCTTAATATCATAAATTAAATTAAAAATGAGTATTGGTGTGTAGGATGAGAAAAATCATTAATTGCTTCAAACATATTCTTTGAAACAAAAAATACCAACTAAAAGACAATATAATTTTTTTTTTTTTTTTTTTTTTTTAATCCTTGGATTTCTTTTATAATTCTAAAGAGTTAAATTTATAAACGCAGAATTTCATAATTTGATTACTTAAAACTAAAAAGACAAAAATATTAAAAAATTCAATTATTTATTTTATAATTATATTAATATACTTTGTTTTCTCTATATCGAAACTAGTACAATTAAAAAGTACTATAAAATATTTTTCAAAATAACTGAAGCGCAATCTGTTTTTCATAATCCAATAAAATGTGAAAGTAAAGATTTATTTATCTGTTTTAAAATCCTTAATGTCTTCCAAAACGTTTCTTTTTAATTGTATTTCTAAAAACGTCTAAACAATTTAACACCGTGTATTATCTAATCTCCAATTAAAAAGAAATGCATCAAAAGTTGAATTTTTGGCTTCAATTTCATTCACCATATAGCATTTTCTATTATGATGAGAAAAGGCGATCTGTATGGGAGAAGAGCAAATAAGAATTTTATCACTTCGTTAATGAGGACTTTTAAAGAAGTGCTGATTAGATATTTATAGGAACTCATTTCGCAGTGATAGAACAGGTCTTAATAGAAAAGCACTTTAAAGAGGATGTCATGAAAATGTATCATGAAGAGTAAAGACGAAAATGTTGCTTAATATTTTAAAGATCTTGTCCAATTTAATCAGTGTTATAGAAAACTGTTGCGCTCATTTTTTCCTTCTCATCTCAAATGATCACTACCACTGCATACTTAATGTTAATTAACTGCAATGCTTTCATGCCATAAACTAAAGCAATAAAATGAATTTGCTTGCAGTTCAATAATTTTATCTTATTTTAAAGTCACTGTGTTACAGAGTGATTCTTAATTTTTTTTTTCTAGGAACAGTGAAAAATAAGCTTATAAATGATGCGATCTCTAAATTTTTAATTTACTTGTTTAAAAACAGTAAGATTTGTTTGTGTTTAATTAAAAATAACGTACTCTAATGAACTAAATGTAAATAATTCAAATAAATAAATTCGGAAAAATATTTTAGGTGAAAGGCATTATTCAAAGAATGTAAACATGTAAATAGCATGAATGATTTATAAGCACTGCACAGTGCACACACACACACACACAAATTTATATACCAACCTGTTTTTTTTTTATCTTGACTTTGGTAATAATCATGCAATTAATATCGTGATTAGCGTGATACTAATAAAGAAAATAAAATATGCATTTCTCAGAATACTTTTTGAATATATTATAAAGAATGGTTTATATATATGATGTAACATTAGTGAATCGACATTCTTTAATGTTGCTAAGTTAAATTTAATATATTTTGAAACAATCTTTACATTTCCCTACCACTTATTTTCAATAATTTTTACACGCACACACACACACACACACACACACACACACACACACACATATATATATATATATATATATATATATATAATAACGCTATGAATTAATTTATTTGTTTATTGTTGTTCTTGTTTTCTAAAAGTGCTGCAAACTTTCTTATAAAATGGCAGTTTCGCGGGAACCCTTTGAAATTTTTATATTTTTAAATTTTAATAATTAATAATTACAATCTAATACAGATATAAGTCTATATGGATGTTATGATATTCGAAAATTTTGGGAATTAATTTTATCATGTTTTAATTGAAATGTTTTAGGATACAGCAGCTTTTCTTACTAGCACTAATTCTTATAAAACTGTCAGGTTGAATTTTTATATTTATTTTTTGTTAAGTAATCTTTTCTTACACCTGTTTTCATGGGAAAAAAAAAAAAAAAAAAAAAAACCTTACATCATTTTAAATTATCCAAAAATTATCCAATATTAGTGAATCGTCGTACTTTAATGTTGCTAAATTAAATTTAATAAATTTGAAACAGTCTTTGCATTTCCCTACCACTCATTTTTATTATTTATATATACATATGTATATATATATATATATTTATATAATAAGACTATGAATTTATTTATTTATTTGTTGTTGCTGTTGTTGTTTTCCAATAGTGGTGGAAACTTTCTTACAAAATGGCAGGTTCGTGGGAACCCTTTGAATTTTATATGTTTGTAAATTTTAATAATTAATAATTACAATCTAATGCAGTTATAAGTCTATATGGATGCTATGACATTCAAAAATTTTGTGAATTAATTTTATCATGTTTCAATTGAAATCTTTTAGGATACAGTAGCTTTTCTTACTAGCACTTATTCTTTTAAAACTGTCAGGTTGAATTAGTATATTTTATTTTTTGGTAAGTAAACTTTTCTTACACCTGTTTTCATAAAAAAAACTTACATTATTTTTAATTATCCAAAAAAGTATAGATAACGCTTTTATTTAAGATTGGCATAATAAGGCCCCTGATTCTATAAAATATTAAATTGTCATATATGTTCCGACAGATTCATGAAGCAAGAATTTTATCTAATTCAGTATGTTCAAGTCTTGAACACACAAGAAGCTCTCTGTTTATACGTAAAACAAAAACAAAAAAAAAATTAAAAATTAAATTTAAAAAACATGTTAATTTTTTCTTTTGAACATTTAGTTAAATACCAATTCCAAAAGAAAAATGAGGCGAAAGCTGCTACTTATTTTACTAACAAATGTAAAATTAAAAATACATTTTCCAGTTTCTTATTTCAAGAAATAATTATTTATTAAATAAAAAATGTCTAAATAAATCTTGATCTGATATATATATATATATTTGGTAAACTTTATGTTTTAGAGGATGCCGAATCTAAATATGACCTACATTTCTGCTCATGATGTACATTTTTTTTAAATATTATAGATTTGCAATTAAAAAAAAAATGTCTTTTTTTTTTTTTTTTTATACAATAAACTAAACATGTTTTTCTCATAATTAAACACGAAATTCATGTAGAATAGACATAACCTTCTGTGTTCACTCATTTTGATTATGAAAAATTTTCTTCTTCTTTATATTGCTCTTTCAAACACATTTTGGATGTAATAACTTGCACCGCGCGGCCGTCTCTTCTCTCTCATTTTTCATTATGTACATCTGCACAATTTTTTTAACTAGTTAATCCACATAAATATTGATTTCAAGTAAAAAATAATTATTTATTATTGTTTTTATAATTAACAGCAGGATACCAAATTTCAAGTATTCGCAAAAAATTAAACTAAGAATATGTTTTGAAAAAAAAAGAGAAAAAAAGCGTGATGGAATTTTTTATTATTTTTATTTTTTCGGATTCAGTCACTTAAAATCTATAAAAAACGGTTAATTATACATTACCACACGGTTAATTATACCCCCACATCACACAATATATATATATATATATATATATATATATATATATATATATTGTGTGATTTTGGCTGCAGACTTGTGTTAGTTACGTGAATCGCATTTTCAAACTTAACAGCAAAACGTGCACAGCGTAAAATAAACAAGTAATAGAAATATTGACAATGATTATGAAAATTTTATGAAACAGAAGCGAAATTTTACAGATAACGGGAAAGTGTGTTTATAAGGTGAAAATATGCAACATTTTGTCCCCCCCCCCACATTTTTTTCCCCTAATGAGAAGAAATTTTCCTCCAATAGTCAGAATACAAAAGATCTCAAGCAGACGATGTAACCGATGTAACCAGAAAACGTTTTATATTAGTAATAACGATATATTTTATGTGCGCATTTGTGTGCGAAATATAGAATTTCTTTAGTGTTATGCCTAAATTAGTATTATCAAGATTTATAAAACAATGTCTGTGATTTTTTTTTTTAATCCTTGAATGCAAAATACTCAAAAATGATTTTAAAATACGCAGACAGTTAAAGTCGTATGTCACGCATGTGACTGACGATGTTCCTAATTACTTCATACGCGTTTATCACACGTCACTTTATAAGATGAATATTTTAGCTGCGTTTTAATATAGTAGCTAATAAAGATATGTTGCCTTAAATTATAAAAACAAAAACCAGTAATCAATACAACTGGAACATTTAAGATGCTTTGCATTTATTCTCCGAAAAATCTTCAATACATCAAATTTTTAAACACGTGAATTTCAAGAATGTTCTCGCACTCCTATAAATCTAAATCCATAGCTGGAAACTAAACAAAACAATATAAATGTTTCAGACCATTTTTATTAATCATAATTATTTTTACTCATATTTCTTTTACAAATCATAATTCATACCATTTTGAAGTTCATATAGGATATATTGTAAGTGCTTTCAAACTAATAGAGGATTGTGTTTTAAGGAAAAAAAATTATATATATATATATATATATATATATATATATATATATATATATATATATATATATATATATATATATATATATATATTAAAACATTTTTGAATAAAGTAAGACGAAAATCACGTTATTTTTTATTCCATGTTATAATTAAATAAAAAAATTTGTCCTATTGAAATATTAAAAATATAATTGACTAATTATATTTTTATATTGGGATGGAAGGTACGGACACATTTCATCTATAAATGAAAAAAAAAGGGGTTTTCCTACTCTTGAAATAGGCAAAAGCTTTAAAAGTGCAATGTGTTCAAATTAATTTTCAATAAATTCAGCAGTTAATTAAAAAAAAAAAAAATTGCTAATAATACATTGGTAATGTTTGGCAAAATTGACTGCTGAATTCTTCGATTTTGTACTTTATGCGTATGATTCACGTGCACGTATATTAAGACCATGCACTGAGTCGACGAAAGAAAACGTGGCGATACTGCAGTAAAAGGCACAAGTTGTCGTGTGTTGTAGAGAATATATAAATCCGTAATAATAGTGCAAACAAAGTTTAAATTAAATTTATAAAATAAATCCGTCCTGTGCTAAAAGCATGAAAAAGTGGCAAAAAACTTTTCTCGAAAATGGAAGTAAACAAAAACTGTACAAAAACTTTACTGGAAGTGTACGTAGAAGTTTACTGATTTTCTTCTAAAGATTTTTACACACCTGTTATTTATATTTACATTTTTTTTATACTTTTTAACTTTATTAGCGGCCTTTAAAAATTGAGGGCATTTCATTCAGTTATTCTTTATACGAAAATATAGAATTTATAATGAAGAATTTCCATCTATTAATTATAAAAATACACGAACTGAGAAAATTTCTTATTTGATTTTTTTTTTTTTTTCATCTTGAGGAAATTTCAATACTACGTCCATTAGCATAAAAATTTGCTGAGAAAGAAAGAGTTGTTAGAATGAAACGAAATTTCACATACGCAATTGCAACGTTGATTACAAATCAAAGCAAAAAGATCATTTATTACAAGAAAAATTACAAAAGAATGGAGGTTTTAGTATTGTGTTGGGCCACCTCTAGCATGAACGCACGATGCGATACGGACGAGCATTAAGGAATACAGATCTCGTGTGATGTTCTGAGACATCGCATTCCACATTTGCTGTAAACGCGCCTCTAATTCATCCAAACTCGTAGGCTGCCCAGCTGGCCGTACCAAGTGATCCAAGATATGCCCGATTAGTGACAAATCTGTGGATCGAGCAGGCAAGGAATGGGTGGTATTGGGGCGGAGGCAATTCTGTGACATCCTCGCTGTGTGTAGCTGAACATTAGCCTGTTTGAAAATCGCTCCTCGGAACTCTGCCATGAGTGGCAATACCTATGGCTGAAGGATATCACGTAAGTACCGCCGGGCTGTCATAGTGTCGTGGATCAATATAAGGGATGACCGTGTGTCATATGCAGTGCTATCCTACACCATCGCACCAGCTGTGGGTGCGGTGTGCAGATGTAAAGCAAAAGTAGGATTGAGGTGTTCTCCACGGTGCCTCCACTTACGTACATGATTGTCATCACTGCCTAAATCGAATCTAAATTCTTTGCTGAAGAAGAACTGGTTCCTTTCGGTTCCAATCACACCCGTCGAGCGCGACACCATTCCAAATGGAGGAGAGAGGGTGGGTATTATTGTCAGCACACGTAATGGGGCAGCGATACCAAAAATCCTTCAGCCAAGCGCCTTGCTATGGTATGTACAGGGACAGAGACAAGTCGTGTAGGTGCTGAATTTGTCCGGAGGGTGTACAACGAGACAGTTGGAGCAATTTTTATTTCGATTTTTGGTCTGTCGAACGCGCCCTGAGCCTGGTTGCCGTGTAAGCGACCTCTCTCTTGTCCATTATTTCCAGCATCTCCTCACCGTTGTCTGCCGTCGAACTCCTTCAATCGACGTCGTCCTTGGTCATTCGAGTCGGCATTCAGTTTTGAACCCAAAACCACTACCATTACAATCGAATTTTGTCTTTATGCATATAAAAAGTAATTTACAAATATAAAGTATTCTAACTAAACAATGCATAATATCTAGCACAAAATATAAGATTGCGTTTCACTCGGAAAGTATTAATAATTTAAATTATTTCAATAGAATACATTTAAAATTTAAAAGTCTTCCAGACTTAGATTACGTTCTTTCTGACATTACATCTCGCAAACTGTTAATTACTCTTATCTGTATTATTTAAAAATAATAACAAATCTATATAATGAAAAGTTTATTTGTTACACATTATCTATATATAGTTTACAGATTATGTCAGAAAATGTCTTAATTAAATATATATTTGAACAGAACCTTGAACATTTCACAAATTAATATATTAAATTGCTATAGAAAATTTTTCACGATAGTCCCAGCATACAAGTGAATTAATGCATTGAGGCAAAGCACAGCACGGCGTCTATCATATTAATTTATCCAATGAGAAATACATTTGAATGATTGTATTTTCAAATGTATTATATGTTTCATAACTACTAGATAATAATTTGTTATAAGTTTTATATGCGTTTCAGTATTTCATTCGATGATAAGTAACTCACGATATCTTTAAAATTTCAGTCATAGATCTCAGATATCACACGATGCTTTTAACTTCAATAGCAATGTAAATGAAAAAATCGCAAAAATATTTACCAATATCGAAAAACAATTATTCTTTAAAATTCAATTTACATTGATTTAATTTACATTTCTTTTGATTAATGAATGTTTAATATCAATTTTATATCGATCGACCCCATCCAAAAAATCAATATTGAAGTAAATTTATCATTAGAAAGGAAAGTAGAATCAGCGTCGAGAATAATTCTTTACAGTTTGTCCTTCATTTTCTCTGTATTTGTTTCCAATTCTTATCTTCAGCAATTATTTGAATTAAGAAAAGAATCAGTGTCCTTAGTAATTAGTTCCGTGTCAAAAAATTTTGACAGAGTATTCCGATACAATATTCAAAATGTTTTTGAAAAGTACTTTTAACTATTTGAAGAAAAATTACATAAGAAATAATGTTGGTTTTTAAAATGTTGGTTTTATAACTTTTATAATATTATATATCTTCATATATCAAATAAATATATATTAATATTTTTAAAACGTAATAAAAGCCGAGTAACAGACGATTTAAGACCCCTGATTACCACATAGATCACTCAGAATTAAATTTCCCAAAATTAAGTTTACCTGTGAAAACTTTTAGTTCATTATTGAAAAAATTAATTCTACGTAGTCTAGTTTTTTAATTTTTTTTTAAATTTAATTTAATTTAACTGCAAACTTACCTTAGATATATATTATCCTTTTAGTATATTTTCTTATTTTTACTGTATTTATTTTATTTTTTAATCAAAGTTTTTTTTTTTTTTTTTTTTTTTTTTTTTGTAATACTACTAAAGGAAGGAACATCCAGATACGTTTCTGAATAAGTTTTGAATGTAGTGAATGGAAAGCGATGACATTTTTCTTTTAGTGGAATTTAATCGAAATAGAAAATGGAAAAAATAATAAAATATTTTTAAAGCATTTGTTCTCAAATTTTATGGCATTATACAGTAAAACCTCGATGCATCGTTTTTCATAGACTGCGTAAAAAAAAAAAAAAAAGATGAAAGCGGGAAAACGATGAATGCCGGCTAAAGTAAAAACGCGAATAAAACAATGTTTATCATATAATGCACGCAATATATATAGCATACTACTAGTAAAAAATAATTTGTTGCTCTCCAAACTGTCAAAGGAATATATCAAAATTGTAGAACATTAAGTGATATATACCTTTTTTAAAATCAGTAATTTTACGTTGAATTTTTTGTTCATTTTATAAATTAAACAGGGATTTTCCAGATTTCCAACATTTTCTGGTTCTTTTCTGTTATTTCATGTGCATATACAAAAATTCGTGCATTTTCAAATGTCGTAATTACGTCAGATACACTGTATACTGCCGTAGGCTCAGCCTCGTGAATGGGAAAAAATGTAGTAGCTGGCCATACTAGACGCATCCATTCTCCTTTTTACACAAAGTAGAATAACTTATTCTCCAATCAACTACACACGATCCGTATTCAATAATTCATAGACACATGTTACAATATCTGCATAATCCCTGTTCTTCACCTAAAACAGCTTAAGTTTGAGTAGATACGGTTGGTTGTGTAGATAGGTTGGTTTGAATAGATACGGTCGCACTTGTGCTACAATATGGGCAAATGGTGATGATCTCCCCTGGTAAAAGTTCTTCTTCTTACCATTCTTTTCTCTCGCAGAGAAACAGAGGATTGTTTATCTGTCCATATCTATCCATATCTATTCAACTTCGCTATCTATATTTTCTTTAAAAATATATAAAAAAAATAAAAAATAAAACAGACGTTCTTGATCAATTCAGCTTTGTCACAATTTGACGTGTAGTAAGTCCTGAAATCTTAAAAGCAACCATTCTCAAACTCCGAAAATTTAGTACCTAGCGGCATGATTTTAAAAATGAAATACGACCTTTGAAATCCTTTACTGAAAATTTATGAAGTCTGGGAGTATTGTGTGCCGAACAAAAAGCATGCAAATTTTACTTTTCAGAACACTCAAAAATAGTTTACCTCACAATTTTATCCATAGCACACGGTTGTCTGAATCGAAAATACATTTTATAAATGTGGATTACCCATATATGTACACCAAAACTAATAAAAAATGCTTCATTTATGCTTGATTTCCAGACGTAAAATTTGCGTAATTTTCCGGTCAACTGCAGCTGTGATTTGGTGATTTTTCTCTTTTCCTTATAATTTTGACCACCACTGTATAATTGTTTACGAAATGCATCACTTACTTTATGCTGTCTTTCTAAACTCTCATAAAACTTCTGACTGAAATCAAGCTATTTTTTCAATCGAAATATGAACAATAGTGTAATATTTTTCTTATGAGATAAAAATAGGAGTACTATGTATTAAGAAATTTCAATAAGTACCACAAAATGCAAATAATGCGAAACAAATTTTCAGGTTGAATTGAAACACGACCCTTCGTCACCGTTTTGTGTATTGAAATTTTTCAGATTTTTAGAGCATTTTTAGGTTTTTATTCAAAGATTTTACCTTATTAAAGGCATTTTATGTTATAAATTTAAACTGTTTAACTTATTAGCCTGACATAGTGTCGTGTTTTATTTCGACCTGAAAAAAATTGTTGTGTAATTTATTACTTAATAATGTCAATCCTCCGGTGAATTTTTTTATTAGTACTATGCCTTACTTTAAAATGATTCTTTTGTTGTGATATAGTATGTATTTCGTAAAATTAATAAAATCTAAGTATTACAAAATATTCGATGCAGTCAAAATTCTAATTAAGAAAGTCAAAAAATAAAATTTAAAAGTATTTTGCTTGGGTTATTAATTTCATTAAATAATCTAGGGGGAAAAAAAGTAATGCTAAAACATGTGCATTGAGCGTCAATAAAGCACTTTTATCACATATGATGTGACAAAATGAACTTGATAATCCCTTTATTGATTCCTTTTAGAGCCATCACTTCACAAATTTTCAGGAATATCTAATTAACTAAATTGGAACAGATGGTTCAAACGCATTTACTAAATATCCCGAAAACAAGACATTATCCTCATTTACATAATCATAATTGCTTTTGAGGAAGCCAACTTATGTTTACAAATGCGAGGTATGTCATTTAATTATGAATTGAAAATCTCCTTGGACCTGACTTTGAGTTCTATAGTTAAGAATCTGAATACATTATGAAGCATTTGTATAGTGGTACATAAAATGATTTTGATATAAGTGTAATTAGCTCGATATTTTTTAACGAGTTTATAATCAAAATGTGTACGAGTTTTTAAAAGGTTTTAATCAACATGCTATATAAATTAAAGTCATT
Organism: Salticus scenicus; assembly: GCA_963930645.1. Taxonomy (NCBI): domain Eukaryota; kingdom Metazoa; phylum Arthropoda; class Arachnida; order Araneae; family Salticidae; genus Salticus; species Salticus scenicus. The sequence goes on from OZ005650.1 coordinate 174,436,223, forward strand.
TAAAAAAGCCAAAATTATACAGATATAAAAGTCAAGTCATATTAATTTGCATACTTAAAATGAGTTTATACATTAATTGAAAAGCAGAGGTAATCTTCATTATTCATTTAGATGAAACCATAAAATGCAGAAAAATGAAAGAATTTACATTCACGATAAAATATTTTCGTAGAAGGACACCTAATGTCCCGAGAACGTAATTTCCTGAGAGATTTCGCATTTAAGGATTGCGTAGTTTACCTAAGAACATTTTCATATTAAAATAAAGCTATAGAATGAAATTCACACTATTTAATATCTATAAAAACAAATAATGAATGAAAATATGCTTTGTAATGTGATGAAAATTGTAATTTTAATTTTTCGATTATATTTTAAAATAAATAAAAACTTTGATGATGAAGATTTTAAAGATAATGGAATATTCAAACTTTTCTCAATTAGCGAAATTTACGTATATTATAATCCTTAAAAATATTTTCAAAAAGTCACGTATTGTAATGAATTATTTATCATAATAGTAAATCCATAAGAAAATTGCGGATATTAAATCTTATGCGAAGCAATTATTATTGAGTAATTTAAATGAAGAAAAATCCTAAACTGTCAAAATTTTATTAATTATATCTATGTATTTACAAATTTGTGGGCGATAGTTAATGACAAAATATAAGCATATTAAAAATGAAAACAGATAAACATTTGGCATTTTTTTATTCAATAGAATAAAATGTTAATTTTAAGCATTGTAATGTGATAAATTGAAAAATAAACTAACAAATTTAAACACAGTTCAGTTTAAGAAGAGAAAACATCTTTAATAAATGACATTCAAAGTAGTATAACTGAATCGTTTATTTCAGAAACCCGTCAACTGACATTTTTTGCGAAAATGAGATATGAATAGATTCAAAATGGCCTAGTGTAAACACACCGTCATGTTCAAAAACACGTAAACTGTCAAGCCTCCCAGTGGGTAATATTTTATGTTGAAGTTTCTGTTTAGTACACAAACCCGTCAAACGAAATCACATGGCTGGTTTCTGCAGAAAATTTCATGTGACAATTCTGTCTTCAGGCAACCCTGCTGAGTATTGTTTCAGCGGTTGCATCACCTGTTTTTAATGCTTTTTTTTGCAGAAACCAAACAACTGTTGTGCAAGATTGAGTAGAACTTCCGTTTTTGAGGTTAATATTATTGTTCAGAGGTTTCATTTAATGTGTTGTGATTATTTCGTTTTAAGAATTGCACAGTGGAAGTTCTGATGATGTACCTCAAGCAAAAAGAAAACGAGGTGCTGTAAATGAAGATAAGTATAAACGTAATGTCATAAGGAAAGCAAGAGTGTAAGGTGAAGAGTACACAAACTACAAAGGTAACCTTGTTTGTGGTAAATCTATTCCTGATGAGCTTGTGTGAAACTGCCCTCGAAAATACAGTCTGTTTATAATTAACGAAACAAAAAGCACGATCTGGAATGAATTCTTTTCGTTAGAAACTAAAAACCATCAAGATTTACATTTGCAGACATTGATAGAAGCTAAGGAAGTTAAGCGTAGAAAGAAGAAAAACTGAGATAATTATCATCCTAGTGCTGCTTCACTTTCAATTGAAATCCTACAGACAGAAAGTAAATCTTATGTATACAATTTCAAAATCAATGGCGAGTTTAATCCAGTTTACAAAAATGTCTTTTTACAAATACATGGAGTTTCTCGAGATCGAGTTGCAAGGTTATGTAACCTATTACTGCAGAATAGAATACCTGTTGATATGAGTGGCAAAATTGTAGTAGAAATGTGATTGATGGCAGTATATGTGTCCTTATCCATGAACACATTTCTAAATTTGAAATAAGAGAAACACATTATGGTTTAACGGAAAAACAACATTTGGATACACGGCTAAATATCACAAAAATATATGTAATGTTCCAAATCGACCACCCTGAGTTGAGAGATAAAGTAAAATATAGTTTTATTATACTTACTTTAAGGAAAACTTCAATCTATCATTTGGGCGGCCGCAAGTTGATATTTGCAGCCAATGTGAGAATTTCACATAAAAACTAAGAGACCCTTGTGTAAGCGACAATGTCAAGCGCAGCGTTGCAGCAGAACAAATCGTTCACAAGCGCAGAGCCAAAAAGTTTTAAATTAAACAAAAGGAGATGATTAACAACAATGATGAAGACACAGGGGTGCTTTGCTTTGACTTCATGCAAAATTTACCACTTCCGAACATACCTGTACAGGAGGTGTTTTACATGCGCCAGCTTTGGCTTAATGTTTTTAGTATTAATAATATGAAAAATAACAAGGCAAAAATGTATCTATGAAGGCGAGGCCAATAAATAACCTCAGGAGGTTTGCTCGGTATTGTTGCACTATTTAAAAACTGAAGTTTCTAGTGGAACTAAGCATTTTGTTCACTTCAGTGATGACCCTTCAGGGCAAAACAAAAATCACTGTGTTGTGCGGTTCCTAATGAACCTTTGTGACAGGGAAATTTTCGAGACTGTTCATCACTAATGCCCAGTCAGGGGGCACTCATTTTTACCATGTGACCGTGATTTTGGGTGTATTAAATGTCTTCTTCAAAGAGTAGATATAGTTTACACACCAAATCAGTATTCTGAAATTATTTTTAAATCAAGTCAAACAGGGCGCTTTACTGTCCACCAGGTAACAAGGGACATGATCTATAGTTTTAATATTTGGTGGCCTCAGTTTTACAAGAGGATTGTAATCTCAGATGACATTTCAGGAAGGGGAATTCAAAGGAAAGACAAGATTCATTTAAAGTGTCCATATACAAAGAATTTTATTACAGCAAATCTAACCAAGGGAAAGTGGTTGCTAAGCACTTTATCGACGGTTTAACCCTCTCAACTTTCACACTGAAAAAATATAGTACTGTTCCGGAGCCCCATACACTGATGGCATGCCCATCTGGAAAGCTTCCCATCAATATGAAGAAAACCAATAACCTGAAGAAGTTAGTCAAGTACACTACAGGGTACGAAGATTTTTACAACATCCTCCAGTGGCCTACAACAGAAGTTGACTGTAACGTAGACAGGGAGGATGAGTAGATAGATTTGTTTTAGACCAAACTGATTGGAAATTCTTTTTTCCTTTGATATTTAATAAATTCAGGTATAAAGTGTAATGTTTTTCTATTTAACACCCCACTGCTGTTTAAAAAGCCACAATTTTTCTAAAAAATAAATTATTATTTTTTTTTTTAAAAAAAAAAAGGTATTTTATTGCAGAAATTCGTCAAATGCAAATTTTTAATAATTTTTTTAGGAATAGAGTATAATTTAAAAAATTAAATACGGCCATTATTTGTTTTAGGGGATATTGAGAAACACTGTAGATTTTTCCTAGGCAAAAATCTACAGTAGTATTAAAAGTAGAAAATTTTTTGTATTTTTCGAAAGTTTGAAAAGTGTACTTGACGGGTTTCTGAAATAAACGATTCAATTTTAAATTATGTTTATTCTTTATATAATCACAAAATTAGTTTTTTTTTTTGAAAATTACTCTAATCCTCTAAAGGTGTTTTCAGTATACAATATAAAAGAAAAATAATTTCATTATACTAGTTGTATTCATAGTTCCTATTTAAGGTTTATCAGAAAGAATGTATTTTGAAATTTCTATTCTGGTTTTTAATAAAATTAAGATATATATAAGTTATTTCTAAAATTTAAATGTATATTTACAAAAATTCTTTGGAAAACTCTACAAAATTTTCTTTAAGAGATTGTAAATAATATATTTAAGAATTACTCAAATTCTATATATTTTATATAAGTAGATTCTTCAAATTTTTAAATTCTGTTGCAATGCCTATTTTGAAAATGTATCAGTTTCTTTGTATTGTATTATTGTATCGTTTGAAGTATAATACCTAAGAACTGTAGAAAATAAATAGATATTAAAACTGTTTTACTCTGTTTTTAATAATGAATAAATTTATCAAATAAATAAAAAGGCATTATTTTGGAAAAAAATTTTAGCAGTGAAATCAAATTTAAAATGAAAAGTTTCACAGCTACATCTTTATAAGTATATGAGGAAGAAAATAAATCTATATTTAATTATTTCATAGAAACATGTAAAATATTGTAAACAATATTACGAAATAACGTTTTAAATAAAATTTCTATATAATTTTTAACCCAAAATATTCATTATCCACAGTTAATTCTGTTCAATATTATGAATAATATTGCGTTAATTCATAAAAAGAACAATTTAAATATATCTTTAAACTCTAATCAATTAAGTTTTTTTTTAGATTATCTTACATAAAGAAAACGTTAAAATCAGTTTTACTTTACCGCACATCGCTTTTCTGTTTGTACACACAAACATGTTTTGTAGAATAATTAGTGTCACTTTAAATCTTAAAGACATAAGCCAATGGAATAATAATTACAGATATAAAGCCATCTAATATAATAGTTACAATAATGAGAAAAAAGTATTTACTTCAAACATAACTATGAATTTAGAATATGTCACTGAAAACTGGAAGCGTTTTACCAAAGTATAAGTTAATTATATTTATCTAGTTTAAGAAGCTTCACTGCATGGGAAAAACGATTAAAAAATTAAATTAAGATGAAAAAAATGAATTAAGGTATTTTAGTAAAACATTTCAAATAAAATTTTTGACAGGAAAATAATTATATTTATTAAACATTTAATCGTTATTAAGAAGATAAAATTCTTTCAAGCATATATATAGATTAAGAAATATAGAGCAAAAAATTTTGCATAAAACCATTAAAATAATATTAAGTATAATCCTATTTGGGCAATGTATAAGCAGTTTTGCATAGTGAATGTACAAAACTAAAAACACTAAGTAAAAGAATAGTAAGTCTTGTATATATACACATTATATATATATATATATATATATATAATGTTTTAAAACAATATTTTGTTGCTTGCATAATATTATCACTATATATCATCAAAGGAAAGCATGTAAAACCAGTCATTATATATATTTTTTTCTTCATTATTTTTCTTATATATATATATATTTTTTTTTACGTAAACATTAAGTTAATACATAAACATTATCAAAAAAATAAATTTTTAGATACATATGTATATATATATATATATATATATATATATAATCACTCAAATAGTTTATACTTTAAAATATTCAGGAATTCTGTGAAATGTATAGCATCTACGTCAGACTCCATACAATCTTTTGTAATAACAATACTTAATTATGCATGTAAGGAGAGTGATGCACTATATATATATATATATATATTTTTTTTTAACATTCAATTTTTTTCTCGTGAAATCTTTGATTTAAATTTCACGAGTCTCACTTACCTTCTTTCCGGTCTGCAGTTTTGCTGATGGCACTTTTATTCTGTTTACCCCAGTAGAAAATTAACGGATTACAATGATACTGATTTCAATATTTAATTTTCGGTTGCTAGATGTTGTCGATGTTTAAATAAATTGTTTTACTAACGGAACGAAGCAGAGAATACTCAGTGGCGAATGCGAAGATAAAGTAATTTAGGAAATAAACAGTTTTCGTTATTGTATATTCAAGGGATTTTGTATAAGAAAGGGGCATGTATATAAAATATTCTGCTTTGCATTCATTAATTCAATTATTTTCACCAATTGTTTAAATACACCAACGCCATAAATGTATAAAAAGATTTTTTTTTCTCAAAATTTTTAGAAAATGTCTTTACATAATTACACTATTAAAAAAATATTTAAATATTATCTGATGTGAACAATGTATACGTAGTCATTTAAAAGAATAGTAAACCTTTTATATTAAAAAAAAGTTTTTTTTTTTTTTTTTTTTGAGATAATATAATGATTATTAAATGATTTTATTTTCAAATAATAAAGAGAGCGTGTTATATGCTAAATATTGTGTTTTCAATTCATTAATGCAATTATTTTTTTTCAATCGCATAAATGTGTAGAAATAAACATTTGTCTAACTATAGCCTTACCCTGAAGAATTTTGACAATGTTTGATTCACTGTTATTTCGAAATCATTGTATAAAATTACATTACGAGCGTGAAATTCATAAAAACTTTATGAATGCATTAATTCTGAATGAGAAAAAAATATTGAATAAATGTTGAACTAAATCTTAAAAAAAAAAAAAAAAACTTTCATTAAAGTAACGTAAAAGGAAATAAATTTATTTATTCAAGGAAAATGTTTATAATAAATATATAAATTCAGTGACTGAACTCATGTTTGTTTAAAAATTTCGTTTTTTTAACAAAAGTAACCGTATAGTAAAAAGAGCTGGGTTGAGAGGGTTTTACGTCGCACTAGTGCTACATTGTGTGAAAACGTCTACGGTCTGGTACCCACCCCTAAAGGCATGCCATCACAACTTTGTTTCTCCACAGATGATATTGCTCTTCCGCTTCGGTGACTCCCCATAGCTATAATTAGGATGGGAACATATAAGACATTGCATTCACGAATATACCATATAGAAAAGGTTATCGAAGAAATATCTAAATTCATCATAATTGAATTATGATGTGTATTATATACTATATTAGCTGAAGTATGTTGTTTCATACAATAAAAAAGTATTTTTAAAAACAGATATTGAAGAAGAAAAATAAATCCAGACATACGTTTTCATACGAAAAATCATTTCTAAAGAAATTGAATAATCATTTTACAAAAAAATAAAATAAATGAGAAAATCATAAATTATTAATAATTCTGCTTGAACTGTAAATGTGTTAACAAAGTTCTCAATGTTGAATTTTAATTATATTTATAAATATATTCAAAATTTAACATTTAATAATATAAATCTCCATTATTTAGAACTATTTTCAAATGTGTGTGATAATATCCATTTTCTTTTTTAAATTACGATATATTAATAATTAATAAAACTTGTTAAAAAATAACACATAATTCTCCAATAATTGCATGAGTTAAAAAAATGTTGTTTCAGAGTATGAGGGAAAAAAATTGCTTCATTTTGCTTCAAGCACATTCTTCACGAAGATAAATTCCAAGTAAGAGAATTAAAGAAAAATGTTTTTTTTTTTTTTTTTTTTTTTCTCGTAATCTATGTATATGTCTTTGGATTTGAATGAGATAGAATTAAATAGTGCAGAAAGTTATGATATGTAATAAGGTAGGTTAAAACATTAGATTTTTACAGTCATAAAATTAAAACAAAATGTATATTTATTTTTATATTTTAAGTAGTCATTTTGTTTTAATTATATGAATATAATATTTTTGTAATATAAGAGTCATTTAATTTACAAGGACCTGAAATACAATGAAATAAACTCTGAAAGTGAGGAATTAATGACAGGTTTTTAAATCCCATAACTCTTTCCAATGCGATAAGTTTTAATTACTGTTCACAAACCTTTAAGTAATTCAACTTTATATCTAATCTCCAATTAAAAAAAAAAAAAACATCAAAAGTTGCATTTTTGTCTTTAATATCATCCATCATATCTTATTTACTGCTATGATGAGGAAAGAAGATCGAAACGCAAATAAGAATATTATCTCTTCGTTAATGAGACATTTAAAAAAAAAATGCTAATTAGATATTTATAGGAACTCCATTCGTGGTGATAGAACAGGTCTTCATAGAAAAGCACTTTAAAGTGTATGACATAAAATTACATCATAAAGAGTAAAGATGCAAAAGCTGTTAGAATTTTTAAAGATCTTGTCAAAATGTATCCAGGAGTATCGAAAACTGTTGCGCTTACTTTTTTCCCATTTCATGTCAAATGAACGCTACCGCCGCAAGCTTAATGTTAATTAACTCCATCGTCATTATACCATAAACTGAAGAGAAAAAAAATAATAAATATGTTTGCAGTTCAGTTATTTTATGTCATTTTGTTGACGCAAATGAAGCAGAATTCTAAAAATCTTTTTATAGGAAATGTCAAATGTAAGATTATGGAAGATATAATCTCTAAATTTTTAATTTACTTGTTAAAAGTCAGCAAGATTTGTTTGTATTTAATTAAAAATAACCTAATCCAATGAATGAAATGCAAATATTTCTGCTAAATATATTCATTAACAATTTTTAAGATAAATATCTGGCTGAAAGAATATAAAAATACAAATGACCCGAAAAATTTATAAGCAGAAGTAAAAAAAAATAAAAAAATCTCTCATAGATATCTATTCTGTCTCCGATAACAAACTAAATTACTGATATCGCAAAATACGTGATATTAATAAACCAATACAGAGTTTCTCGTGCATATATATATATATATATATATATATATCTTAATATATATAAATCTCGTGTCACAATGTTTATCTTCAATGGACTGCTAAACCACTTAACCGATTATAATAAAATTCGCACACCATGTGCAGTTCGATCCAACTTGAGAGATAGGATAGTTTAAATCTCAAATTATAGTCGCAATTTTAATTTATTGCTAATTATTTGTCTGTTATTATTTGACAGTCACAATTATCTGTTAACTCCAAATGATTCTAACAGATGTCGATACCTTTCGACTGGGTTGAAATGAAAGCTGAAATATATTTGGTGCTGCCATCTACACAAAGAATCTTCGACTTTTTAACCTATTAATAAATTTCGTATAATTCAACTAGCAGACCCGGTCACGCGTTGCTGTGACTAAGTTATACGTTGAATTATATTCCAGTAAACTATTTAATACAGTTAAATTATTATTTACGAATAAAGACGAAAACGTTGTAGCTGATGTAAATACCCACAGGATTGAGATTTGAACCTTAGGTCAAAATTTGGAAGCGATTGATAAAAATTTTCGTAGAGTTGATATTAAGCACAAATTAATTTTATTGTAGGGTCTTATAAATTTTAATGGAGAAGTGATATATATTATTGCTAATGCTACTTAGGATAAAAATGCTAAAATGACTAATATATAAATTAAATTATATTAAAATTCTATTAAAATAAAAGTATAAAAGAAGCAGACGATTTTAAAATTAATTTTTATGGAGGAGTGAAATATAATATATGCTATAATGGATAATTTTACTATAAAATGACCTCATCATCTTCATCTATATAAATAAAGAGAAGTGTCTATGTGTGTGTCTGTGTGTGTATCTGCGCTCTGGTGCTCACACTACTGATCGCAGAGCTTCCAAATTTGGCATATAGGTACCTGGGACCATGCATGTGTGCACCTCATCGAGATTTTTTCGAATTTCGAATTTGAATTTTTTAAATTAAAGTTTTTTCGATTTTAAATATTGGCTTTAATGCTTCATTTTTCATAGATTTATTATTTTGCTTCTATCGTCTGCGTATCTTAGCAACGGCTATTACGCAACTTATTTTTATTGAATACATTCATTTGAAGGCGAATTTTTTTTTTTTTTTTTTTTTTTTTTTTTTTTTTTTAATTTGTTATATTTATTAATCGTAATGCAGCAGAAAAAATTTATAACAGTTATATTTAATTTTTTATAGTAGAACAACTTCTTATTTTTCAATTTTTAATTAATTCCTTTAAAAGAAAAAACTTTTATTTGTTAATTTTTTTAATTTACAGTATTTATCGGGAAAAATAGTAGTATATACATAGTAAAAAGGATTAAAATGATTAAAATTTATTTGTTTATATGTTATATTTATTTTTTAATCAACTTTTTGTTTTGTTTTATTTTATTTCATTGGTCGGAATCAAATTGTAATAAAGTGTAAATAGCATGGGCTATAAAATACATGGTTCAAAACTAAAATATTTAATAGATGCTGAGATACAGTCATCTTTAAAATCGTAGTTCTTAAATTGTAGCAGATCCCCCCTACCGTCGATAAATATCCAGATTGAAGTGCCCGGAAAAGATCTTTCTACAGTCACGGGAAATCTAGACCTGATGCAGTGCAGGCGGGAAAAAAGCTGCCGTAGACAGCGGGTACCCTAAGCGAAGTTTGGAGCAATTTCATTTTTTTTTTCTTTTTTTTTTTTTTTTTTTTTTTGGTTTTTTCAAGAATGTGGTGTAAAAAAATAAATATTAATTCAATTCTTTCAAAAATTCATTTAAATATAGTGACCAGCGAAGCGGGCGTAGCCTGCTAGTATATATATATATTTTTTGAAAAATGCCTTTTTAAATATGGTTTATACATTTAAAATTAGTTTATGTATAATGCATTATCAAAGAATACCAATAATTTAAAGTTTTTTATTTTATTTTATATATATATATATATCTTAAAATGCTAATCTTTATTAACTTTGGTATTAATATGATTTTTTAATTGTAGTTAAAAATAAAATCGTAGGTAATATATATATATATATGTATATATATACATATATATAGGGGAGATCCGTGTAATATGGACCCCTAAACAAAAATGCTCATAAAACTAAAATTATTAAAATAAAAAGATTATTTTGTTGTTTGCTCATTACAATTGTATAGTTGCGTTGTTCAATCTTGGTAAAGCACTCTGGGAACTATTAATAATTGCAAGAAATAATTATTTTATTTACGTATGTCCATACTACACGTACGTTTGTGTAATATGGACCAATTTGTCCATAGTGATCCTTCCCGAACAGTTGAGACACCTGGAATTGTGCAACGAACTGTCCAACATGTTCCCTCATACACTTGTCCATTTCTTGGGAATACAAAAAATGGACGGAAAAAAGGGAGGTCAATAGGCTATATCCAATGGGCATTATGCGAAGGAAGTGACAGCTTGATTACCCCTGCTTCTCTGGTCTATCCTATAGCTTCAAGATTTTGAGTGTGCGACATATGTACGCCGAGCATTAACAGCATATTATATTACACAACAGAGCATGGCTCATATTACACGCATAAACAGAGCAACGTTGTTTCCAATCGTATATTACTATGTAAATTGGTGCCCATTAAACGCATGCCCAAGTTGTTCAGAAAATAAGTACATTTGCTACTATTACCAGAAAATTATATTACAATTACCTAACAGTAGAAAGCAGTAATTTCATTTTAACATACTTGTTACATCAATGATCATATAAACCGAAAACTCAATTTGATAATCGCCCAAATACAGGTACGCATGTATAAATTACTTTCTGCTTTGTATAACAATAATATTCACTAAAGGCAATGAGAGGGTTTCACCATCTAGTTTTGAACATATAAATCTCCTCATGGTCCGTGTTACACGATGGTTCATATTACACGGTTCTCCCCTATATATATATATATATATATATATATATAATATAATTTTTCCTAATGGCGCGGCACTTGCGACTAAGCATTAGCCGGGGGATCGCTTAATGGATGGCCATTTGTGAAGGAGAATCGAAAGGGCAGTTCCTAATAGGGATCGCACATCCATGTCTTGTCCGGGATATGATCCCGGGGCCTACCATGTAGGTGTTCGGAATACTAACCACCACACTGTATGAGAGGCAGTTTTAAAAATTTATGTTATAATATTACAAACATTATATAGTTATGAGTGTACTTGGATATTATGAAATTTAAAAATGTATGAATTAATTTTATTGTGAAATAGTAGAACATAAAATTGACAACATTGACTTTGCTGAATTATTATTATTATTATTAACAACTAGCTGGTTTTGTCGGTTTCGATAACCACTATATTAAAAAATAAATAAAAAATAGAAAATTCTCGAAATTCCATTTTACGTATTCAACGTTTCTCAGGGAGGGACCAAAGTTATTATGGAATGCCCCTGAACACATTCAGAAGCGTATCCTAGACTGTCGTCAATTGTCCATATCGTTAGCATTAGCGCCACGCAAGACCCACGCACTTATTCCGTTATACTTATAAAGAAATCTTGAAAACAAATTCGAAAAAAATAAAAAAACTGAAAAATAAAGAGAAAAATAATCGTTGAAATCAGCCAGAATATTAGCTTAGGTTACTTTCTACAAAAATCTAAGTCTGTATCTCCACTACCTTCGGCAGCATCTAACACGAACGCGCGCTCAGAAACAAAAGTATTCAAACAAGAGCATATGTTAGGTCTTCAATGTCTGGGGCAACATCTTTCCTACCTATACAATCATCGATGTCACGAATGCACGCTTGAGCTCCATACACATAGGCACTACGCGCGTTTTCTTCTATAAATACATTTTTATTTTTAAATACTAGATTTATCAAAATCCAGGCATTTTTCCTGATAGCGACCTGTAACATGTATATAAAATTTCAGCTCAATCATATAAGACATTTAGACGCTATCCCACTTTAGCCCATAATCCATAATGATAAAGAATTGTTCGTTGTATCGCTGTAAAAGCACTATAAGTACTAGATTCAACAAAATATATACAGTTCATGCGATGTTGTCCTAAAACATGTATGTAAATTTTCAGCTCAAACCAATAAAAAATTTAGATGCTATAATACTTTTAATAATTTGGGACCATAGGGCATAATGATAAAGAAATACTTTTTGTGTCCCTGTAAAAATCTATAAGTGATAGATTCACGGAAATCAATATGGTTAGTGCTACGTCGTGCAGTAACATATTTACCAACTTTCAGTTCAATAGATCAAAGCACTTAGACGCTGTAGTGTTCCCTCGCATACATACACAAGTTTGGGCAAACATACTTCGCTGTAAAAATAGTAAAAATGAATTCGTAGAATAATAAAAATGCATTGTTATTGTGAAATTATTAATATGAATCATTCGAGTTTATAGTTATTGTAAGTATAGGTTTGAAGTCTGTCAAATAAGTGGCAAATAAATAAAATAACACAGTACTAGCCAGTGTTTTGGTAGATTCAATGTGACTCCTGTGGTAGCCTTGCGTGCTATTACGGCATCCATATTGAGTAGACAACAGTTCCCTTCATTTGCTCTGAATGCTGATAAGCCGTATGCCATATTTTTTTTTATCATTCCTCCAATGCCAGAAATACTTAGAATACAAAATTTTATGTTACAGGATTTTTTATTCTGTTTATTTATTGTTACATATTGTATTTAATTAACTAAAATCTGTAGTTTTTCTTAATTTCCCTTTATATGTACTTAATTGAGTTCAAACTAGAACAGTATACCATACAGCGAAACATAAATTTCTAATTAAACAAAAAAAAAAAAAAAATTGTGCACATATTTAAAATAACATCTAGTTTTAACATGTTTTACTTAAAATGTAACTAACAGTTTCATTTTTTTAATGTTATAAACTTTTAATAGCAGGATATCATTGTAGAAATATTTTGTAATCATCAAGAGAAATATCCTTTCAAAAACTTAAAAAATATATTTAAGTTGTAAGTATTTTACTTCTTTAAAAGGCGATGCCTCACAGAAATACGCAAAGATGTTGGAAATATAGAAAATATATTTTCCTTTAAATTTTTCATTTTTGTATCTCAGAATTTAAAACAGTATTGCGTGAAAAAGATGAAGTCAAAATTATTCTATGTGTATTTATTGAAACTTTTTATTTTTCCGACTGAGTGAAAATAATGCCTGGACCGGGAGTCGAACCCCGGATTTTTGACTTCCACGTCAAGGCTGTACCAATTGAGCTATCCAGGCCGACATCCGGTCAGCATTACTCACTCAGACATCCTTTAGGCAGAAACATCTCTGGTCTATCATGTAGATAGCTCAACAGAAATAAGCCGCAGGAAATGGAAAAGATCCGGGGTTCGACTCTGGGTCCAGGCATTATTTTCACTCAGTCGGAAAAATAAAAAAAAATCAATAAATATGATTTTCTTCCACAGTTGATTGTGTGATTTTAATAAAAATTGTATTTCTTTCTCCCATTGTTTAATGGTGTATTCCATTTCCTGCGGCTTATTTCTGTCGAGCTATCTACATTATAGACCAGAGATGTTTTTGCCTAAAGGATGTCTGAGTGATTAATGCTGACCGGATGTCGGCCTGGATAGCTCAATTGGTAGAGGCTTGACCTTGTAAGTCAAAGTTCCGGGGTTCGACTCCCGGTCCAGGCATTATTTTCACTCAGTCGGAAAAATAAAAAATTTCAATAAATATGATTTTCTTCCACAGCTGATTGTGTGATTTTAATAAAAAATGTATTCTATGTGTACTATTCGTTATTTCTTTTTTATTGCTGTTTAATCTAAAATATTTTATTCTTCTTTATTCAAAAATATATAATTCATTTTTCTAATAATTAATAATAGTTATAGAATATAATGACTTTGCTTTTATGCGTGATATTTTGTTTTAGTCAGTATTTATAATATTATCAGTATAACCCTATTATATTATTCTTTTATTTTAACTATATTTTGCAAAATGTGCACTACATAACCAAATAACGAAAGAGTTTCTTATTTTTTAAAATGTTAAATAAATTTATAAAATAAACGAAATGACGTTTATATAGAAATATTTTGCAGACGAATGAAATTTAAGGTTTAGATGCTGATTAGATATATTCCTTTAAAAAGTTGGGATTAAATTAAATATATATTAACTTTAAAATTTTGTAGTATTTTAAGGTAAATTTTCAAATAAATTTCCATATTAGTTAAAATTCAAAAACGTATTTGAGAAGGACTATATAAAAATAAAAACCATTATTTGGATTTTAATCATTAAATGAACAAACTCCTTCAACTAAACAAAATTTTGCAAATATGTATTCATAATATAGAAAGTATAACGAAGAACGTTCCCCCGTTCATTATAAATATACATCAACTGTGAAAATTGCTAATTTGGATAACATTTTCACTTGACGATGCAAATTCATTATTAAATTATAACTTGATTAAGAGTTTAAATTAAATTTACAAATGCGTAATTAAAAGTGAGTCGGAAGGAGACGACATGGTTTAAAAATACTGATAGAATCTGCGTATCCTTAACTGTTTTATTTGAAATATTTTGCGAAATTTGGTTAATATAATTTAAAAATTAATTAATTATTTATACTAAGTTATTGTTTATTTTATTAAAGGATTTTTATCTCGTATTCGAATATTTTGTATATTTAGTGTAATGAATTACAAATATATATATATATATATATTCCTTTTCTTCTTCTCCGTTTCTTTTTTTCTTAATAATTATTTAATCAAGACAGTTTGTTTATTCTATAAAGAAAAATAAAAAGATATTGAATAAATTTTCTACTGAAAATGACGTCATTCTGGAAAATGACGTAATAAGAGAAATTGTTTCCAAGATGGCAAATAGAGAAACTTTATAAAACCTGATATTTTTAATTAATAACTTCGTTAATTAAAGTGATAGAAATTTCTAACTAACTGCAATATCTTCCTTGGAATATTCGGCGCACATTGATTTATTTCATGAAGTGGAAGTCTTTGTCCTCCTCGAGGAGATGCGGTCACAGACAAAAAAAAAAAAAAAAAAAAAAAAAAAAAAATGACGACAGCGAGAGTAGCTTTTTTTTCACATATAGAGATATGTTTTAAAATTATACATCATTTTTACAGACCATCATTTATAGATCTTCAGTGTAAAGACTGGAAGCTATTATACTATTTTTTATTATTATTATTTATTAGGATATTCTTTTTATAACGAAAATTGTTTGTTCTTTACTAACCTAAAATAATAGATATTTTGCTGAGATATTAAAGAATAACGAGAAAGACATGAAAAATTGACCACGCAGTTTTATTTATTTATTTAAGTATTTTATTTTTTATTTTTTTACAGAAATCTTAATTTTACAGGTGCAATGACAGATGAACTAATTTGTATTCGAGATTCAACGTTTCATTCGTGAAATCATTGATTTCCATTTCATGACTCTCAACTTTCCTCTTGGCGGTGTGTACTTTTGCTGATGGCACTATTATTCTGTTTACCCCGGTAGAAAATTAACAAATAACAATGATGCTGATTTCCATATTTAATTTTCGGTAGCTTGTGATTGCCGCCGTTTGGTTAAATTGTCTCCCTAAAAGAGCGCAATAGAGAACTCTGAGTGCGGAATGTGAAAATAAACTGGGAAAATAAACAGTCTTCTTTATTGTAGTTGTAAATGATAAAGAAAATGTTTTGCATGAAAATTAACCGCTTTGAATTTCTTAATGCATTTATTTTATTAAATTACCGAAAATTGTAGAAAAATGTATTTTTCAAGTATAGCATTGCGTAAAAGAGAATAATTTAACCGTGACTTACTGATTAGCTATTTGCATTTATTATGATAAGTTATATGCATTTATTATGAGAAATTATTACCATATTATTTCGCAGCAAAGAAAAAAAAGTGTTAAATATTTAATAACGTAGTATATTTTATTCCTCGCTCTTTTTTTTTTTTTTTCTTCGTACAACAGTTGTATTGTACACTTACGCCTTTTTTGTTTGAAAGGAACTTACTTTAAATTCATTTTTTGTAGAAATTTGATTTTATTTCAATTTATACATAAAACTAATGGTAATATTTTATTTTAAATTAACACAAAAGAGTTCCTAGAACTATTAAATTATAATTACCCTTTTGGAAATTGCATGTTAAGATAGATGTGTTGAGACATATTAGTGAAGCTCATAAATTATCTGATGTAGCTGGTTCAGAGTTTGAACAGACATAAAGTTGTGTTATTTTATATAAGATTTAAGTACGTTCATTAATATTAAGTTCTTTAATAAATAAAGTTTGTGTACCATTCTTTGAACTTTCGATTAAAGATCGATTTTTAAATCGAAAAAGCCGTTAACGGCTAAATATTTTAGTGACAATTGTAAAATTTAAAATAAAATACATCATTTACATCTTTGTACTGCGCAAAAAATATATTTCGCACACAAAAAGTATATTTTAAATTTTACTATTTTTAAGATTTTCCAATTAGAAGGTGAGTGACAATTTTATTTTTTAATTTGACAAACATATAAAATTTTGATGACAAAAATAAAAATAAAAAAATTGTAGAAATATTTTGTAGGCATCAAAAGAAATATTCTTAAAAAAAAAAAAAAAAAAAAAAAGTTGTAAATGTTCTAGTTTTTAAAAAGCGATGCTTTACAGAATTACTTAAAAGTATTGAAACATAGACTTCTTTTTTCTTTAAATTCTATTTTATTTTCTCAGAACTTAAAAGAGGTTTACGCAAAAAAATAAAAAATAAATAAATAAATAAATAAAAAGGAAAATTAAGTTTTTTTTTTTTTTTTTTTTTTTTTTTCTGATGACTATCTGGATTTACTTTTATTTGTTGCTGTTTAATCTGTTTTTACTTTCCGAACACTATAGTGAGGAAAGTATTGTAATCATGTGGAAAATCCGAATTCGAGATTTTGATGTTTCTATACGTTTCGAGGTACCCTGAGTCCATTTTCACTATTTTTACGATGATGTATATATGTGTGTGTGTGTATGTATGTGTGTATGTATGTGTGTATGTCTGTGAGTGAACACGCTAGCGTCTAAACGCTTTGTTCGAATAAGCTGAAAGTTGGTGCGTATATTGTAAGTCACCATAGTACGAACCCTATAGATTTTGGTGAATCTAGCACTTATACTTTTTTTACAGGGACACAAAGAAAATTTCTTTATCATTATGGTCTATGGGACCAAAATCTGAAAAGTGCGATAGCATCTAAACGCCTTCTTCAATTGCGCAAAAAATTTATACACATATTATAGGTCACAGTTACTCAATCTCTATAGAGTTTGGAGAATCTCGCACTTACAGTTTTTTTACAGGGGCACAAAGAAAAATTCTTTATCATTATGGCCTATGGGGCCAAATTCTTAAAAGTGCGATAGCGTCTAAACGCTTATTTAATCTGAACAAAAAAATTGTACACATGTTATAGGTCACAGTTGAACGAACTGTATAGATTTTGGTGAATTTAGCACTTACAGTTTTTTACAGGGTCAAAAAGAAAAATTCTTTATCATTATGGCCTGTGGGACCAAATTTTTACTTTCTTCTATATTCAATAGAAGAAAGTATTGGATGCGTAAAATTTTCGACCTTGGGTTTTTGATGGATTTACACGTTTTGAAAGATGTAGAACACGATTTGACCATTTTTAGAAAATGTCTGTCTGTTTGTCTGTCAGTCATTGCGTGGGTGTGACAAACTTTTGTGGCAACTGTATCTCAGGAACTTCTTCACAGAATTTCATACAAATTGGTATGTAGTTGCACCTTGATATAAATTAGTGCCTATCAACTTTTGGTAAAAATTGTCTTACAGGTTGCGTTGCCATCCCGCTTTTTCTAAATTTTTAACATGGTGGTATAGTACAAAATTTTGTATAAATGTGCATAAAGAAAATTATTTTTTAATAATCATTATGAAATTTACCAGAATTATTTATAATAGAGAGAGTCAACTGGGAAAATTTTTTTTGTATGTGTAGGAGCCTCGCCTCCCCCTCGAGGGGAGTAAATTTTCATGATGTGTATCTTTCAAAAGAGCTCGCCAGTAACTTTAAAACGAATGGTTGAACCATAGATCTGCGATAATTTAAAATGAAGTTATCGATTTTTTTTTTTTTATGTAATGTTGCCAATAAAATTGACTTTTTTTGGATATTTAGTGTTATACTACTTCTCTAATATGGAAATCATCTGCATTATCATGGAAGATAATTTTTTAAATAATAAATTTAATAAATTATTTTTACTGAGGGAATTTGTATAGGAAAATATAGAAGAAATTCATGTGGTGGCTACAACATACTAGTTAAAAGTGCGATAGCATCTGAACGCCTTATTCAATTGAGCTGAAAATTTATATGAATATTATAAATCACTGATGCACTAACTATAAGCATTTTGGTGAATCTAGAATTTATAGGTTTTTTACAGGGACACAACGAAAATTTTTTATCATTATGATCTATGGGCTCAAAGTTCAGTAGCATTAAATAAAACATCGTGTAATATATGGAGAAAAACACTCAAACACTTTATTATGGTTTTATCTCTTTTGTTTTTCAACAACTCCTCTTTCTTTACTTTATCTACAAAACTGTTAATTAATCAATGTTCGGAAAGTCGAGTGGAGTCACTCCAGATTTTTTTTTTTTTTTTAATAAAAAAAACATAGTTTCTGGTTTTTTTTTTTTTTTTTTTTTTTTTTTTACTTTCCGAACACTATAGTGAGGAAAGTATTGTATTCATATCAAAAATCCGAATTCGAGATTTTGATGTTTCTATACGTTTTGAGGTCCCCTGAGTCCGTTTTCACTATTTTTACGATGATGTATGTATGTGTGTGTGTGTGTGTATGTATGTATGTATGTGTGTATGTATGTGTGTGTGTGTATGTTTGTGAGTGAACACGCTAGCGTCTAAACGCTTTGTTCGAATAAGCTGAAAGTTTGTGCATATATTGTAAGTCACCATAGTACGAACCCTATAGATTTTGGTGAATCTAGCGCTTATAGTTTTTTTTACAGGGACACAAAGAAAAATTCTTTATCATTATGGTCTATGGGACCAATATCTTAAAAGTACGCTAGCGTCTAAACGCTTTGTTCGAATAAGATGAAAGTTGGTGCGTATATTGTAAGTCACCATAGTACAAACCCTATAGATTTTGGGGAATCTAGCACTTACAGTTTTTTTAATAGGTATACAAAGAAAAATTCTCTATCATTATGGTGTATGGGACCAAAATCTTAAAAGTGCGACAGCATCTAAACGCCTTATTCAATAGAGCAAAAAATTTATACACATAGTATAGGTCACAGGTAATCAATCTGCATAGAGTTTGGAGAATCTGGCACTTACCGTTTTTTTGCAGGGGCACAAAGAAGAATTCTTTACCATTATGGCCTATGAGGCTAAATTTTTAAAAGTGCGATAGCGTCTAAACGCTTATTTAATCTGAACAAAAAAATTGTACACATATTATAGGTCACAGTTGCACAAACTGTATAGATTTTGGTGAATTTAGCACTTACAGTTTTTTTACAGGGTCACAAAGAAAAATTCTTTATCATTATGGCCTGTGGGACCAAATTTTTACTTTCTTCTATATTCAATAGAAGAAAGTATTGGATTCGTAAAAATTTTCGACCTCGGGTTTTTGATGGATTAACACGTTTAGAGAGCTGTAGAACACGATTTGACCATTTTTAGAAAATGTCTGTCTGTTTGTCTGTCAGTCTCTGTCTGTGTGTGTGTGTGTGACACACATTTGTGGCAACTGTATCTCAGGAACTACTTCACAGAATTTCATACAAATTGGTATGTAGTTGCACCTTGATATAAATAAGTGCCTATCAAATTTTGGTAAAAATTGTCTTACAGGTTGCGTTGCCATGCCGCTTTTTCTAAATTTTTAACATGGTGGTATAGTACAAAATTTTGTATAAATGTGCATAAAGAGAATTATTTTTTAATATTCATTATGAAATTTACCAGAATTATTTATAATAGAGGTAGTCAACTGGGAAAAAATTTTTGTATGTGTAGGAACCTCGCCTTCTCCCCCATTCCTGGGCGGGAATTCCCCCCTCGACGGGAGTAAATTTTCATGATGGGTATCTTTCAAAAGAGCTCGCCAGTACTATTAAAACGAATGGTTGAACCATAGACCTGCGATGATTTAAAATGAAGTTATCGATTTTTTTTTCATTTTTAACAATATACATATATATATATATATATATATATATATATATTTAATGTAATATTGACAAAAAAATTGACTTTTTTTTTGATATTTAGTGATATACTACTTCTCTAATATGACAATCATCATGGAAGATAATTTTTTTAAATAATAATTTGAATAAATTATTTTTACTGAGGGAATTTGTATAGGAAAATATAGAAGAAAGTCATGTGGTGGCCACAACATACGAGTTAAAAGTGCGATAGCATCTAAACGCCTTATTCAATTGAGCTGAAAATTTATATGAATATTATAAATCACCGTTGCTCTAACTCTAAGCATTTGGGTGATTCTAGCATTTATAGGTTTTTTACAGGGACACAACGAAAATTCTTTATCATTTTGATCTATGGGCTCAAAGTTCAGTAGCGTTAAATAAAACATCGTGTAATATATGGAGAAAAATACTTAAACACTTTATTATGGTTTTATCTCTTTTGTTTGTTTAACAACTCCTCTTTCTTTACTTTATCTACAAAACTGCTAATTATTCAATGTTCGGAAAGTCGAGTGGAGTCACTCCAGATTTTTTTTTCAATAATTGATAAATGTTATAGACTATAAGAATTTTGCTATTGGCTATGATTTTTACGATACTTAGAGAAGTTAATGTTTTTGTACGATTAGATTCCTCATATTTGTTTAGGGGTGTTTTTATTATTCCTACTATATATATATATATATATATATATATATATATATATATTTCCAATGTTATAGATACGGAATACTTTTTTTAATCCGTTGTGACGTCTATTTATATAATATTTCAGGTTAAATATGTTATATGTTCCTTTTGTTTGAATTACATTATGTAAAATCTGAATTATATAAAATCTGAATTATATAAATAAATAACAAACCATTCTTTATTGTTTTTATTGATCAATAAATTTATTGAAAAGATAAGTTAAAATTATTTCGGAAACAAGTTGTAAGCAAAATATTTAAATTTAAAAAGTATAATTTAATTAGCTATATCATTTGAAAGGAAAAGGAAAAAAATATATATGCATATATATTAACTTTACAAAAATTATATATAAAGTATTATTTTAAACAACACTTTAAAATATAGTTTCAATAAAAGTTTGCGCATAGTTTTAATTTTAAAACAATCAGCATTTGTTCCACATGTTACTTCCATTAAGCAAAATGAACATTAATGTTAAGCAATATGGGAAAACTTAACTAAATCCTTGAAAATTATTATTATTATTTACTTATAACCGTAATAAGTTAAGACTTTTCTTGTTTTAAGGCGTTTTTATGTAAAGAAAACGGCAATGTAACATTTTCTAAAAACTATTGATGTAGAATTTGCTGAAATCATTTGCTTTACCTATTGATGTAAACGTTACTAATATAAAGTCATATAGTATAAAATTTGTTTTAATGAGGATTAAAGTATATGTTTGAAATTTAACCATGAGATACAAAAACTGAACAAGAATTTGGAAACCTTATACTAATGTAAATTTTTATCGAATTTTTTGCTGTTGAAAAAATAAATAGTTATGAAACCTAAACAGGTGCAATGACAATTACTTTAAAAAATATTAAATTATATAACATGACAATTTTTTTTTCATAAATTTGTTATACTAAATTTTTCACAGCGTAAAATAAATGTATTATAGTCTAGACTTACTTTATTTTATTAAAGATTTAACCGTTGTTAAGAGAAAAAAGTCTCTCATGAATGTATACATGTACATGAAATCAATAAAATAATATTTAACTGTAATCATATCGTCAGCCATTTTACACAATGGTCATCGCATTTTTCTTAATTTTACAGGAGATCAAACAATACGTTTTGAACTTTTTTTAATTACAGGTTCTACTATCATTTTTTTTCTTTTTACCAGCTTTAGTACAATTATTTTATTACAACAGATTTGTTTATTTGCTAAATTTATTGCCAATGAAATGATATATAAAGTTGTTTTTAGTTATAATGATATGAAGTTGGAGTAAGAAAAGGGAGATAAATTAAATCTCCACAAAAAGAAAAAAAAAAATAGAAAGATAGAGTTCTTAAACTGTAAGACAGAAAGACAAGACTGTCCATGGGAATTATAGAAATTACCCGAGCTGAAATTATAGGCAACTCCACTCAAATTTTCAAATAAGAAAAAGAAAAAAAAAAGGAGGGGGGGGGGGAATCTCATGATTCCAACTTTCATAGCAATATTGCACAACAACTTTCGTCCAATTTCCATTAATATTAACCGTTAGTGAGTTGCTACTGTATGTTTTTTTTTTTTTTTTTTTTTTTTTATATAGAAACTATTAGTGGTATGATGGTGGGCAACTTTTAGCTAATATTTATTTATGTTAATCATTAGCTGCATGATGCTGGGCAATTTGATGTACTTATGGCCAAACTTAACCCTTTGCACTCGAGTCATTTTTTGCGCGGCGCATTTGTTTCGCAGCCTTCTTGAAGCATTTCTTACCAGTAGCTTAAAATCATTACACACACAAATTAATGTATAAAATTTTTATATTTTAACATTTTATGTATATTTACAAACGTAATTTCTTAAATATTAGTCTGTAATTTTTTTGTGTATGATATTTCATGTAACAATTCTCAAGATGCATGCCCGACTTGTCGGGGCAAGTATTTCAATAATATGCCATCTGATGCCTTTTTCCGGGCTTATTTCTCTGAGAACAGACTTTGCAGTCCTTCTTAACTCCTGTTAGAATATTGTGTAGCTTTCCATTCAAGCGGATATCTTCGGAATCGTAGGTTGAAGTCGAGGCACGATCGCGTGGCTGGCGAAATTCACCAGTCAGTTGGTAGACTAATGTTTTCAAATATCGCAAGCGATTATACATCGCATAAAATTATACAGAAAGAGCATAGGAACCTGCGTCGAAGAAACTAAACGTAAACAGTTACTGCTGCGCATCGAGTTACCGCAGCAAACCAAGTGGTGAGCGAGAGTCACTTCTCAAGTTGCGGCATCAAACCACATGGTGAGTGAGAGTCACCTCTCGAGTGCAAAGGGTTTTAATTTGTCATTATTAAAGTCAGCATGACTTTTCTTTTCTTTTCTTTTATTTTTTGTTATGACCACGAATAGAGGGCCACTACAAACCCCTACAAGTCAAATACATTTTTTTTCCATAATTGGACTACTATCTCTGTGTTTGTTGAAATCTGTCTTTCCGCTTACGTTCTGTGAGTAAGCAGTATAAAGTATAAATTTTATAAAGTATAAATTTTATCAAGAACACGCTTTGTCCATTATTCAACTAAAATAATTCCTACTTTACAGGCATATTAGGGATTCAAAGATGGTTGGTTGATTGGTTGACTTTAAAACACAAGGTCAAAGAGAGGACATACTGAGGAGATTCAAAGAACTTTAAGAGAACAAAATAAGACTGCAGATATTCTTTAGTAAAATGAATTCTTAATAAGCCTTGTATAAAGACTGATGCCCTAATTTTCATTCCAGACTCAACGTTTCATTCGAAAAATCTTTGATTTCTGTTTCATGAGTCACAGTTTATTTCTTACCAATGTGCAATTTCGCTGATGGTGCTTTTATTCTGTTTACTCCGGTAGAAAATTAACAGGACAGAATAAAGCTGATTTCCATATTTAATTTTCACTAGCTAGTGAATGTCTATGTTTGAATAAATGGTTCCACTAAGAGTACATGAAGGAATAATCTGAGTACGGAACGTGAAAATAAAGTAAATTTAAAAAATAAACAGTCTTTGTTATTATAGTTAGTAAAGAAAACGTCTTGCATGCAAAATAATCTGCTTTGAATTCATTAATGAGATTATTTTCTTAAATTATGTAAAAGCGTAGATAGAGGTAGCTTTTATATCTATAGCTTTATGTGAAAAATATATTATTTCACGAAGTTTTACCCAATGCTACTTATTAAGTATACTTTGTACATGAGAATTCATAAATACTTAAAAAATATATCTGCATAAAGATTGTAACATCAAATAAATAAATAAAAAAAAATGGTAAAAAGTACATCTTAAATGATAGAAAATAAATAAAATAACCAAGTAGGAAAAAATATTTATAATTATTTTGTGAATTCAGTATTTAAGCTATGATTTGTTTGAGTATCCTTTTAAAATTAAAATAGAAACGAAACAGTTTATAAAAATACTTACAAAAATAAAAGTTTAAATTCATCTAAATTGAACTAGATTTGAATGAACGTTATATTAGCTCAATTTTGTTATTCCACATGATAAGATATATATGGAAAAATATAAAACAAAAAAATTTGAGACTTTTTTTAAAAGTGTTTTTCAAAGAGTTTAAATTGTGTTCGGACAGCAAATGCAAATAAAAGTTTCTATTAATTTATTGATGGTTCTTTTTAAACTGTTAAAGTTTCTTGAAAAATCTCTTGCGTTAAATTTTAAGTACATATATACAGAGAGAGAGGGAGAGAGAGATTTCTTTTTCAAATACACTTCTAGGAACACAATTGCTCTTTAAAATAGCAATATATTAATAGTCAGTAAAATATATTAAACTTAAAGCATAAATCTCTAGTAATAGCATAAATTAAAAATGATGAGTATTAGTGTATAGGATGAGAAAAATAATTAATTTCTTCAAACATTTTCTTTGAAATAAAAAGTACCAACCAAAAGAAAAATGAAATTTTTCTATATCCTTGAGATATCTGTTATAATTCTAAAGAGACAGAACTAATTAGCGCGGAACTTTTCAATTTGATTAAATAAAATTAAAAAGTTAAAAAATTAAATTAATAAACTATTTATTAATATAATAATATACATTGATTTTTCTATAACGCAATAGTATAATTCAAAAATGCCATAAAACATTTTTGAAAATATTTAAAGCCTTATTATTATTTTTTTTTCATAATCCAATGAAATCTGAAACTAAAGAGATAATTACCTTTTTTAAAATGCATAAAATCTTCCAATACGTTTCTTTTTAAATATATTTCGAAAAAATTCTAAAAAAAAATTACACTATGTATTATCTAATCTCCAAATTAAATATATATATATATATATATATATATCAAAAGTTGAATTTTTCAATATCATTTACCATACCGCATTTCCTCTTTTGATGAGAAAAAGAGATCTCAACAGGAGGCGAGGAAATAAGAATGTTATCACTTCGTTAATGAAGACTTTTAAAGAAGTGCTGATTAGATATTTATAGGAACTCATTTCGCAGTGATAGAACAGGTCTTCATAGAAAGGCACTTTAAAGTGGATAACATAAAAATATATCATGAAGAGTAAAAATGCAAGAGCTGCTAAAATTTTTAAAGATCTTTTCCAATGATCCAATTTATTCAATGTTAATAGAAAACTGTTGCGCTCAACTTTCCCTTCTCATCTCAAACGAACGCTACCACTGCAGACCTAATGTTAATTAACAGTCCATCGCCTCCATGCTATAAACTAAAGCAATACAAGAAAATTGTTTGCAGTTTAGTAATTTTATGTCATTTTAATGTCACGGTGTTACAGAGGAATTCTTAAAATCGTTTTTTATAGGAACAGTCAAAGAAAAGCTTATTAATAATGGGATCTCTAAATTTTTAATTTCCTTGTTTTAAAACAGTAAGATTTGTTTGTGTTTAATTAATAATAACGTGCTCTAATGAACTAGATACAAATGTTTCAAATAAATGTATTAGTAAAAATATTTTAGATGAAAGGCATTGCTCAAAGAAACCAAACATAACATGACATAACATAAATAACATAACATAAATAACATGAATAATTTATAACTGCTGTACAGTGTACACACATACTATATATACTAATCTCGTTTGTTTTTATCTTAGAGTCTGATAATAACCCCCTTTTTTTATATCGCAATTGGTGTGATATGCATTAATAAAATAATACATGATTTTCTCATTTTTTTTATATAATATATTATAAAGAATGGTTCATATTTATGATATAATATTAATGAATCACAAACGTTTAATGTTGCTTAATTAAATGTTATATATTTTGCAACAGTCTTTACTTTTCCATACCCCTCAATTTTAATTAAAAAAAAAAAATTCTCTCTATGGTAGGCCTATAAATTTATTTGTTTATTTGTTATTGTTTCTGTTTAGTTTTCGAATAGTGGTGCAAATTTTCTTACAAGATGGTAGATACGGAGGAAACCTTTGAAATGTTTATGTTTATAAACTTTAATAATTTATAATTACAATATAATGCATTTATAAATTTATACGGGTATTATGGTATTTTAAAATTTTGTGAACAATTTTGTTTTATCAAGGAAAAATATGAAATTAAATACGCAGCAACATTTTAAAGATTTACTTTTTCTTTTTGTTTTTTTTAATAATGAAAATATGTCCATCACTAATCAGAATTTACTGTCAGAAATGGTATCTCTTAAATTTACAACTATTTTCAAAAATAATTAAATATGTTTTAAGTGGAACCTTTTATTATACAATCGTTTCTTATTCTTAAAAAATTGTCATTGCCAGTTTAGATTTTAATACCTTATTTTTTATTAGATAAACTTTACTTACACTCGTTTTCATATTAAAAAAAAAAAAAAAAAAAAAAAAAAAAAAACATATCGTTTCAAATTATCTATAATACTATAGACATTTCCTTTTTTTACAGATTGCATAATGAAGCCCCTGATTTCATAAAATAATAAAATTGCCTTATAAAAATTTCCATACGAGTTTCCACAAATTCATGAAGCTAGAATCTTGTCTGATTAAGGAGATACACAGCAAAACACATGAAGCTTTTTTATTATACGTAAGACATAAAAAATTCTTTAAAATTTAAATTCTAAAAATGTTTTTTTTTTTTTTTTTTTTTTTAACGCTTAGTGAAAGATCAATTTCAAGAGAAAAATGGGCAAAAATCTGCGACTTATTTTATTAACTAATGTAAAATTAAAAATAAATTTTCCAATTTTATAGTAAAAATCTTTAACATCGTGTTCATTAGTGTATGCAAGACACGTCGGATAAATCAGTATTAGAAATATCAGCACCAATCAGACTTACTCCATCAAAAACGGGAAATAAAACAACAAAATATAATTATTTCAGACCAGTTTTATTTTTACTTCCATTACCCTACTACCGTAGGTAATGAAAGTATTGTATTCGGTCTGAAAATTCGATATCGGGTTTTCACCTGATTTACACGTTTTAAGGTCCCCTGAGTCCAAAAATGTGGTTTTTGGCAATTGGTCAGTGTGTATGTATGTGTGTGTGTGTGTGTGTATGTATGTATGTATGTATGTATGTATGTATGTGGAGAATCTTCTGGCTATTATAGCTCAGAAACTAATAAAGATAGATCTACGAAACTTTAGAATTGAAATACTTCTGGTGTACAGATGAAATTTCCAAATTTTGGTGAAAATTGAAAAACCGGAAGTGGGACATCGGAAACCGGAAGTGGGACCGTAAGTCCGTATCTCAAAAACGGCTCTAACGATTTTCTTCAAACTCGCTATATAAACACTCTATTAGATGTCCTTTCGAATGATATAGTTGGTTAGTTCAGGAAAATTGATAGGCGGCCTGTATAATATGCTCAATTTCAGGCCTCGCAAACGCGTTCCTTTAAAAACGGTTGTACGGATTTTTTTCAAACTCGCCATTTTAACTCACTTTTAAATATGCTTTTGTATGTAATTATTGTTTTCCTGTCAATAATTGAGTTTAACCCTAAGTGGGTCATCGGAAACCGGAAGTGGGACCCTAAGTCCATATCTCAAAAACGGCTCTAACGATTTTCTTCAAACTTGCTATATAAACACTCTATTAGATGTCCTTTCGAATGATATAGTTGGTTAGTTCAGGAAAATTGATAGGCGTCCTGTATAAATAGCTCAAGTTCAGGCTTCGCAAAGGCGTTCCTTTAAAAACGGTTGTACGGATTTTTTTCAAACTCGCCATTTTAACTCACTTTTAAATATGCTTTTGTATGTAATTATTTTTTTTCCGGTCAATAATTGATTTTTTGTAAAAGTTGGTATCTCAAAAACGGCTCTAACGATTTTCTCTTTAGGTCACTTTTATGTTTTCTGATCACATTATCTCTCAAAAATGCATATAATACATGTAATAGCGGGTAATGGAAGTCGTGTGGTGGTTTCACACCAGATTTTTTTTTTTTTTTTAAGTATTACTTTTATCTTACAGTTTTTATGAAAATATTCACGATATATCGTAAACGTTTTCGAACTAATACAGTTTTATGTTTCATGGAAGAAGAATAATAAAAAGAAACCATGTATTAAAAAACTTTCGAATAAAAGTAAGGGGAAAAGTAAGGATTTCATCTCTAAGTAGAGAAAAAAGTTTTTCTGCTCTTAAAAAAAAGTAAAAATATGAAAAATGCAAGGTGGTAATTTAAATGTCACTAATTTCAACACTCGATTAAAAAAAAGTTCGTTGCCGATACATTGGTGGTAATAGCAAAATTGGTTAATGAATTCTTAGACTCAGACGAGAATTCTTACTGTCTACGTATGGGTTAGCTACACGTAGTCAGCGCTTTGAGCAGACAAAATAAAACATGGCGAAACATAGGAAAACATAGGAAAAGGCAAAGGTTTTGTCAGTTATGCAAAACATAAATCCGTAATATTAGTACAAAGGATGTTTTAATTAAATTTATAAAATAAATCCGTCAAATGCTGAAAGCAATAAAAAGTTGTTTAAAAGAAAATTTTCTGGAAAATGGAAGTAAATAGAAAGTGTACATAAATTGTACTGGCATTTACGTAGAAGTGCACAGTTTTTCTTCTAAAAACTTTGCGACACCTGTTACCTAATTTTTACATTTTCTTATGCTTCTTAACTTTATAGCACTCTCTAAAAATTAGGAAAATTTGATTCAGACATTGTTGATATGAAAATATAAAATTCATATTGAAAAATTTCCATTTATTAATTATAAAAATACACGAACTGAGAAAATTTCTGATTTGAATTATTATTTTTTTTCATCGTGAGTAAATTTTAATACTATATTACAAGTTTATTAAGTGTTTGAAATGAAAATTTATAAATATACAATTAAGAGCTACATACGAAGGAAATAACACAATTTAAAAATATTAAAAAAACATGGCATAATTCTTTTACTCGAAAACATTTCCACGAATCAGATGACTTCTTAAAAAATATACTATAACTATTAAAAATGTACACGAACTTATTGCATAACTCAGCTAAATATTTTCTCACTCATATTTAAAAATACATTTATAAAATATATATATATATATATTGTAAAAAAGGTTATCTAGTTAAAAAAAAAAAAAATCTTGAAAAAGAGATTTTCTTAAAATTAAAATTTCTTCATTTCAAAATAGTCTGTTTAAACAAGGGCGTATCAAAAAAGAACTTGCTCCTGAGAACGTATTGCTAGTAGAAAATTAATTTTAAAACTTTAAAAGGCTTCATGTATGAGTTTTAATGAAGAGCAAAGAGATTGAATAAACATCAAGCATTTAACAAGTCTCCTGAGGTTTAAAGAAATATATCACTTTTTAAATAAATAAAGTTCAAAGGTTTTACAGACAGTAAAATTACATGACTAAAAAATATGATGATCAACGGTCACCGAAACAGAAAAGCACAAAAATTAAAAGCATGTCATTTAAACTGTTGGGTTGTTCGGAAAGTAATTTCGTTTTTTCCCGACAGAGGATTTAATTGTATTTTTTGCACCCAACTTCACATTTAAGCCGTATAATTTTTATATGGTTTGAGAGCTCATATAGAAAGGCTTGTGTATGAAAAATTCCAATTAATTCTACGCAGTAGTTTTTGGTTGGTGCCCTTTTAAATATGGAGAGCGATAAGCAGCATTTTCGACATATCTTACTGTTTTACTGCAGAAAGGGTAAAAATGCTGTTCAAGCCAGAAAGAAATTGACCGATGTGTATGGAGAAGGTGTGTTGACAGTACGCCAATGCCAGAACTGGTTCGCTAAATTTCGATCCGGCAATTTTGATGTCGAAGATGCACCACGTTCGGGAAGGCCGGTTGAAGCTGATAAAGACGCGATAAAGGCATTAGTGGATGCGAACCGGCGAATAACAACACGTGAGATCGGATTGAGGTTAAATTTATCAAATTCAACAGTTTATGACCACTTGAAAGGCCTGGGATTATCCTCGAAGCTCGATGTATGGGTTCCCCATGTTCTCGCCGCATTGACGTCTGCGATTCGCTTCTCAAACGTCACGAAAATGATCCGTTTTTAAAGCGCATCATCACTGGGGACGAAAAATGGGTTGTATACAACAACGTCAAACGCAAGAGGTCATGGAGCATAAAAGATGAACCGGCTCAAACCATTTCCAAAGCCGATATTCACCAAAAAAAGGTGATGCTGTCTGTTTGGTGGGATTTTAAAGGAATCGTTCTTTTTGAGCTTTTACCGGATAACACAACGATTAATTCGGAAGTCTACTGTCATCAGCTGGATAAACTGAACGATGCACTTCAACAAAAAAGGCCAGAACTAATCAACAGGAACGGTGTAGTGATTCACCAAGACAACGCGAGACCTCACACAAGTTTGGTCACTCGCCAAAAGCTTTTACAGCTTGAATGGGATATAATGCCACACCCACCATATTCTCCAGACCTGGCACCATCGGATTATTATTTGTTCCGGTCACTCCAAATTTTTTTAGACGGTAAAACCTTCACCTCAAATGAGGAGGTCAAAAACCACCTCGATCAGTTTTTTGCCAGCAAAGACCAAAACTTTTATGAGCGTGGAATTATGCTACTACCAGAAAGATTGCAATAGGTGTTGGACCAGAACGGCCAATATATAATTTAATGAAGTATTTGTTTATTATACGAAAACTGTCTTCCATTTCCACAAAAAAAAAACCAAATTACTTTCCGAACAACCCAATACAATATGCAATTAAATCTTCTGTTACTCTGGCCATAGCTGGATTTTAAGAATTAATTTGTTATACATATTATATATGTATATATATATATATATATTCGGAATTCATGATATAAAAATAATAACAGTTTTGAAGCAAACAACACAAAATTCGATATCTATACAGTTGCATTGTTTCGAAATAATTAACCGCTGACTTTTATCTTAAATACTTTCATGCACAACTGTCAACTTAGACCTTGTTAAAACAGTATGTTGTTGTTTTATAAAGTACTAGCTGACTCGTCCGGCTCCGCACGGATGAACAAATTTTAGCTAAAAATGGATTGGTATAGAAAAAAAACAACAGATATATGAGTTTATGTGTTTGGGAAGCAATATTAATAACTGTTTATTAAAATTGTGACTTTTATTAGGCATATTCTAAAAAAAAGTCCCTAAAAAGAAGGAATTTCGAAAGGTAGAAAAATTTAAATTATATGAATTAAAAATTAATGTGTAGGTAAATAGATAAGATACGGCATTTAATAACAGGAGACTTGGCATTGGAATATTAAAACCCGAATAAATTACTACGTCAGAAACGTCCAATATTTTTCTTCGGCGTTTCTGACGTAGTAATTTATTCGGGTTTTAAGATACAGCATTGCTAAAGGACCTCCATGACGACATTTTACTTATTTATACATTAATTCTTAGGTTTATTTTTATTGCTATTTATATCTTTTTTTTTTTTTTTTTTTTTTTTTTGCGATGTACTGAGATAACTATCTCTATTGCGTAAGTAAAGACATTGTCGAGGAACGTTTGAGCTATTTCAGTGCTAAATTTCAAATTTCGAAACGGTATCTATATTAACAGAAGAAATAATTTGCCTGTCTGTGTCTGACGTACAGTATAAACTATGGCACGTTATGTTTAGCAATTCTTTTCTATAAAAAGAAATACGTGCATATTTGCAACATATATTTTCGATATTCCTAATAGAACTTTAAAAAAATTACGTTTCATGCAATTTTTCTTATTTTTTAAAATTATTATTTATTTAAATTAAGATTTCAAGCTGATGATGACAATTTTTACTAACTGTTTATCTATTTATACATTTATTTCTTACATAAAAAGAAACATTTCTATACTCATGCGAATAAAATGTATTGAAAAATAAAACCTATGACATGATTTAATTTTTATTATTTTTTAAAATATAAAACTGACGTCATAATAGCATTAATTATTGTTATTGTTATTATTATTATTTATTTGTTCTTAAAATATTAATTTTTATTAAATAAATAGCTTATGTGTTTTTTATTTTCTTAAATTTAACGTCCACAAAGCATGGTTACTGTTTTAGTAATGGTTCTCCATTGCGATCATTAATATTTTTTGTGATTTTGGCAATGAATTTAGAAGGTTATCGCAATAGCGTAAAGACTTTGGTGTGACACATCCAAGCTATCGCGGTGCTAAATTTTAAATATCGCCAAGGAAGTCCTATACAAAAGCAGATTTCCAATTGGAATACATATTTAATTTATTTTAAATAAACCATGTTTCTAATCAGTATAATGAAACTCGAATAATCAAATGTCATTTGCATTTTCTTAGCTGCTTTATATTGTGCTACTTGTCATAATTGTTAATTGCTGATAATATTCGCTAAGTAAATTTAAACTTTCAATTATTGAATTAAAAAAAATCATTCAAATATAGTGACTGGAGAAGCAGGCAATAAAATTGAATGAGTAAAGTCTCCTTGATTCTTTAAGGGAACATGATTCAAAGAGTTACCCTATCAGAAATGTTTAATTCATTGGTTCATCAGTGGAACTCTCTGGTTCAAACGTTTAATGTTAATTGCGGTCCACCAAATATTCACTGGTTTAACCATGTGTGCAAATCGCCAAATGCGCTAAATTACGTGACAGTCATATAACTGAAAAAAGTAGAATTAAGTTTAAGCGTTAGCACTTATAATGTCGATAAATACTTTTAAATAAATTATTATAATCAATAAAAAAAAAATGAAAAATAATTGCTTACATTTCTGGAAAATTATTTTTGAATTATTAATTTTTAGAAATGCTCGAGAGGGAAATATTAAAGAAATGATTTTCACTGCACCAGCAATATTATGAAGTGACAATATTATGAAGTGACAAAAATATGACTATTATGAAGTTTTCGAAACAGATTTGATATTTCGTCTTTGGAGAAATAAGGATCGCTTACTTATCTCGCGCAGTATTAATTTCCCGTCAAAAATCATGGCTATACTCAAGCGAAGTGTGGCGTCACTAATCATTTGTTGGGCCAAGAAAATGTTTTCCTATGTTAACCGTCCTGTGTAATTTTTGTAAAAAAATATTAAAAATCAAGGAATTTTTTTCCCGGTTTTAATCCCCATATTTAGGTCTTATAAATCTGTATTAGTTATTGTGTGCATGCGTTAGATTAAGTTATTTTGCTGTCAAATTGATAAATTTTTAATTTTTAATTTCAAAACTCGGACGTCCATGGGGTCCGAGTTACTTGTTTTGTGTTTGGCGATCAAAAACGTAATACAAAAATATACATACCAGATTTATATTTTCGTAATATGTATGGTACAAAATATCGTTTCATATTATTGATTGCTCTCTTAATATGCGCTGTTAAAATAACCATGATTTTTCAAAATAATTAAATATATTCGCTAGATAATTTGGAGATCATTTTTTCTCCGCCAAGGTTGGCATATCAAATCTGTTCCGCTGCATCATATTTGTATCTTATATCAGATACTTTATTTAGACATTTGAAAACAAATTTGACTTCAAATTATGATAGAATATTTATCATTTTCATTTTAATCAGTATATTAGTTGGATATTTATTGTGCTAATATCACCCTTTGAAATGAAATGCTTATGTTTACATTCGAAAATGGAAGTTTGCTATTTTTTTTCTACAGTTTTTAAATTTTAAATTAAAATTTTGTCAATTTAACAGCAAAACAATTTAATATAACACATGTCCAAAATAACTAATACATATCTATACTTAAATTTGGGGATTAAAATCGGGAAATAAATTTCCTCGATTTTTCATAATTTTTTACAAAAATTTCAATGGATGATTAACATAGAAAATCTTTTCCTTGGCCCTACTGACGGTCTGTGAAGTCATCACTTCGCTTGCGTATTTTAATAAGGTGTATAAACTTTATTATAAATTGTACTTTTTAGAATTTAATGTTGAAAAAACATTTAATGCTTCAGATAAGTTATTTATTTATTTGTTTATTTTTAATCCAATTTTGTTTCCACATCTGTTTAAACATTAGTGCTTAGTATTAAATAAATTATATCATTAGAAAAAAAAATAATAATAAGCTACAATGACATCATATTTAACGTGTAAGTTTAACATTTCGCAAAGCTTTATATGAATTTCAATTTAATTCACATGCAAATATATTTCTTTTCTTTTCATGTCAAGATATTTTGAAAACAAAATGAACATGTACTAAATGTTTCTTTTATGTTGGCAGCAGCTAATTATTTTAATATTTCATTATTTCCATTTCTATTATGGCTTTTATGGGGATTTTAATTAAAATACTCAGATTTTAAACTGAAATTTATTTTATCAAAATTAAATATAGCCTATAACAATCAGGCATACTGTAGCTTTTGGTCAGTGAAAGAAGTTTTAAAATCGGTTCAGTAGTTTCAGAGATTACCCTCCACAAACATACAATTTTTTGCGCTTTATATAATGATATAGATTATGTTATGTATTAAATCGAGATTCGGAGAAAATTCCGGAACACTACAAATCGCTACGTAGAGAAGTGAACTTGGGTTCAAAAATGGAGCCTTTCGTCGATCGACTAAGAAATCCGAACCTCTGTGTTACTGGTGTGAGTTTTCATTAGCACAACATTTGTTTTGCACGAGTGCAGTGTAATAGAAGATTGTGCTTAATTATTTAGACTCGAATATATTGCATGCCTTTGAATTTTCTTACAAACATTTAATTTGTGATCAATCTACATCACACATTCTGTGACTTTTTTTTTTTATTATTATTTACTTATTACGCTTTCCAAAAAATACCTAATGATGAATATTACATTAATATAAACAGTTTCATTTTTTATTTAGAATTTCTTCACGTGGCATTAATTTCATTGGAGCATATCAGTATCATGACTTATATATCAATGTGACTGTATCAAATAAGAAATTTGTGTTTCTAAAGAAAATAACATTTAATTTTCAATTCATTATTTATTCATACCAAACAAATTACAAGTATTAGAAATACAACTTTTTTTCAGTTCATTTATTTATTTATTTATTGTTTATATTTGCACATTGTATGTAATTAACCAGAAGAAGTAGCTTTTCCTGCGTTGATATCTTGTTCTTGTAGTTGAAACTAGTATAATATAGAATCAAATATAAATTTCTAATTTAAGAAAAAAGTATTTTTTATACATTTTTTAAATAATTGGGAGTTTTATCTTGTTATACTTAAAATGGAAATAACAATTTTATTTTGAATGTGGCAAAGTTATAAACTTTTAATGACAGGGAATTATTGTAAGAATATTTTGTAGGTATCACAAGAAGTTTAAATATAAGTTGTAAAATTCATATACACACACACATATATATACATATATTAAACATTTCTGCATCATGGAATGACGTTACTAAATCGGAAATATAGAAAATCCCCTGTTTTATTTTTATTTTATTTTATTTTATTTTTTTTTGCTTCTTAACTCAAAAGAAGTCTTCACATTTAAAAAAATAAATAAATATACGATTACTTTCTGCTCACAGTAAGGATTTTCTCTTTTATTAATTTTTAATTACAGTACAGTTTTTCTTTATTACTCATAAAGTACCATGTTACTTAAAGCCATATTTGAAAAATATTATACATATAAAACATAATATTGCATTTACATATGATAACTATTGCAGTTGCTGTTTCTAAATTTATTAAAAATCCTTATCTGTATGCATATATATATGTATATATATCTATCTAAAAATAAAAGTTTTTTATACATTAAAAAAAAAATAATAATAAGGCACTGGAATTTTCTATACTTTGATTAAAAGTTTTCTATTAGTTAGATATGTCTTCGAATGGCATGAACATTTGAATTAAATAAAAAAGTACCCTTTACATTTTTATTTTAAACATTGTAGTTTAAATTTTTAAAATAATCTTTCAACTATACTCTCCCGCAATATCACTATAAGAAATTTTTTTCAAGATCGAGATGTACTTATATTTCGAAACTGCTTGAAATGAACTTTCTTGAGATAATAAAAACATTGAAAAAACACCAATTGTTCAGTAATATCGTCTTTTTGCTACAGATCTGAATATAAAGAACAGTGATGCAAATTTAAAGACTTTAAACTGCTGAAATAATCTAATCTCTCTCTCTCTCTATATATATATATATATATATATATTAAAAATTATATGAAATAAAACTTGAATTTTTAAATATAAAACTGGAACAGAATTTATAAACCCATGCACAAATGCAGCAAAAGAAAAGGATTTATAAAACTATAATAAATAAGCAAACTAACCAAGGGAGTCCCCCCCCCAACCCCATGTAGGGAATTGGGGGGTAATAATGCTATATATACCTAGTTGTTATCCCTGCAATTTTTTATAGTGAGGGGGAGGGGGGTTCAATTTTCATTTTTCCTCGATCTACTGACTATTTAAGTTTGTCCTTGTATTTATATATATCTTGTATTTTTTATTGATGTATTTACTTTTGTATGTTTTGGGATAAATTTTGATTTATTCTTGGTTAGTTTGCTTATATATATATATATATATATATATACATATTATGTACTTTTTGTAATAAATTATGTCTGTGTATATTTTTCTACGTTTATGTGATTTGGATCTACAGAAATTTTGTTAATAAGGATGATTTTAAGTGAAAAAAAAAACAGTTACTTCAAATCTCTCCAATTTTTATAAAACATAAACATACTATTACTGGAAAATTGTAGTATATAACGAGATACCCAGCTAAGATACGAATTGAGGGGCGCAACTAGGCTGTCCTTTTTTGAGGGGGGATTTGTTGGAAGCGCAATTTGGACATAGGGGTTGAAGGTAATTAGTAAGGGGAGCACAACTGGGTTGTCTCCTCTCAAACCCCTTCTATTGACGGTTAGCCTTGGTCATTCGCGTCGACATTTAGTTTTAAACCAAAATCTACAACCATTACAATTGAATTCTATCTTTATGTAAAAAAATGCAAATATAAAATTTTCTAATTAAACAATATAAAATATCTAGCGCAAAATATCAGATTGTGTTTCCCTCGGAAGGTATTAATAAGTGAAATGATCTCAACTGAATACAGTTAAAATTTAAAAGATTTCCAGTCGTAGATTGCGTTCTTCCTGACATATGTTAAAAAAACCACGTCTGTATTATTAAAGAATAATAACAAATCTATAATTTACACACAAATTATAACTATAATTATACCACAAAATTAATTAAACATGTATGTATATATAATTTGTGATTTTATAATAAAGTTTCTAACTTCATTTGTAAAATTTAAAAAGGTATAAACACATTCTTTAAAAGGTTTCAAAAAGTTTCGAAATTGATTCAAAATAAGGTTTCCTTATAATTTTATGTTCTAAAAAAACAAGATTGTAAAAACTTTTTTTAGGATGAGCTTTATTTTAATTGTGTTATTAAAATAGAAGGGATTAAAAATCTAAGCACATTACATAGCTACTTTATAAATGAAAAAGAAAAAAGAAACTAGAGATCTTTTAAGATTTTAATATCATATACCAAATCTAATTTTCTCTTTTGACGAGGAAAATATAGTAAAATGAAAGAAGGGAAAATAAGTATGTTATCTTTCTTTTATTGGAGAGTTTTAAAAATGGCTGATTATATATTTATAGAAACTCATTTCGAAGTAAAAGAACACGGTTTTGTCGAAAAGCATTTTAAAGGCGGGTACCATAAAAGATACTCGTAAAAGAGTAATATACAAAAGTTACTAAATTGCTTAAAGATCTTATCAAATTTGTTTAACAGTACTGAAACTGTTGCGTAACCTATTTATTTCTTTTATGTTTGAAGTTCATATCAACATTAATACTTAAAGTTAATTGATTCCTTAGCATGGCATATAAAAAGACGTAAATTAACGTAGCGCAGAATAAAGTCGTTTATGTGTCAAATACTAATACTAATCCTAATTCTCAAAATCATTATTCATATATTATTATGTTTAAACAAATGATTATTCTAATTTAATCATATCCTGTTTACAGATTTTGTATATTTAAAACTCAAACTCTGTATTTTATTAGTTGAATGAAAATTTGTTTTATTGAATTTATAAACACAAAATTTTATACTACAAAATTACGTGTAACATTACAAGTAATACTTGAGACAGCACAATTATTTCAAACATTTTTGTAACGTTACAAATGTACGGTGTAATTTTATACAACTTTAATTTTAATTTTAATTTAATAAAATGTGCTGAACGAATATGATACTAAAATTTGTGTAACATTACACAATACTTCTGCAACATTACAAAAAAAAAAAAAAACATTTAATGCCTAAGTTTTTGTTACAATAGTTTTATTTATTTAATTATCTATTTATTACAGTTTAGTACAAGTAACCTATCATTAAAGGATTAAATTGATAGAAAAAGTTGTAATTGAAAAACACTTCATAGATAAGAAGAGGTTAGATGTTATATAAGGAAACATGTCACTATTTAAGCCTGTTAGAGACAAATATCATAATAGTTGTTCTTAAATGAATGCGGATTATAGTCATAATAAAGGCGTATTGTCTTGAAAGACGATGTATTGTTTAAGTTTTATTTTGCAAAAATTAAGCTTATTTAAAAACAAACAAGATAAGCAAAGCTGAATGCATTCCTGATTTATTCAACATTGTTAGTACCCGCTTTTTTCTCTCAACAATTTTTTGGAGAGTAATTTTCTATAATTACATGATTGAAAAAAGAAGAAAATTGCTTTAAAAAATGGCATTAAAAAAGTTGGATACTAACAATGCTATAAAACGAATTGGAAATGTTGACAGTTTTGGTTAAATATGCTTTCATATAGTACACAGTTCTTAGTTTTATTAATACATTTGTACATAAAACTTACAAACTTTCGCTCACTATCTACATTGCGAAAGAACATTTCAAAACTGGCTTCACAACAAGTCAAAAGAATCTTATTCTACAACTGGCTAGGTAGGCTTTCATTATTCTTCTCAGAATTATTGCATCCGGTTAAAAAGTTTTTCCGTAACATTACCAGAATGACGAATATCGCTATCTCTTAGAAAGGAAGGCACTTGGGCCCTCCGTGGCCGATTGGTTATGTCACCTAACTGCTAATTGCTTTCGAGCGTAGGAGAGCGGGTTCGATTCCCGTGCTGGCCCTGAGTGTTTTTCCAATTCTTCGTACTGTAATTCTGTCATGGGCTATCTGTCTTTATCTGACAAAGATTTACTAGCGGAATTCAAGTCAAGCACACAAATCTGATGTATATGTGCTATCAATAAATAGGAAGGCACTTAACCTTTGTAAGTTTGGGGCGCCATATTTGTAGTGTACAGTCCTTAGTTTTATTAACATATTTATTAACTGACGTAAAAGAAATAATTTATAGATTATATATTTATAACTAAAAAGTTTTAAACTTTCGTGTACAATCTACATTGCTATAGAACATTTCAAAACAGACTTCACAGTTCAAAATAATTTTATTCTACAACTGGCTAACTAGCTTTACGTTATTCTACCAGCATTATTGCAACCGACTAAATAGCTTTTGCGTTACATTACCTGAATGACGAATATCGTCATCTTTTAGAAATGAAGGCAGTTAACATCTGTTAACTTTGTTTACACTTTCTTAGTACTAAAATTAACAGTTTACTATTTATCTTATTTTCATTTCTACAAATTTTAAACTCATCATCTTTCTTATCTATTCTATACTATATTAACTTTAAACAAATGTGCGAACTTCTAGAAACGATAAATTACGGTTGTGTGATATCTGTATTCCTCATATCATTTTACAATTAAAGATAAACACAAACAGAGAAAATTTATTCTGACACATTATATCTGAAAAAACATTATATCAACCATGGCGTGTTATAAAAACATTTACCGTCTTTAGTGTATTTGTCATTAAAGTATTTGCACCAAACTGTGAAAAAATATTAAAATTCTAAATATGTAGTCACAAAAAAAATTTCACAAATTTTGAAATTTACGTCAATATTAATCTAAAATTCAGTATATGTCATTTTCATATCTATATATTTGCATTTAGAAAGTGCATTTAAAATAAATTTCAATATAAAATCTTTCGGTTTCTTGATTTCAAAAATTACAACATAAACTTTTACGCAATGTATAAAATTAAAAAAAAAATATCTAGTTTATATAACATGAAAAAAATAATAAATTGAGAATAACATGTCTTACTCTAAATATTGCTTTTATTTATTTATGATTTAATATTTTTGTTACGTAATAAGTTAACGCACAAGTTATAAAAGCTCTTAATTCAGTCTATTTGTATATTGCATTTACTTTTAAGAGGAACTGAAGAGTGAAAATTTTAATTTAAAATTTCCTTCATTTTATGAAACTGCGATTATATAACAACCTACCTGAAAGACACATTCGAATGGACATTTAATTCGAGAGGCATGTTGAAATTCTTGAAATACTATCTGAATGGATTTTTAATGATCAAGCGAAGAATTTTAAAATGCATCAAATACCTCTTAATGATATTTCCGAGTATTGCATTTCCAATAAATCATTGAAATTAAAGGTAACACGATGACTAGAAATGGTTATACTGTCTTCAAGAAATAAAATAGTGGGATTAAACAATGTTGTAATTAACCGTTATTATTATTATTATTATTATTATTAATGAATATTTCGTTCTATTACAGATTTTACAAAATATTAATTTTTTTTACAAGAGGACGAAATAAGCAGAAAATAATTTTATTTATTTAAATTTTAAAAAATATA
Source organism: Salticus scenicus (assembly GCA_963930645.1). Lineage (NCBI taxonomy): Eukaryota > Metazoa > Arthropoda > Arachnida > Araneae > Salticidae > Salticus > Salticus scenicus. The sequence continues at coordinate 174,477,951 of OZ005650.1, forward strand.
AAATCACGCGTATATTCCGCAACAAAAATATCTATTTATGCATCTATTGACATTGCATAGAATTTTATTGAATTATAAATTACCATATGGTGCGATGTATTTATTTATTTATTTTCAATTGTAAGTGAAACAAAATAAATTTTTCATTGCATTATAAATAATTAAATTTTTATCGTTAAAGACTAAGTTTAAAATGAATTCACAACTATATGTTAATATAGGATATTTTTACTAACAAAAATATTGTCATTTTGTTAATTAGACAAATATGTTGCGTGAAATATCTGTTCTATTAAAGGTTAGTTAAATAAACTAACATTTATTATAACTAGGAATTTTACGCTACATATTTGACTACTGATTATCATTTTTTTAACAATAAATTACTGTAACGAAAACTTAATATGTATGTTGGATGTTGTATTCTAATAATAACACACACACATATATACATATTTCAAATTACACATTTATTTAAGCGAAATATATGTTATATACATTTATAATAATGTTTATCTTTAAAGACAAAAATACTGATTATGTATTAAAATACTTCTATAGTTTCTATATATATATATAGTTTCCAATATATAGTTTCTATACCAATCATGTATTCCTGTAATTTATAATTATACAAATTTTGATAGAAATAATTAAACGAAAATTCATTTTCAGAAATGTTGTACTTGTAGAGTTATGGAATTTTAAGGCTTTTGGCTTTTCCGGAAGGCATTAATGCAATTTATCAAAAAATCTTAGTTAAAACTAAAAATTAACTACTGTTCAGAAGGATTTAAAACATTCGCCTTAACAAACAAAACATTTCTTATAAAATTAAATGCCAATAATTGCATTTGAGTTAATTACCTTTAGTATACCTCATATTAAAATTTGTTATTGATTATTATGTGTTATTAAATAAACTCAAAAATCGTTTCAAATTTCAATTAGTAATGAATGCTGACATGAAAAAATTAATAATAATAATACCACACTATACCTTATCTAAGCACTTTGGTTCAAAATAAAAGTAAAATCACTCACAGCACATTAATTATTTCGCTACTGGGAATGCATACTTAATTTTATTTATTTTTTAATTTTTGCTTTACAGTCGGTAACAAAAATCTCCGAACACTAGCAAAAATTCCTATATAAAAAAAGTACACTTAATACAGTTTTTTTAAACAAATCCTTGTCGAATCCTGTTTTTAGACTGACTTAAGAACAGGATTCGACAAGGATTTATTTAATAAAACTGTATTAAGTGTACTTTTTTTATAAAGAAATGTTTGCTAGTGTTCGGAGACTTTTGTTACCGACTGTACGCTAAAAGTTAGGCTGAATAAAGCAATATCGTAGCTACGAATTATGTAGCTATTCTTCTAAATTTTACATACAAGAAACAACTCATATTGTATAATCCTCAAAAGTAAGTGTTAACAAGAATAGTATACATATAAAACAGTGTCTAGTTCGAAATTTTGAAAAAAAAAATTCGTTACATTAAAAAAAAAAAAAAAAAAAAAAAAAGAGAGAGAGAGAGAGAGAGAAAATATCATTTTTTTAGCCGTCGAAACCCATATAGAATTTCCCCCACCTTTATACTGTTTCATCAAAATTTTGTTTTCTCTACGCTTAAGGTATTTTTGGAATCCCTTTTCCCTATTTGAAACGTAATAAATCCTTTTGAACAATTTCCAATTTTTCAGTCTGGATTATCCTTTTTATTGATGCTTAAATTACAAACAAATACATTGTGTACTGTGCAAGCAAATGTCATAATTCAAGCGAGGACTTACATTTAGAATAAAGGAGGCTCGAGTATCAAATTGCGGGATTTTTCGATATTTGAATCGTAATTATACTATTTGACGAATCTGGCAGTACCGTACAGAGCATCAAGAACGTAGCGGCGGACTGCAAGCGTCGAAAAACTACGAAGATAGATTGATCAGTCAATAGGTATTCAAAGTACCTAATCGATACATATCAACGATCTCATATGTAACTAAGACAGCAGTGAGTTTAATAACTATGAATAAGCAGTTCAATGATCTAGACATGAAACATAGTCCAATGCGCCGACTTCACCGTTGCACATAATAAGGCGTACACGTAGTGGTGCCGGGGATCATATGACCTGGAATCACATGGATAAGAGCAGAAATATTTTTAGGGATGAGCTTTGACTTAAGCCCTGTCATCCATTTGCCTGAGCATGACTAGGCCAGCAGAGGGAAATTCACCCTATAGTACCCACCATACAGGATGACAAACAGGAGTTATAGAAATGAATGCAATTTCGCATGATAGCTGAAACTCTTTGATTGTCATCTGTGATGCTCTTACAGCAAAGCAATTTATCGATGAAAATTTACATCTCTTTGACTTCCTTTTACGGACTCTTGGACTTAGATTCCAAAAGCATAATAACTGGCCGTATATGGCACGTTTTCTTTTTATTTATTTTTTTGTGTATTTATTTTGTTCCTCATCGATATTGCCCGGTCGATGCAATCCTGATTAAATTTTTACTTAGTAGCGCACATTTTGTTCTTATGAGTACTTTTTTATGGTCATCACTAAATTGTACCAAAGTATTTTATCAATTAAAACGTGTACAACACGTACAATGCAATCCTGCAGGTAGACATTCGTAATTTCTACGAGCGAATACCCAGTGGGATTACATATTATTCCATTTATCGAAAACTCAACTTATTGCTTTCCCTATTGTAGCGATATTTCTTGAATAAAACATTTACTTCCCTTAAATGGTGTTTGAGTTTCGTTTTTTACACCTGTACATTACATCAGCCAGTTTACATTACATGCGGGTATTTCATAATACGACGTCGGTTTTTATACTACAGAGTGTAATTTTAGTTTATTTAAGGGACCATTTCTCATATAAATTTACTTATCATTTATCATTTTATAATATTTTTTAAAATGCGATTTAAATTTTGTTTAAAATTTTTGTCTTTTATTTTTTTTTTCCTTTTTGAAGTACTTATATTTTACAAAAATAGTCTTAGTATTTAAAGTTACAACGTTTTAAGAGATAGGAAATCATTACTCCAGAATAAGAAACTGACAAAAAAGACGTCTTTTGAAGAAATAATAAAAGGAAATCCCAGTTTTAGACATTTTTCTTGTCCACAAGTCAATCTTCTTAAAATAAAATTAGGATTTCAGAAAGCGTCATATATTTTTATTTTATTTAATTTTCGTTGAATTCAAAAAAGTCATTGCGTGTACAATACAATAGAGATAATTTTCTGCTTCATATTTTCTTTTCTTTTCTTTTCTATTTTTTTTTTTTTTAATTGTTTTTAAAGAAAAAAAATAAGTGTTGTCTTTTAAATAGTTTGTACTTTAGCTTGCTTAAAACAAAGGCTTTTTGAGGTAATATTAACTTACTTTATTTATGTCAGATTATATCAAAATATGTGTGTACATTTGGTTACATAATATATTAATAGTAAATTTAAACAATTTCATTTGTTTAGAACAAATTCTATACTTATTCATGATTTTCATAAAAATAAAAAATTAATTAATTAATTAAACTATATGTATTTGTAAACGTTCTACATGGCTTTAAAATATATAAATAAAAATTATCTAAAATTGTCTAAAATTAATTTATAAATTATTTAACATTGAATATTAGTATAAATCTATAAAAAATAATATTTAATTATTTAAATTATTTGTTTAATCGATGATTTGAATGAAATCTAAAATTAGTAAAATATGTAAAGTTATATGTACTTAATCTGTATATATATAAAAAAATATATTAAACTTGATGTTTGGTGATTCGGTGTTAGCACATTAACAAAAATTATTTTTACTTAATTTAAATATCAAATAAATATTTTAGAAGATAGTTGAACTACATAATGTATTCATTCTTTATGACATTAGTAGAGATAATATTAAAAGAAAAAGAAGGGGGGGGGGAAGGATAATTTAAAGATATAAGTGTCAAGAAAAGATGAAATTAGGAAAAAATATCCCAAAACACCTTCTGCTTTCATTTAAAGGAAAAAAAGTTGTAATATATTTATATATATATAATAATGATACATATGGTATTTTATAATTTATTTTAAAAGAATACTTTTTTTATGTATTTATCAGCGCATAGCTTTCTTTTATATTTTCAGTTACATATAATCGTAGGCATGTGAAATCTAATTTTAAAAACTACAAGTATTTAATGACCATATGATGAATTTTTTACTGATAAATTGCAGCTGCTAAATTTCACAATTTAAAGTTTAAGCAAACGTTTTTCAAACAATTATCTTGTGTATAAGCTACGTTATAAGAAGAAAGTTTTCACTGAAATCTCAACTTTTATTGTTAAACTAAAGCAAAGTTTGACAATGATGTGTTTTGTTGAGTTTAAAGTTATGTTTTAGAAGAAAAACTTTTAATAAAGATAATCGATTCAGTTAAAACGATATTACAATAACATTTATTACGACAGCAAAATGGTTTCATTCCAAAAGTTTTTGTGGAGAAAAAGTAAAATTATATTGTAGTTATAATTCATTGATTACCAGTTTATGTACTAAAAATTTTCTGTCAATAAAGAAATCGTGGAAAAAGTGTCTAGAAATACAAAGTTGCTTTTTACATCTTAATATATATAAATCTCGTGTCACAATGTTTGTCCTCAATGGACTCCTAAACCACTTAACCGATTATAATAAAATTCGCACACCATGTGCAGTTCGATCCAACTTGAGAGATAGGACAGTTTAAATCTCAAATTATAGTCGCAATTTTAATTTATTGCTAATTATTTGTCTGTTATTATTTGAAAGTCACAGTTATCTGTTAACTCCAAATGATTCTAACAGATGTCGATACCTTTCGACTGGGTTGAAATGAAAGCTGAAATATATTTGGTGCTGCCATCTACACAAAGAATCTTCAACTTTTTAACCTATTAATAAATTTCGTATAATTCAATTATTTCCACTTTTTAAATTTTGGTGTTAGCATAGCCGGCCACGTGTTACTTAGACTGAAGTATAAATTGAATTCATATTATAATGAAGATAATACAGTGAAATTAATCCTGTTTTTTACTTATTTGTGCTTCATTGATCAAAACTTTATAATTTAATCTGTATATATATATAAATTACGTGTCACGATGTTTGTCCGGGATAAACTCCTAAACTAAGGAACTGATTTTGATGAAATTTTGCACACTGTGTGCAGTTTGATCCAACTTGAGAGATAGGATAGTTTTTATCTCAATTTATTGTCACAATATTGTTTTATTGCAATTATTTGTTAATTATAGACCTTTATTAAAGTTGCTCCAAAATATCTGTGAGTTCCATTAATTTAATTGTTGCCAAAAAAAAAAAAAAAAAAAAAAAAAAAAAAAAAAAAATACGAGTTCATTTTCTTTCGACATAAAAATAAATACATTTAATCAAACGTGAACGTTAAAAAATTATAAAAAGTTAAATTATGCATCTCACGAAAATTGACGTCATAATCAATTTAAAGATTTTATACACATTGATAAAGTGCTAATGTAGTTCTATCATAGATATAGTAATATATATAGATCTCTCATCCCCATGTTATCGTAGAAAGATTTTTGATGCCGAAAAAAGATAAAAAATAAAAGCTTTGGAAACAGCCATTAAGTGGTATTGAAAAAAAAAAAAAAAAAAAAAGAAAAAGAAAAAGAAAAGAAAGAAAGAAATATGAATTTGAAACTGTATCTGGAGTCTTCCATTCCCCTTTAGCAAATAAATTATTCATAAATTTTATTTGCTAAAATATTAGTATGTATTCCCGTGTGTATTCACTCGGGGAAAGACGGCCATATTTTGGTAAAAACGTCGTCTTTTCCCAAATGAAAAGGAATAACTTTTTTCTCCCCAATGATAACTCTATTCTATATATGCTATACTATATCTATGAGTTCTATACGCAAGCGAAGTGTGACTCACTGACCGTCTGTGCAGCCAAGAAAAAGATTTCCTATGTTAATTGCCCACTGGATTTTTTGTAAGAAATTATTAAAAATCGAGGAAATTTATTTCCCAATTTTAATCCTTATATTTGGGTATAGATATGTATTAGTTATCGCGGGTGTTAGATTGAATTATTTTGCTGTCAAATTGACAAAATTTTAATTTTAAATTTTAAAACTCTGTCGCCCTTGGCTTTTTTTATTATTATTATTATTATTTGGCGATCAAAAGCGTAACACGAAAATATACATACCAGATGTATGCATTGTACGAAATGTAATATGTATTATTCATTGTACGTATGTATGACATGTAATATGTATTGTACGAAATATTGTTTCATATTATTCATTACTCTTTTAATATAAGTTGTTAAAATAACCATGATTTTTGAAAGGAATTAAATATTAAATATTAAATCGCCAGATAATTTGGCGATATTCTTTTTTTTTTCGCCAAGGATGACAGAAATGAAATCTATTCCGCTGCAAAATATTAGTATCTTACATCAGATATTTTATTTAGACATTTGAAAACAAATTTGACTTCAAACTATGATAGAATATTTATCATTTTCCTTTTAATTTGTATATTATTAGTATATTAAAATTTAAAAGCAAGGTATATAAAAAGTTTTTTTTTTTTTTTTTTTTTTTAAATCTTATAATTATTCTTATCTTAATCCTCAATGTTTCCCATCTTTATTGACTTGAATTTACTATTAAAATTTTAACATACTCAAAAACTTCTCATCACTTCGTTAAAATACACTAAACTTTTCCAAAATCTTTTTGTATTTAAAATGATACATGTATTTACTTTAAATGTCCAATATTTCATAAGATTTCCAATTTTAAAGTTTTAAAATATTTATCAAATTTACTTATTTTTCTGGTTTAGCCTTATTGTTTTCCCTTTTATAACTACAGCTGTTGCCCTCTTTAAAATATTTAAAATGATGAGGTCATTTAATAGTAAAATTATCCATTATAGCATATATTATATTTCACTCCTCCATAAAAATTGATTTTAAAATCGTCTGTTTCTTTTATACTTTTATTTTAATAGAATTTTAATAGAATTTAATTTATATATTAGTCATTTTAGCAATTTTATCCAAAGTAGCATTAGAAATAATATATATCACTTCTCCATTAAAATTTATAGGACCCTACAATAAAATTAATTTGTGCTTAATATCAACACTACGAAAATTTTTATCAATCGCTTCCAAATTTTGACCTAAGTTTCAAATCTCAACCCTGTGGGTTTTTACATCGGCTACAACGTTTTCGTCTTTGTTCGTAAATAATAATTTAACTGTACTAAATAGTTTACAGCCGTATAATTCAACGTATAACTTAGTCACAGCAACGCGTGGCCGGGTCTGCTAGTTCTATATTATTTTTGAAACCCTTTTAGTCTTGCAAAAAAAAAAAAAAGTGCATACATAGAGAATCGCACTTACTTTTCTGGAATAAAGTTAATAACATGCTGCATTTTAAAACACAACATTATTTTTTTAGACAAAAACTGGCATTTGACCTATTCGTAACATTTTTATAGTTGTTTTTGACATTATATGATAAAGCAAGAAAAAAATAAAAATATATATAAATAAATAAATAAAAATGCTGACTTTTTAAGTATTATCATAAAAATTAAAACCTCGTAAAATGTTATTAAAAAATATTTCCAAAAATGAAAATAATGACGAATTTCATGAAATCCAATATTTATGTATTTTAATTGCCTAAATATCGGATCACACCTAGATTTATGATGCATTTATCTTACTTATTTTTTAAACGTATAAAAAATGTATCGTTTCATTTTTCTAATGGAAGAATTTATTTAAGAAGAAATAAAAAATAACTTGGATAAAAGTTACAAAAAGCGACAGTCAGATTTTCGTAAAATTACAAACTGATTATTATGTACTTTTTAATATTCTCATTTTTATGCATGGGGTGCCTCATAAGACTGGGACATTTTAAAAAATCATTTTTATTTGCCCATAGAGGGCGCTGTGCATGACCAGATCACATATGTTCGGGAAAAACTGTACTTATTCGCATGTAAATGTTTACAAGAATATAAATCCTATTCCATGTGTCCGTCGTCACCACAAATTACAGTTTGCAAACGAGTTATAACACTGTTAACTGCAGCTTCAGTTGGCGATTCTGACTTGAGGGAAAACATCTTCACCAATAACGCTTTATCCACCAAGTCAGCATCGCAATTAAAACATCATGTATGCACAAGTAGAAAGCAAAATAAGAAAAAGACTGTTCTAATCGCAAAATTGTGCAATTTATAGGACTTTCATTTACATATTTTTCTTTCATATCCGTGCGAAAACTTTAACTATTTGTCTAACTATCGTCGACAAAAAAATTAACTATATTTTTTTCTCTACCAAAAACATCTCCCTTTACGAGAATGATGTTTTTGCAAATCGCATTCAATTCTATCAATTCATTCAATAGTCATGAATATTAAAAATGTCTACATACTTATGGGACACCCTGTATACACACACACACACACACACACACACACACACACACACACACACACACACACACACAGATATATATATATGATAGGTGTATAGTGCAAGTGCAGAAATTCGTGGTAACTGTATAACAGCAGTAGAGGAGTGCCTATTTAAATGTGCATGCTGATTATTTCGAGTCTCTAGACGAAAACATAGTTATGTTTTCTTGTTTTCTAGAATCATGGTTTGAATTTTCATAATTATTTCCAGAAATTCCTAAAAATGACAGCTGTACATTTTTTTTTAAATTAAACAATATCTGAAAAGTTACTAACCTATACTAACGGTATGTACACCAACAGTTCTCTTCAATAGTGAATAATTATTGAATTGAAGGCTGCGCAATTTCTCCTACCAAAATAGAAGAGTTTGCACATTTGCTACCATACATGGTTATGTATGGTAGGGATAATAAATTTAAATAAATATTTAATATATTTTGCATTTAATGTAAATATTATCTTTTGCATTTAATATAAATATTAATATTTGCATTTAGTAGTCTATTAAACTAGTTCTCTTTAAACACGTTACAAAAATTAAATTATATAGGTTTCTGAAAGTTTAATTAATATAAAATTTTACAAAATTGTACATGAACACAGAAAAAAAAAAAAAAAAAAAAAGTAAAGTACGCATATTTTACTTTTGTTTTAAAACCGTAAACTTCTATTTATTTTGAAACTGAAGTAATTATATATATATAATTTATTAATTACGACGCATGTTTAAAATTAAAAATTTTGAAATAATTTATATACATGTATATATTTTTTTAGTTGTAGAAACTTAATCTACATATTTAAATACAGATCATGACTGACAGCTTACAATAAATTTTCCTTCTTGTTTATAAATTTAATTCAGAAACTTTCAAAACAAGCAGCAGTTTTAAGTCATTAGTGAGGAATTCATTTATAAATTCAAAATTTTACAGCTTTCGCCTAAAGTTTTCTGCTAAGCCTTATCCAAATATTTGGAAACATATCAGTCTCCGTACGCATAAAATTAAATACGAGAAAGGTCGCTTCATCAGCATGGTCTGATAATTTTCTGTCGAGATGGACGGAATAAAATTCACATCAACGAAATTGCACACCGGTAAATGGGAAATTGAATCCTTCCGTCTCCCCATGAAATTGAAATCACCGCTTACGTTGGTAATTTGTCGATTTTAGATTATATGTTAATGCATATGTATTAGTGCATATCTACATTTGGATTAACATAATGTAATGTATGACTAATCATTTTATGCAATTTGTTAGTTTAGTAAACTCGGTGTGCATATGAAAATTAAACAGGATTATTTTTTAAATTATTTTTCTTATAATTATTATTATATTTTATAATAAAAAGGAAGAAATATTAATAATTAATATATTTTTTTAAGTGATATGCAGGGTCTTCGATAAATTTTAACCTCGGATTTAAATAAAAGCTTTTTATTGAAATTGGATTTTGCCATCGTGTCTTCGGGTCACGCTAAAATACAAGATGCCTCCACTTTAAAGGAAATATAAGAAAAAGCGTTCGACGCTCGTTTTCTCAGTTGGATAGAGCGTGAAGTTGATAACACGATAGTCGCGAGTTCGATTCTCGAAGGCCGTTATGTTACTTTTTTTGCAGATAATTAATAGAAAAAATGTCAATAGATAAGATAAAACTATACACTGTCTAAACATTATCCTAAGAAATTTTGATTAGATTTTTAGGAAGCTTTTTCTTTTTTTTTTTTTTTTTTTTTTTTTTTTTTTTTGTTACTGAAACGCACAAAATAAAATTTAAGAAAGAAAAAAAAAACAAAAAGAAAAAAAAAACTAGAAGATTTTTATTGTGGAGCCCAAAAAAGCATGAAATAAAATTTATTCCTGCATAAACACGTCATGAATAAATAAAAATTTCAAAAATAAGAAATTTGCAAAGAAAAATATTTCACTTTCGCAAGAGATGAAAAATTTTAAATATTCAAAATATTTTTTAAAACATTCAATAACAATATTCTTTTTGTAGATGTATTTGTTTTATATTTTTAACATGTTCTATGACATTTCTTGATTCTTCTTTGACTTTGGTTAGAGCGTCATATTGATAACGCAATGGTCGTGGGTTGACAGCACTAGGGTTCTAGGCTTGAGGGGGAGTGCTCTCCGTGGGGATTTTTCTAAAGTGTCCTATCCCGTATTTACACAAGTTTCGGAGAAAATCGCGGAAAAATGCAAACGTTTAGGCCAACGAGCGCGACCTGGGATTGAACCCGACACCTCATGTCTACCAGGTTTGTTATAAAACGCCATTCTTCTGAATGGCTTAAGCGAATCTTCTCGATTCTTTGTAATATAAAGATTGCAGGTTATTTTATCTAATCAAATGTCTCATTTAATAATTTCTAATCATTTTAATTTCAAAGTAATAATCTTCAAACTGATATTTTAATATTCTTCTTACCTGTAAAATTCTTCGACGTTAAAAAATGAAGACTAATAACGGACACTTGTTTTTCTAGAAATAATAGCTTCTTCTTTAAGATGATAAAATATATACAGTTTATTAACTAAAATAGTTACATGATGATAATAACACTATTTACAAAAAGTATTTACATATTCGAAATTTCACGAAAACAATTTTCTATTCGTAATATTTTAATAACTAAGCCACCAGTTTTCTATTTCGTAATGACAATGGTGGTTCCATAAAAATAAATTAGGCCAAAGGTGGCCTGAGAGCATTCTATTTCATTGTGTTGCTCTCTTCACTAAAGACAAACTAAAACTAACTAATCTATGGGCTACTTTTTCTATTTCTTCAACGGTAGCTCCATGAATAGTAAAATCAGGCCACAAAGGCCCCGAGAGCAAACTACTATTTCATGACATTGCTCTCCATTGTAGAACAGAACTAAAAACTAAAACCAAAACTAATGTCCCGCGAGCGAGAGTAAACAAAAAATGTTCTTCGAATTTTATCTCAACGGGACCTCTGGCGCCCTCTACTGAGGCAAAAGTATATCAATACCTAACATCCTCCCACCTTTAATTTTTTAGGTGAGAGATAAAAAATTAAACAGTTAATTAATTAAGAAAATTTAAACTTATAAAACTACATACTAAGAAAAATTAAATCTATAAACTACAAATAGAAAAAATTAAAGTTACAAACTAATGAAAATAAAGAAAAATAAAAATAAAATATTTTAAAGTTCAATGCAATTTTCAAACAATTGTGATTGTCTTTCGAAAAGTTTTTTATAGTTTTTGACCACTTTCAATTTATTGTCTCTTTTGCTGCTTGTATCACTGGATCCTCAGCATCTGATATCTCTAAGGGATAGAGTTTTTGAAGTGGTCTAATCAATGTCCCAGAATGCATTTTCACTTCCACAACCCTGGCACGGCCATCTCATCTGGGAAAATTTTTCACTACTCTTCCTATTGGCCAATGTAGTCTTTTCACACTGTTGATTTCTACTAGCACAATGTCGCCTTGTTTAACAGGCTTACATATCTGTCTACTTCGTTGTACCAACTGCGCTAGATACTCTTTTCGAAATCTACTTTGTAGTTGCCTTCGAACACTTTGGCAGTGCTTGTATTGTGCTCTCAGTTTTTTAGCATCAATGGCATCCAGATCTGGTACACCAATTTCTTGAATGTTTTGCATAAAACAGGAAGGTGTCAAAGGAATGAACTTGTCTGGTTCTTCTGATAGGTATGTTAAAGGTCGACTGTTCATTATGGCCTCAACTTCGCACAAGATAGTAGAAAGATCTTCAAAATTGAGGGAAGATTTTCCAAGAGTTCTCAGTAGGAGGTTTTTTACACTTCTAATGAGACGCTCCCACCATCCGCCCCACCAAGCAACGGTTGGGGGGATGAACTTCCATTTTATTGGAGCTATGTCATTCGTCTTTTGAATTTGATTCCAGTCAAGAGATTTAAAGAGATTGTTGGCACCGCGAAAGTTAGTTCCATTGTCACTGTAGATTGTCGAAATTCTTCCTCTTCGGGCTACAAATCTTCTTAGCGCTTGTATGAATCCCTCTGTTGATAGATTCGTCACTAATTCCAAGTGTATGGCTCGATATACTGCACAGGTAAAAATGACTATCTATACTTTGGATTTATTTTTCAGGTAAAGAGGGCCACATAAGTCGATGCCAACAACTTCAAAAACTTTTGAGTCTCTGACTCTGTCAAAAGGTAAATGGATCGGAGGAGTAACAAATGGTTTGGAAGAAAAAATTTTACACTTTGTGCATTTTATCAATTCACTTCGGATGTTACGTTTTGCAGAAATAATCCAGCAATGTTCACGTAAGATCGAACCAACTGTCTGAAGTCCAGCATGGCAATTCTTCAAGTGGCAGTCTCTAATTAGGCACCTTACAACATGATGTTTTGATGGCAACAATATAGGATACTTGAAAGAAAAAGTGTCTTCTCGATCTAACAATTTTGTTTTGACTCTTAGAATATTGTCTTGATCTTTCATAACAACAAGTCCTTTTATTGTTTCTCGCACATCACCAAAACTTTCTAACTGTATACGTGACCAGAGAAATTTTTCCGCCTCTTCCTTTTCTTCTGCCGAAAGTTCAGCTGGGAAAATATGAGTTCTATTTCTACATTTTGTTGCAAATCTTCTTATCCAACAAATAATATTTACAAGTTTACTAAATTTCGAAGTTCTTTCAAAATTCATAAATGGATGTACATTTTGACTCGAAAATAATGACACTGCAGTTTTCTTTCTTTCCGACATAACTAAGACTTCATTATGGGCAATCTTCGGTTGGGGCCAGTTACTTTTTTCATCTGCTAGCCATTTAGGACCCTCCCACCATCCCGATTCCAGAAGGTATTTAGGACTACAACCACGGGAAGGCAGGTCTGCCGGATTTTGACTTCCTGGAACTAAGTACCACTGGTTAGGGTTCGTAAATTGGCATATTTCTCTAATTCTGTTGCCCACAAAGGTACCCCACTGGTCATTTCTTTTAATCCAGGCCAAAACTGTCGAAGAATCAGTCCAAAAGTAAGTTGGTACTGTAGGGATGTCCAAAGCTTCTACGACATACTTTAATAGTCTGGATCCCAACACACAGGCAAGCAGCTCAAGGCGAGGAATCGTTAGAGCCTTTTTTGGAGCCAACCGCGATTTTGCTCCCAAAAATTGAATTGAAACTCTTTTTTCTTCTTCGCACCGTAGAAAAATTACTGTTGCATAGGCACTTTGACTTGCATCGCAGAAAATATGTAGGGTCCAATCTTCTTTATTTCCATTACCTATTCTTCTCGGGATCTTCAATTCTGTCAGCTGTTTTAATTCGCTGTACCATTTCTGAAAGTCTCTTTGAATTTTCTCTGGAAGCGGAGTGTCCCATGCTAATTTGCTGGACCAAGATTCTTGAATTATTATCTTGGCTGGTAACATTGCTGGAGCTAGAAAACCGATGGGATCGAAAATTCCTTGAGTTATGGATAGAATTTGACGTTTTGATGGATTCACTATTTCTAAGTCAAATTTATTGCAGACCATCAAGCTATCATCTGTTCTGTCCCATTTAATTCCTAAAACTGGAATTGGAGTTGAGAAGTCTTCCTTTTCATTTTCTAAAGACAACTTTTTTATTTCTTTTACAGGACCGAATTGCCACAATCTTAGGTCCATTTTAGCTTCAGCCATGATTTCTGTTGCCTTAGATTTAAATTCTTCCAATTCGGACGTGTTGTTTACAGATGTGACGCAGTTATCTACATAGAATGACTTCTGAAGTTTTTGAGCAATTGCCTTAAGTTCTTCTGGACACCCATTCAAATGATGTCTGATAACTGCGCCAAGTAAAAATGGACTGGAAGTAATACCAAACACCACTCTATTATGCTGATAGACTTTAATTTCATTCGTCTTCTTCCACCACAGGAACCTTAAAAAATGCCGATCTTCCTCTTTTATTTCGATCTGAAGGAAGGCTCTTCTAATGTCGGATACAACAGTGATTGCCTTTTCTCTGAATATTAACAATATTGCGGGAATCTCTTCTAATAAATTTGGTCCTTTAAAGAGACAATCATTCAGTGACGGTGCTCTTCCGACTTTGCATGATGCATCAAAAACTGGTCTGATGGAGGTGGTAGAACTATCAGGCTTGATGACTGGATGGTGGCATAAGTAGTGTTCCCTAACTTCTTTCTGTTCTGTCTGAGGGACTTCCTGCCCAGGTAGCACAGTATGGTATTTTCAACGTTGAACAAACGGCAATGCATTCCGTTGAATTATAGTTTTTCCGTAACGTTAATAATCTGAAAATATGTCTCGTTGATTTCCTCATCTTTCAACGGTTGTTTTAATACATTTTACAACGTAAAAAAAACCGTTGTAAAAGGGTTGTACGAAAACGCAATACTGTCGTTTTTTTTATAACCTAAAAAAAAAAGTTGTAAAATGGTTGTCCAGAATCGCAATACTGTCGTGCTTTTTATATCAGTTTTAAACGCTTTTCTTATGTCTTATAAACGTTGAAATCCAAGAAAAATAGCTATCTCCATATATCCGTTGAAATTTTGTTTCTGAAATATTGCTAACAATTTTAAAAAGAAAAAATTAATAATAATTAAAAAAAAAAAAAAATGGAACATTCTTTTTTACTTAATTTTTAGACTTTTTTTATTACTAATTTTATTACTTTTTTAATACTCAATATACGAAAATATTAGATTCGTAAAAATTTTCAACTTCCGTTTTTCGAGGAAAGCTAAATTTCATAGTACATACAACTGCACAAAATATAATATGTGAGACAACCAATATAAAAACGAATGCTGAATTAGTTAAGAGTGTGTATCAGCAGACAGGTGATGCTCTCATTACTCACTTTCAGAGATTTTTACATGACATCTCAACATCAGTTAATTAAAATTGCTGCAAATTCTGTATATAAAACCTTTATTCTGAGAAGCTGTATAAAACTTTAGTGCATGTTAAATAACATTATATATAGATTATTTTTTCAGTAAATATGAAAAAAGTAAAATTTTACAAAAGTACAGTTTTAAAAAAGACTATTAAATATTTAAAGTTAGATCGACCCCTGAAAATTTAAGACAAGAAATCAAACATAAAATTAAAGAAGGGAAAAAGAAACACTCACTTCATTACTTGAAAAATCTTGTTTAAATAAATACAGCATCCACAATTAGACGAGAACTCTGTAATTTTTAATATTATGCTAGCAGGTAAACACACCCAAAACCAAAGAATATTATAACTTTGAGCTTTTAAGGGAATTTACCAGCTAGCAAGTTGTTTGGAAATTACGTAAAATGTCAGAAAACTTTCGTACCATTTTAACAGGAAAGCGATATTCATCTTCTTTCACATCACATTCACTTTCAAAATGGCACGCGTCGTATCGTAAGACGCTTTTAAGGTTTGCCACAATATACTTGGCGATTTCGCATGTAGAACGGGAGGGAGAAAGCGTACATTAGAACACCTTCGTTAGCTACAGTTTCCGAAAGCCAAAGAACATTCTACTATACTTGTTAATATAATTTGCCGAAAGCGTCCCTTCTTATCATGTTAGAAGTTCTTTCGCCGCACACCATATCTTCTAAAACTCTAAAGAAAATTATATTATAACACGCACATCCCGCCAATTCACAATCGTGTATCGATATCAAGTTGAAGAGATTCAACGTCATTTGACAGAAATAATGACTTATAAAAAGCACCTATTAATTCGTTGAAAAAACATATTTTTTATTAGAATCAAAAAGGAAAACAAAAACTAATAAAATAGCTATTTTAAAACGTCGATAAAATAACAGAAAAAGTACAACCATAAAATAACGTTTGTTATAGGTTTTCTTTATTACTGTGTAAATATTCGAAATTGTTCAGTGAGAATATTGCGAAATAAAAACTATTTTTCAACGGACATAAAATAATGTAACCAATTTTTCACTGTTCAGACTTATTTGCAACGCTATAACAACGTTATGTGTTACCTGGGTGAATGACATTTTCTCTTTGCCATTCCTTTAAAACTAGATCGTAATCCTCAAATTTATTTAATTTCTTTAATCTTCGGGTAGTACTGAATAATCTTCTTTCCGCTTCATTTCTATTTGAGGGAATATTGGCATTGTTGGAAATCCATGGAAGGCCCACTCGATAACGACCATCTTCATTTCTGGTGAGTTGTCTAAGAAACATATCGTGGGCTTGCTCTTCTTCTTCTCTTTTGGACAAGGTTTGTGCAGGGTCGTTGATTCCTACCGTTTCGAGTCGCCACAAGTCTGGAACATTCCAATCTTTTATGTACAGATTTGTCATTAATACTGATGTACCGCTATTCAAGCAACCCTGAGATGGAAGCCCTGTTTTTCCACAAACTGTCCACCCAAGTTTGGTTTCTATCGCTGTGAGTCCATTTTCTAATTGCTTGACTCGACCCGTTAACAGTTGACCGTAAACGTCACTCCCGATCAAGATTTCTATTTCTGTACTACCAGGGCCGATATCGGACAACCACAGCTTATTTTTCTTGAGTTCTCTGCACAGATTTCCCTTTGGAATTCGAGGAATTTCACCACAAATTTTTTCTTGTTCTAGAAGATCAAGTTCATGCATGGAATTGACCCGATTATTCGATGCACCTGCAGCAACTCTAAATATATTATGCTGTTTAGCTTCTATCTGTGCACCTCCAAAAACTGTATGGGCAATTATTTCTGAACCAATGGGTTTTAGCTTGAGCTCTTTCGCAGTTTTCTTTAATATGTAACTTTTCTGGGAACCACAGTCCATAAGACAACGCAGCCTTTTTTGGCCTTTTTCCCCTTTTATATTTATTTCTAACGTCATAAGGGCTATTTCCTGGGAGCATTGTTTGGCGACAGTGTTCTGTATTACTTCGGGAGGTTTGCTTCTACTATTTTCACCCCCTTTCCTTATCTCAGGACAAAATAGTTCTGTGTGTGGTTTCGAACAAACGTGGCACTTAATAAAAACCTTGCACGTTTTTGCCCGGTGTCCAAAACGCAAACATTTCAAACAGCAATTTTTTTCTTTTACTTTATTTTTCTTTTCGTCAAGGGAGAGCGATCTGGCTGTTATGCAGTCTTTACTCTCATGCGTTTTTCCGCAAAATATACAGCTTAATTCTTTTGCAGCGAATAAGCCTGTAGCAGTGGGGACCCTGTTATCTCTCTTGTGGAATTTATTTTTAACATTTTCCTTGGGTGAATTAATTTCAAAACCCGACCTGGCTAATTGTAACCTTTCTTCACCTGCCACTTCCCTTTTCAAAAAATTCAGCAATAGTGACAAGTTCGATTTCTGTGTGGTTTCCTTATCATCTAACTCAGTAGAATCTTCCCTGGCCCCAACATTAAGTCTTTGAAACGTTCTAATAATATCTTCGGGTAAACAGGATTCTATCATTGGGTACAGCCACGCAGAGTTCTGATCAATGTTTACACCCATGCTTTCCAGTGATCTCAAGTGTGCTTCTATCTTGGTCACTAAATTACACAAATTTTTGCTATTTCCCCTAGTCTGTACATTAGCTGTAATTAATTTCAAAAATTCTCGAACATATACTTCGATTAAGATATCTTTAACCCCATAGCGTTCTTCAAAAGCCTTTACTGCCTTTAAATAATTTTCTGATGTTACGGGGTAACTTTCGAGTAATTCTCTGGCTCGAGTTCCTGGTTCTATGCACTGTAAAAGGTACTGAAATTTGTCAGCGTTGTCTAATTCTTCATCCTCATGAATTTTCTTAAATTGGGCCCAAAAGGGCAAATAATTTATTAATTTTGAATCAAATTTCTTGATAGCTAATTTTGGTAATTTATATCGCTTTGTTTTCAAGTTTGTTTCGCTTTCTATTTTATTTTGGCCTGTGCAATTAAAATTTACACTTGAATTCAATTTTTCATTAATTAGTCTTTTAACTGTGATAAATTCATCAGAGTATGCTTCGCTTTCTTCGGCTTCTTTTATAATCAAAGCTTCATCGCATTTACTATCTTCCGACATAATGTCTAATATTTCATTGTCGAGTGTCTTTAATTCTGTTATTAAACCCTCTAATTTATTTAAATTATCTAAAAGTATACCCTTCTCAAGATCTTCTTTATCTAGTTCTGTTTTTAAAATATTTAAAGTTTTAGTAAAGGAAGATCGTAATGGTGTTCTACGTCTTTTTATTTTTTCCATTTCAGATTTTTAAACAAAAACAGAACAGTTTTATGTTAATTAACCAATTACTCGTTATTTATGCCTTTTAATTTAAATGTAAAAACTTTCACTTTTCTATTTACCAAGAAGATTTTATTTAAAGAACAACTTGGAAAAAGTTCTAATTTGAGAGCCATTTTCTTTTCGTAAAATGTAAACAAAAGAAAATAACCATTTACTATTTTTTATTTTACTCTTATAGAAATATTTATTTCCAACTGAATAATAATTTTTATTTATTTAATAACTGTAAAAATTTATTGAATTAAACAATCACCAAATGTAATCCAAAAAATAAATTAAAATCGAAGCTTCTATCTTGCACATTCTGTTTTCATTCATAAATTCTAAAATAATACTTTATTTCATAATCATTGCGAAACAAAAAATAAAACAATAAAAATTCACTGCAAACAGATTTTGACATCATCAAATATTTAACCATGAAAAAATGCTTTTTTATTCCTTCTTTCATCAAATGATGCTTCTTTTTCAAGGTCAACTCAATACTCAATTGCTTATTATTTTTTTTTTTTTTTTACTTTTATTTATTTCAATCATAAAAAAACAACTATCTTATTTTGACCTTGATAAATTTACGTTTTAAATGTACAAATAATATATAGCAAATAAAAAATCTTGTTTTATTTCAATCAATCGGACATTTTTAATTTTATTTACTTTGAAAAAGGAATATTCTATATTCTAAATAATTTCAATCTAGATATCTTTTGAAAAACATTTCATATAATAATAATATAATCTTTAAACCATTTATTGTTTCAAATGAAAATAATTCTTTTCTTTTCAGTTAATATAAACAATATATCCTGTATTTAGTATAAACAATACATCCTGATGTGGCGGACGCCATAAAATTATGTTATAAAACGCCATTCTTCTGAATGGCTTAAGCGAATCTTCTCGATTCTTTGTAATATAAAGATTGCAGGTTATTTTATCTAATCAAATGTCTTATTTAATAATTTCTAATCATTTTAATTTCAAAGTAATAATCTTCAAACTGATATTTTAATATTCTTCTTACCTGTAAAATTCTTCGACGTTAAAAAATGAAGACTAATAACGGACACTTGTTTTTCTAGAAATAATAGCTTCTTCTTTAAGATGATAAAATATATACAGTTTATTAACTAAAATAGTTACATGATGATAATAACACTATTTACAAAAAGTATTTACATATTCGAAATTTCACGAAAACAATTTTCTATTCGTAATATTTTAATAACTAAGCCACCAGTTTTCTATTTCGTAATGACAATGGTGGTTCCATAAAAATAAATTAGGCCAAAGGTGGCCTGAGAGCATTCTATTTCATTGTGTTGCTCTCTTCACTAAAGACAAACTAAAACTAACTAATCTATGGGCTACTTTTTCTATTTCTTCAACGGTAGCTCCATGAATAGTAAAATCAGGCCACAAAGGCCCCGAGAGCAAACTACTATTTCATGACATTGCTCTCCATTGTAGAACAGAACTAAAAACTAAAACCAAAACTAATGTCTCGCGAGCGAGAGTAAACAAAAAAATGTTCTTCGAATTTTATCTCAACGGGACCTCTGGCGCCCTCTAGTGAGGCAAAAGTATATCAATTCCTAACATCGTTAGAGCGTTGAACTGCTCGGCCGTAATGGTCGTGGGTTCAATCTCCAAGGCAGATGAGTTAATTTCTGCAGCTAATTAACAGAAATGGTGGCAACTGATAAAAGAAAATCTTCCAGTGTCTACACAGTGTCCTAAGAATTTTTCATTAGCTTTTTTTTTTTTTTTTTTTTTTTTTTTTTTTTTGGAACTAGCAAGCACAAAATGGAAATTTAAGAAAAAATACATTTTTTAACAGCAGAAGCTTTTTTTTTTTTTTTTTTTTTTTTTTTGAGGAGCCCTAAAAAACATAAAATAAAAATTTATACTTCCAAAGACATGCTATAAAGAATTGAAAGTTTCAAAACGTATAAAATTCTAGAGAAATATATAGATATCTTTCATTCGCAAGAGATGAGAATTTTTAAATATTCAAAATATTTGAAAATGGTTTTAATACCTTTGAAATTTATACTTTAACGAATATTTATACAAAAAATAATAACTAAAAATATTGGTCTCAAATGCTTTTTTAAATATTTTGAATATTTAAAAAAATATCTCTTGCAAAAGTAAAATATCTATATATTTTTCTAGAATTTTCTAATTGTTGAAGCTTTAATTTCTTTATAGCATGTCTTTGGAAGAATAAATTTTTTATTTATGTTTTTTAGGGCCCTTTTATAAAAAGCTTATATTGTTAAAAAATGTACTTTTACTAACATTTTATTTCTTAAAATACTCTTATCAGACATAACTGACAAATTACAAAAATATATAGGAAAAATCAGATTATTTACAAATTTAAAAATAAAGTAGATGATTCAGTTTAAATAATTACCCAGATTAGATGTTAATATGAAAATAATAAAAAAGTAAATGAGTAAAATTTTATCATATTCTAAAAAGAGAGTTTATAAAATATCAGGACTGTATCATAAAAATGCCTATGGATATGTTTAAACAAACATATTTGTGAATAGTCGATAGTTCCATTCGAAATTTATGTATGACCGTTAAATCAATGTCTGGCGATTTATTTTACCCTATGTAAGTTTGGTTGAGACTTGGTAAAATTATTTATGTTAATTAACTGTTTTGCCAGCTCCCGAAAATTTTTATGATACATTGTTAAAATTTTGTACTTCGTCAAATTAGTGTAAGAATTTCTTTTCTTTATTTCTCTTTATTTTTAATCAGGCCGTGTAAAAAGTTTATTTATGTATTTATTTTTATTATTTATTTATTTTTTATTCTTTAAATTAAATACCCAAAATAAAGTAATAATTCTATAATAATATAATAATATAATTCTATAAAAGTACGAACCTATTTTTACGCAATATTGTAATGTACTAGTTACGTATCGTAACCTTTCTTTACGCAAGAATTCCAATAGAAATTACGTTTTGCAGGACAGAGAAAATTTCGTTTAGAATCAGTACATAAAAATAAGCGTAAATTAAAATACATGTATATAGATATAAGAATGAATAATTTGTATTTATTAGTATGATAAGATAGAATTATTAGTGTTATAGAATAATTAAAAAAAAAAAAATATTTTTAATTTGAAATCACATGCAATGTTTTATACAGATGGTTATTCAAATTAATTAAGTTTAAATTTTGAATGAATTGCAAAACAGATATGTACCTAAAATATCGACTTTAATGAAATTCGTCAAACTGTTTTATGTTTATCAACTTTACTCTAATATATCATATATATACCTGGTTTTTATAAATTTTGTGTAAGTTTCTGAAAATAACAGGTTTTGTTTGTGAAATGTTCCTGATTTCAGGAAATGTGTAGTATTTTTAATAATATATTTGATGGTTACGGATTTACACATGGGACATTTTTGAAAATATTGTGTGTGTGTGCGTGTGGACACATAACTGACCAACATTTCCCAGGGAAGTCCAAGAATGTTATCACAGTGTCGGTAAACGATATCTCAAGATAAATCATGTTTTAAATGGACATATTACATGAATTATAAAAAAAGAAATGTAAAATATAAATATAAATAATTCCGTGTAATGATTTTTTAATCTTTTTAAAAAAATTCTTAAAAAAAAAAAAAAAAATCGATGGTTACTACGTATTTTTTAAACCTAGAACAGGAGTGAAAATCTAAATATATATATATATATATATATGTGTATATACTTTTCTATATATTTTACGTAATCTAATTTTATTTGTGTAATCTAATTTTATTTTATTTATTGTTGTTGTTATTGTTGTTCCCCACAAGTAGAGACACAACTTTTAATGTTAGTTTAAGGTGTCGTGACACAATCAAATAATGATCATTACATAGAAATATTAAAATACATTAGAAAAAATAATGTGTTCATTTAATAAAGAAGCACCACAAAACTGGCGTTGTAAAAATTATTACTTACAAACTTTGAATAAACACCATAAAATGCAATAAACTCGCAACAATTGTTTCAGGTCGAAAAGACACACGACCTTTCATCAGGCGAATAAAGTATGTACGAGTGCTGCGGGCGTTGCCGCTTTGACTGCAGCACTCGTGCTTACTTTATTCGCCTGATGAAGGGTCGTGTGTTTTTTCGACCCGAAACAATTGTTGCGAGTTTATTGCATTTTATGGTGTTTATTCAAAATTTGTAAGTAATAATGTGTTCATTCATCTTAAAACATTCATCTTTTTTCTTTTAGTATTGAAAACGAAATATCTTTTAAGTTGCTATCTTTAAAATAAAAATATTGAAAATTAAACAATGCGATGATTAAATATATTTCCAAAATGTTTTAAAATGTGTATCATCGATAGATGATAACACTAATGAAATCTTCACAGACGAATATTTTGTTAATATTAGACACAAAGTCAGGTTTAATAAGCGCACGGTCCTAAAAGAACGAAATCTAGTCATTAAACTTTTAAATAAAAAAAAAAAAAATGTTTTTTAGTAATTAATGCAAGGATATTGCGTCCTGTATAATTTAATTACGTCTAAATATATAGCGAAAATTAAACAATAATATTTTATTTAACAATGAAAAGTTCGTAAATATAATATTATTCGGCTATTTTGTAGATTATTATTATTAGAAATATGTATAGTCAGAATTTTTTTTGTTAATTGGAAAACTAATAAAACAATTTTTACAATATTTTACAAATATTTTACAAAAGTAGTCATTTACTGATATTTTATAAAAAAAAAAAAAAAATCAGTGGGATTGTGGAAAAAAATGAATATGCTTCTTAAAATAATAGTTCTTTCTTTCTTTTTTTTTTTTTTTTTTTACAGCAGTTAATTTGTGCTTATATCACCATCTTATTCAGAAAGAAAAAAAAATATATTTATTTTACAGGTAAGTTCTTATTAATTTTTTTTTTATATTCGAGTAATAAAAATGAGAAATATTAGTCTTTTCTGAAAAAAAAAAATTATATATATTATTTATATTGCACTTAAATATTTATAAATATTGTAGTTTTTAAATGTTCAAACTGTAATCTCTCTCTCAAACTGTCTCCTTCTCTCTCTATCTTTCTATTCCTCTACCTACTATCTATCTATCTATACATATAAATATACATATATATATATATATAGTTACTTGCAAGAAAAAATTATGTACTAGCTATGTTACATTGCAAACTAAACGAGATACTATTAGTAAAAATAGTTTAAAGAAACACTTTAAAATATTGCAACTCGGTTCGAAATCACTAATCTTCTTTAGGATATAAAAGTAGGCCTAATGGGAGCATGAAAGCAGATCTGACTTTCGAAATCATACTTTAGGCTAATTATAAAAATATCTTTTTTAAATTTTTATATATATATATATAGGATGCCTGTAAAACGATTTACACATTTTGATGTTATATTATTGCTATTTGATGTTAATTTATAAAATAATGAATATAGATTTATATTAATGATGTTAATTTTAAGATAGATTCTAAAAGATGGCACTTCTCAGTGAACTTCCACATGAACGTCCTTCTTTTGTAAAGTGAATATTAATATGCTATTCCGTTTCATGTCATATATGGACAAAAATATCGACAACCACAGCGGCTATTGCGGATGTAATCTTTGTCTTTCAGTCATAAATGTTTAACACTCTCCTGTAAAAGGTGTTCCTTACAAATTAGCAAATAGAAAATATTACTGATATATATTATTTGATATAGATAGCCAAGCATTCGGGCCATTTCGCCCAATTTATCTTGCTATGAAATGGCCAATCAAATAACTACGTATGTTAATACCCTGGTGAGGTGGTGCTCCGTCTCGTTGCAGAAATTCAGGTGGGCAAATCTCGTCGAGATGGAAAATAAGAAAATTTCACACTTTTAAGTGAATAACTTGGGGTAGGGTGCCCTATTTGAAAAGATGCCGTGTTATGTGGTTCTCTTTTAAACAGGTGTTTAAGGAGTCGCTTGCCACCAATAGAAGAAGTACATCAGCAACGAGATATATGTTACTTACTGCGAAATTTTAGTTATTTCTTAGATTAGTTTGAATCAATAATCTATCGCTTTTCACCTGGTGTAAATGTTAAAAAAATTGACTTCTCCCTTAATTAGTTATGTAAATCATAGTTCAAACAAGAATATATATATACATACTCTTTAAAGTACGGTGTTTGGTCTTTAAGCCAAAACTGAAAATGGGGTCGGTTCCTTCTTCTGTAACTTAATAAGCGAACTTACATCTTGTTTCATGTTTTGGGGTAAGATTTGTCTCTTCCAGTGGCGCCATCTGTTCGAGAGGAGAGGTGAAGAGCGGAGTAAACATAAAACTTTCGCGACATTTTCCACAAGGCGAAGCACTGAAGAAGTGAAGGGTCCTCCAGCGAAAGCAGCCATGCAGCCAATGAAGTAAGGGCTTTGTAATATTTTAATTAATTAAAGATTCTTCATTTTTATTAAGTTTAAATAAGTAACAATATGTTATATTTCATAAAAATGTGAATTGAAATCCCATAAGCAATCTTACTCCTATATAGACGCCCAAGATGCCTAAACAAAAGCATCAAAGAAAACTTATTTAAAAGTTTTTATAATACTTTTATGTAAAATATATTTCAAATATGTATGCAAAACTAATGTACACATAAAACAATTTTCAAAAAAATCAAAATAAATAATAAATATTATCCACAAACACACCCAACAGCAGATTTTACAGAAATATTAAACAAAAACTACGGCGTTTTCTGCAAATCTATCGTAAAGGACAAATGTGGGAGTCTTTTCAGCTAAAAATAATGGCAAATGAAATGGTCTTTTATATAAGTCGACACTACACATTATCCTTTACGGGTGTCTTTGTACCTCAGGATATTCACGGCGGTTTTCACATCTCCATATGTACGTGCACATTATCGTGATTTAGTAAGACAAAAACAAGTTTTGTCTCAGAATGTTATGCGATAAAGAATTCATCATCCTCTGCCTTCCAATTCAAATAGTAAAAGGATATTCTCTATACAACGTTCACAATATGAATAAAAATATAAGGCTTGTTTTTATGCTATAGATTTGTTTATACACAATCTACCAATAAGTATTTGGACACGAATTTAGATATTTTGCAAATATCTAGAAAAGTTCCTTAGGAATCATCTTGAAACTTTGGTAGTGTAAAAAACATGTTATACCTCATATCTTTAAGCCAAAGTTGTGTCCTGAAAAGCAAAAGGGGACCAGTAAGAACTTAAACAAAAAGCAAATAGTTTTGGATCACCCCGTAAAAAGTAATGCTTTAAATGAGTTTTGGCTGTTGCATGTGATTATAGCAAAGAAGATTTTTCTCATTATCTGTATAAAATTTTATGAGGCTGCCACATATATCAATGGAGATATAACAGTTTCTTTAAAAATTGCAAAAATAATTTCCACTTTTTAAATTATAACACATAGGGATCCATTGCAAAGTCATTTTCAGGAAATATGGTATGTTAAATATCTTACGAAATACGATCACTTTTACTAAATACTTTTTAACTATGCATGCGCAAGCTTTATAAAAATTTCCTTTGCATAATTTAATAGCCGAAGGTATTTAGCATTTTATACGAAAACCTCAAACAAATATCATTCAAATTGGAAACGTTACGAGAGATAAAATTAACATAATTTCAGTTTTCTCAAAAATAAAGCTAAACTATAAGGGGTTTTACACATATTTTTACTTGATTCAATAAATGCCCAATGATAATACAGTGTTTTCGCTGATTGTAAATAAATATTGGTAAACCCCCCTAACATCTTTCTTTTTTTTTTTTCGAGAAGAACTTAAACTCCGTTCATTCTATCTCTCGTAACGTTTTGAATTTACATTATATTTGTTTGGGGTTTTCATATAAATTGCTCAATAACTTTGGCTATTAAATTATGCAAATCTATTTTTTATAAAGCTTGCGCATGCGTAGTTAAAGATTGTTTAGCAAAAGTACTCGTATTTCGTAAGATGTTTAACATTTTTGTATTCTGATTGCTGTATTCTGTCTAATTTAATACGCCATATTTCTTAAAAATGAATTTGCACTGGGCCTATACCTACGTGTTATAACTAAAAAAGTGGAAATTCTTTTTGCAGTCTTTTAAAGAAACCGTCATGTCTCCATGAATATATGTGGTAGCATCAAAAGAATTTATACAAATAATGAGAAAAGTCCTCATAATCACATGCAACAGCCAAAACGCATTTAGAGCATTACTTTTTACAGAGTGATCCAAAATATTTTGATCTTTGTTCAATTTTTTACTGTTCCCCTTTTCCTTTTCAGGACACAACTTTTGCTGAAAAATATGAGATATAACATGTTCTTTACACTACCAAAGTTTCAAGACGATTCCTGAAGAACTTTTCTAGACATTTGACAGAATGTCTAAATTCGAAATGTCCAAGTACTTATTGGTAGGTAGTGTATCATCATTATTTTATACATTTACTAAAAATCAAAATGTGTCAGTGATTTTATTTATTTATTTATTTATTTATTTATTTATTAAATATTCTGCATATTTAAAGAAAACTGAGCAGCAAAAGATTACGTTTTATGCACTCACTGAATATCACCATATTTAGAACATATTTCAGATTTTAAAGCGCTTTTTATAACAAAAATAGAAACATTTTCTAAAATATATTGTAATTATTTATTCTTAATAAGAGTTTGGTGTTTAAAACATGTATTTATTTATTTATTTTATTATTTAAACCTTCTCATTTAAAATGTTTCTCTAAAACTTTTACTAAATAGTAAAAAAACAATTTTATATATAAGATTGCACTCACGCAATGTTGTTTTTGCATTATATTTCGTACTTTTAGATAAAAAGACGTAGTACGAAATAATTAAGGTAAGAAATAAACAAGAAGATTTCATGTCACGATATCTCTACGAAAAACATTCATATATTTCTTAAGAAGTAGTGTAAAAGAAGAATTTTTCATGAAAACTTGTAAAAATATTATACTTTAGCTTGATATATTATTTTATAAGTATTTTATTATTTTCAGTTGCTTGATAAATTCATAAAAATAAATGAGATTTTTTTTTTTTAATTGTACTTCTAAAAATATGTATGTGTTTAAAGTAGAATATGTTTACGTAAATTTGAAAAAAAAAAAGTGTTAAATAATAAATTTGTTTGCATAAAAATAAATAAATAAATAAATAAAGTTTTTCTTTAGTGTAAACATGTTATTTTTTGCTTGTTTAAAATTAAATTTTTGTACCTTTCCTTTCTTTATATCTTTTTTTCCTTTACACTGCGTATGCATAATGTTAACATAACTCTTTCTATACTGAATCTTCCAGTTTTAAACTAATATATTCAAGTGTATTCCTATGCAGCAGCATGTTTTTTTAATCAGAGCTTATGTAATATTTTTTTTTTATAAATCTACGTGTTCAATTAAACTTTAATTATATCCTTTCTTAATTGTAATCGAGAAAAGTACTAGTTTTTAAAGATTAAATACCTTTAATTAAAAACAAAAAAACATGCCGTTGTTAAAAATTTACTAGTTTTCACCAAGTCTAATTTCCTCTGTTTTTTACTTTCTCTTACCCATAAGGTAGAGAAAGTATTGTTTTTGGGTCAAATTTTCGAACGCGAGATTTTGTTATATTTACACGTTTTGAGGTCCCATGAATACGAAAATCATGTTTTTAGCAAATGGTCTGTGTGTCTGTCTGTTACCAGCATATCTCAGAAACAAATTATGGCAGAAAGTTCAAACTTGGTATTATAAATGTGTATCATATAGGGATGCTACAGTAAGCTTTTCGTTAAGATCAAGCAAATGGTTCGTGTACAGGGACAATCAAGAGAATTCTAATACATTACGTCTATAGGGGAAATTGCAGGTAAGTAGAGTTTAATGTCTATAGACTGCACTAAACCAAATGAAACGAACATATATTTTTTGTAATAGAGATAGTTAACTGGGAAAAAAAATTGTGTATGTAGGAGCCTCGCCTCCCCCCCTGGTGGGGAAGTCACCCCTCGAGGGGAGTAAATTTTCATGATGGGTATCATTCAAAAGAGCTTGCGAATACCTTTAAAACGAATGTTTGAACTATAAATCTGTGATAATTTAAAACAAAGTTATAGATTTTTTTTTTTTTTAATTTTAACGAAAAAAAAAACTTAGAAAAAAAAATCGTATTTTATTTATTTATTTATTTATTTATTTATTTATTTTTTTAATATTGAGAGTAAAATGGACTTTTTTTTTGGATATTTAGTGTTACACTACCTCTCTAATATGGAAATCGTCTGCATTATCATAAAAAATATTTTTTTTAAATAATAATTTTAATAAATTATTTTTTAAAAACAGAATTATTTTTTACTAACCGAATTAAATTCTATATAAATGTAGGTGCATTAATGAAACGGGGGGTTGAGGGGGGCGGTAGCCCCCCTCACACAGAACTAATTATCGTATAAAACTGTTCTGAAGCCTAATTTGAATTGTTTAGCATAGGTTTACATGACAGTTCTCGTTATCTTACCTCTTAATCTGCAACCTGTATTTATAGTATTAAATTTCAGGGTAAGAGAAAGTCGTGTGAGTGACACACCAGATTATTTTTTATAAATAAAGAGACAGAAATAGTAAACTGCTAATACATTTATTTTTTATAAACATAGCGAAAATTTCATTGATACATATGTGTAATTGTATATCGATTGATCGTGAAACTGATTTTCTTGAAGCGTTAAAAATTTAAAATATCATGAAACTTTTTCCTAATTTGTAAATTAATGAGACGATATCAATAATTTAGTTTTTTTTTTTTAATCACTGAAACATAATTTCTTTTGTTATACTTCGAAATTAAAATAACATTAATTTAAATTTTTAAGCTGTTTTTATTATTGATAATTTTAAATTTAATTGTAAATGGGGAAAAAATCTTTACTTTTCTCGAGTGTATTCAATAAAGAGAGGGTGGCTTTATATGAATTTTATAATTTATAAATTTGTACTTAATTTTAGTTTTAAATTTAAAATATCCGATTAGATATATTTAATATGAGAACGGCGGTACAGGTTAAAAAAAAAAAAAAAAAAAAAAAAAAAATCAGGATTGTAAGTGGGTATGCACATGTCACATATTTTTCTGTCAAGTGAACCTATTTTAAAAGGCTTGATTCCTTTAAAAATTTATTAATTATATAAAGAATGTGAAACCAGTGTATGAAGTCCTTTTCACACATTGTATTAAAAAGGAGAAAAAACGAACTTTTTTACT
This sequence comes from Salticus scenicus, assembly GCA_963930645.1. Classification (NCBI taxonomy): domain Eukaryota; kingdom Metazoa; phylum Arthropoda; class Arachnida; order Araneae; family Salticidae; genus Salticus; species Salticus scenicus. The sequence continues at coordinate 174,508,171 of OZ005650.1, forward strand.
AATCTACATTTATAATAAAACTAGGCTCAAACTTTTATATTATCTACATTTATTATAAAGGAACATGCTTGAAAATTGGTGCGTGAGTTACTTTTCAAAATATTTATGTGCTACTCTTTTTAAGTATTTAAAATAAAATTAGTGAAAAAAAAAGACAATGAATATTATATTCTAAATAATTTCTATGTAATTATTAGAGAATCAAGATTTTCAGAATATTTTCTATGAGGAAAGATACTTTTTAATTATATATAAAACTTTACCTGATTGCGCAAAATAAAGGTTTTAAATATGTATATATGTTTCTTTTTAAGGGTTGTTTTACTGTGTATAGTTGCCTTAATTCACTATATAATTTACAAGCAGAAGTATTACAGCGTCTAGAATATATAGTGTAGAAACCGCTCAGCAAAACAATGCTGTTTAGTTTAATCCTCTCAGCAGAGGTCAGTTTGATCGAGAAATTTCTTCAGGAAATTGTATGTTATTTTATGTTATTTATATGTTTAGATCACCGGAGTAAGCAGACGAAACTGAGTAAAGCCAGTCAACTCTTATGCAATGTTTTGCATTTTAGCAAAATTTTCGATCGCAGCTATGAGGCTTAATTTCTTTAGCAGGTATTTTAAGCATTTAGTTATAAGCGCTTACCCCACTGTATATTTTAGGCGCTGATAATTTTGCTTTCCTTCTTTTTCGAAACTTCAATAAATGTATTTTATTACGTTTTAAACTTAAATGTAACATTGGATAATCTCTAAAATGTATTTAGGAACTGTATCAGAGTTGAAAAATGTAACTTTAAATGTGGCACTTTATTTGTATTCTCATTTAGAGAATAGTCAAAATGTTTTATAAAATATAATGTTTTCTTTTTCAAAATCTTTAGTTATGCGTTTTAAAGTAACAAAATGTTTAACATTAAAAGCGTTTAGATTACTAGAAAACAAGTTTTGGTGAGACAACAAATTTCTTTTCTCAATTTTGATTGCTACAATATCACACAGATTATTTGGTTACATATTTATGTTTTTCTTTTTCATGCTGTTTCGAAATTTAAAATATTTAATGAACTTGCATTTAAAAGGTTAATGAAACGACAAATTTCAATATGAGTATGAAATTAATATGAGAGATAAACAAAGTGACTTCACTTGAGTTCCTGATTTTTTTTTTCTAAAGCCACAAAAATCCAACATTCAAAACTTATTATTAAAGTTCATTTACGCATATATTTAAAAAAGTTTTTTAAAGTTTTGAAAATGTTTAGTCATCTTGAAAGTCGAGTTTTTTTTTTTTTTTTTTTTTTTTTGGGGGGGGGGGGGGGAAGGGGGGGATCTGGTTTAGCCTTTAAAATTTTTATTTAAAAAATTATATTAATAAAATACACATCGTGTATTGGAACTGAATTAATTGTTTATTTTATTTAATTTTGATAAACCTTAATTAAGAAGATTTCAGTTCAGCTTTCATTTTTTTAAGTATGTCTTGTTTGTTATTATTATTACTATTTTTTTTTTTTTTTTTTGTATGATTAAGATTATCCTTTACTGCTAATTTAATCTCACCTTTATTATAATGGTTAATAATGTCACGTTCACCAAGCATTATAATTTGCTTAACTGAGCTCAGTGAGAGAAATTGTCAAGAGTTCTTTCGGTTTAATGACAATAAATAGCTTTAAATTCTGTCAAAAATATTTTAAGACAAAATAAAAGATAAATAATATTGTTTCATCACACCGAGTTTTGCTTACACTAATGTTTTATTTGCTTGAAATTAACTACATTCATTTTTTTAGATTACTTATAACTGAATCGATCACTTTAGAAAGCTTAATTTCTAAAACTGAATTAGAATTTTTCAATATCATTGTTGTTCATGGAAATAATAAGATGCAGAGAGAATATAGTAATATTTTTTTTTATATCGTTTAATAAAAATGAATTGATTTATCTAATGACATAATGTAGAAATATGAAATACAAAAATATGCATATATATTTATTTATTTATTTCATACAAATATACAACGCCAACGTCAATGAAGTTCGTTCACTAAGATTTTTGTAAATAAAAAAATATCGAAATCGTCGAAACGTTTTAAAATTCGTAGTTACATGTAGGTGTAGAATGTGTTCAACTATTACAACTGAAAAAAAACAAGTAAAAAAAAAGAAACTGAAAGTCGGTCTGAAGCTGCTTTCTGAATCCCAATTGAAATTATTGAAATTATAGAAATGATTTTTTCTGTTAAAATATATTAGATAATAGGTAATAGCATTATTATTGTTATTTTAATAGGTAATAACATTAATTTTGTGGTTAAACAAAGTTATATTTCTCAGTAGGATTTTTTGTTAATTTTGGTTATTTTAATTGAGTAATAAAACCACAATATCTTAAACTTTAAAAATAGTATAAGATTTTTTCTTTAAAATATAAAACTGTTATTACAAATACTGAAATAGTGAGGAAAGTACATGATAATTAATATGTCAATATAAATATCTACATAGAGTAAAAGAGGATATGTGCGTGTGCGCGTGTGTCTGCGTGTGCATGGCCGGCTCTTTGTAGGAAAACGACTGATCGCAGTGCTATATAAATTTGCATGAAGGTTCGTATTAACCTCTTCTGATGCAATTTGAAACTCGATTTATGAAATTTTGATTAGTTTTCTTTTCTTTTTCCTATATTTAATAAAAATGTAAAAATTACTGAAAAGATCGGTTCCAGAGAGAGAAACGTTAAATTGAAAAAAATATTGAATAGCTCGTTATTTCAGTTGGTTCGAGCATCATGCTAATTACAAGAAGGGTGTGTGTTTGATCATCCAAAGGTCAATGTGTTAATTTTTGCAGATAATTAATAGAAAAGGTATCTACTCATAAAAGAAATTCTCTCAGAATCTACACAGTATCCTGAGAATTTTTGATTAGATTTTTTCCTTTTTCTTACTCATATATATTTTAGAGAAAGTATTGCATTTGGGTCAAATTTTAGAAATTGAGTTTTTGTTATATTTACACGTTTTGAGGACTCTGAAACAAAAAACGATGTTTGTCGCGATTGGTATGTGTGTCTGTCTGTGTGTGTGTGTCTGTTATCAGCATATCTCAAGAACAAATAATATCAAAAGTCCAAACTTGGTATTCTACATGTGCATCATATAGAGATGCTAAACTAAACTTTTCATTGAAATCAAGCAAATGGTTCGTGTACAGGGATGCTCAAGAGAATTCAAATACATTACGTCTATGAGGGAAATTGCAGGTAAGTAGAGTTCAACATCTGTAGACTGCACTAAACCAAATGAAACGAATGTATATATTTTATATGCATAAAAACATGTTTAATGTTGAATATGGTATGAAAACCATTCACTGTTTGTTTACACGTCTCCACAAAATAATTAGATTATAGTGTGACAATACATGAAAATTGATGAAAGTGTATTTCAGGTTGTGCCGTGTTTGATTATTATAGAATTTTATTTATGTGTACCATGTGGTACGTACATAACCTTCAGAAGTTGTACAGGACTGCCAATATTTAAGCGACACCATTATTTTTTTATTGTTAGTGGAAGTGCTTTAGTATAATATTTTACCATGTTCAGGAAAGCTGCACATAAATTGAAGTTAATTCGTCATAACCACATGGAAAATAGTGTAATTTTTTAAACTAAATATTCATAGCTTGGTTTTTCGTACATTTACACGTTTTGAGGTTTTATGAATACTGAAGTCTAGTTTTTAACGTTTGATCTTTGCCTGTATCTATTACAGTAAATTAAAAACAAATAATTTCAGGTCATCCAAATGTTGTATTTTGAAGATAGTACATGTTTGTTACTAGAAAAGTTTGATCAGGATTGCTAAATTTCAAGGAAAGTTGCGTGTGAAAGTTGTTTGAATAATTTTAAATGAACTTTTGAATTTAATATTAGGTTTGAATTCTATATAAATGTAGGTACAATAATCAAATGAGTGTTTTAGGTTGCCGTAACCCCCTAACACGTAATTATTTGACAAATAAAGCTATTGTGAAGCCTAATTTCAATTGTTTGAACATAGGTGTACATAACAGTACTCTTTATCTCATCCCTTAATCTCCAGTCTGGAATTAAAGTATTAAAATGCAGTTTAAGAAAAAGTAGTGAGAATGACACACCAGTTTACTTTAATTAACTTAAATTTTTGCATCTGGATTTATGTTGCTGCAATCTGTTGAGTGAAGATGAAAATCTGCAAGAGGAATGTCTGTCCAAAAGCATTGTTCTATAATAACAGCAGGGCCATTTATCATTCAGTTAATACCTAAATAGAAATGTCTGGTTAAGGCAAAATGGAAGCAACGGGAATCCGAAACTAGTACAGCGTAAGCGGGACAGACGATACCGAAGGCAGCTGGGACCCGAAGTGAAGTTTTAAGCGATTTTAATGAAATTTATTTTTAGTGTTTATTTATTAAGTGATTTTAAATATAGTGATTAATGTTTTTAGAAACATTATTCAAATATAATGACTATTGAAACAGATAAAGCCTCCTTTATGCAAATAAAATAAGTTTGTAGCAAAAAAAAAAAAAAAAAAAAAAAAAAAAAAACTTTTTGAGTCACTGTAATTTTTTTATTTTATTTTATTTTTTTTTTTTTTTTAACACTATCCTCCATACAATCGTAAAATGTTAAAAGCAATTTTTTTTTGTCTCAATTATGTTATCGTTACGTCGTAAAATGCATGATTGAAAATTACCTAATAATTACAATAATTTTTATAAAAATGTTTTTTATGACTTTTGGACTATCTGGCAATCATTCCTTATGCAATTAAACTAATTTAAAATTATTCTTTAAACGTTTTGTATAATATTAAAATTTTTATAATTTACAAATTTAATAAATCCAGATTTTTGAATGCATAATTTACATATTCACTCTCTTGTTTTGGTTTCAGTTACGTAAATAATTCTTTAAGGATTTTGGGAAACAGAAATATAAATACTGCAATATTAATATTTCGAAATAGCACACAAAAATGAACTTTTTAAAATTCACTGCTGGAATTCAAGCTTCATAAATTCTGGAAATAATTATAAAAAAAAAAGCACTGTACTTAAAATAAAAGAGATAGGAAATATTTCAGCAAAATCCATTTAAAGATTAATGCATTTTTAAATCCCAGAAAATCTGAATGAAAAGACTATTCGTTAAATCAATATCTATTACTTTTAAAAACTTCGTAGAAAAACGATTCGTATTTAAAACTTCGGAAAAATAATGAAATTTCATTTTGAAGCAGAAAAAAAGGGAAATTCGAAAGCTCAGAACTAAGTATACGACCATATTATGAATGTAGAAGAATACAAATTGGCATGATGTATTTTAAATGCTGTTGGAAAATAATAATTAAAGTCATTAGTCTAGGTTATTTCTGCTTAGAAAGCATTTTTGTAAATATTTTAATTTTTTATATAATTTAAGATTATTAAATACATAGGAATGCATTAATATTTTCTTTTACACGTGTCGTGGTTGAAGTAAAATGTTACGGATTTCCAGAAAGAAATAATGTGAACATTACAACATTGAATTTTCAAGGCATTAAGCAAAAAAAAAAAAAAACTTTTTAAAACACATTTGTAGAATAAATAAATTCTAAAAACGATTGAATGAAAAGAAAATCACTGAAAAACAATATAAAGGAATTATTGGTAGAAAATCCATTTAAAAGATTAATGTATTTTAAAATCACGGAAAAACTGGCTGAAAAGACTTCGTTAAATCAATATCTATTACTTTTTAATTTTTAGGACTGAGGGACTATTAGTCTCAGACAGCGATTTTTGCGTTGTCGTTTTCGATAGTTGCACAATTGTCGAAATCATTTTTCGATAGTTGGACATTTATCGAAATCTAAAATTTATCGAAAATATAATTGAATAATTAGAAAGCGATGTTATAATTAGGATGAAAAGAAAAAAAAGCTAATAGCCCTCCGTCGTAAACTAAATTCTGCTTTTGCCAGAATTTCATCAAAATCTTTTCAAAATGACATCGACATGAGTCCCCCCCCAAGGCACAACTATGACATGAGTCCCCCCAAGGCACAACTTTGACATGAGTCCCCCCAGGCACAACTTTGACATGAGTCCCCCCCAAGGTACAACTTTGACATGAGTCCCCTCCCCAAGGCACAACTTTGACATGAGTCCCCCCCAAGGTACAACTTTGACATGAGTCCCCTCCCCAAGGCACAACTTTGACATGAGTCCCCCCAAGGCACAACTTTGACATGAGTCCCCCCAAGGCACAACTTTGACATGAGTCCCCCCAAGGCCTAACTTTGACATGAGTCCCCCCCAGGCACAACTTTGACATGAGTCCCCCCCAAGGCCCAACTTTGACATGAGTCCCCCCCCAAGGTACAACTTTGACATGAGTCACTCCAAGGTACAACTTTGACATGAGTCCCCCCAAGGCACAACTTTGACAATGAGTCCCCCCCAAGGCACAACTTTGACATGTCCCCCCCCAAGGCATATGAAACATACTTAACTTTACATTGTGTCTTTTTATATTATAGCAGGTTTTGCTCACTTCGCTGCTCGCTACGTATAAATTAATTAGAAAATAGAATATTTTATTTATTTATTTATTTATTTTTATATTTTGTATCGTTTAAAAAAAAAAAAAAAAAAATGGAAATCTTTTGAAATAGCTCAAAACCTCGTTTCGGGTCCACAATGACTTAGCTATCGTCTTCCTCACTCGCAAAAATTTGGTCACGCGTCCCTATTGCCTGCCATATTATTTTACCCTGGGACTTCAACTTGGGTGCTAATCTGTGACAGTTTCCAAACGAACAGTGTCGAAAAACGAAAAAAAAAACAAAAACAATGTAGTAGTCCTGAGATATTTAACAATCATAAAATGTTAAAAGCAATTTTTTTTGTCTCAATTATGTTATCGTTACGTCGTAAAATGCATGATTGAAAATTACCCAATAATTTCCAAACGAACAGTGTCGAAAAACGAAAAAAAAAAAAAAAAAAAATGTAGTAGTCCTGAGATATTTAAATCCCAATTACATATGAACAATACTATACGTGTACGTACTATACATAATATTTACTTTCACTCTGTTTACTATATTTTATTTGATTTATCCGGTCGACCATAAAATGACAGCAATTTCACGCCAAATACAATATTACAGTATACTATGAACGCTATTTCTATCGTATAAGACACTAATTATTTTGCTGTTATATAATTTTTCCATTTGAAATGTTTTATAGTTATTTAATAGTGTTTGGTATATAGAAAAATGATAAATAAATATGTAAACTTGATCATGATGCAGCTTTATTGCAGTCCCCTTTGGCAACATTTGAAGTTTTGTCGCTTTTTTCGTAATTATTATTATTATTATTATTATTTATTATTATTTTTTTATTCTTGTATAAAACAGGGAAATTTTTTGAATACTTATTTTGTTAATACATATTTTTAAAGGTTGCATATTTTCCTTAATTTATATAAATACTTCATATTCTGTTCATATTTTTAATGCACGGCTAGATTTCAAGTAGTGATGATAGAAATAAATTTTCTATTCCAAAAAGGGTTTTTTTTTTTTTTTTTTTTTTTTGTAAAATGATATAATCAGATACAATTAGACAATTTATATGATTATTATTTCTTTTCTTTTCTTTTTTTTTCTGTTGTTGTTGTTCAAAATTTTTAATAAAGTTTAATTAGTTTTCATGCTAAGCATACTAGTCGTGCCGAAAACATTTTATTTAAAAAAATATATATACAATTGAGAAATATTAATAAGTTTATTAAACGTAATTCGGATGAAATATGCTGGGTTTTTATAATAATTATTATTATTTAAATTTGACGTTATAATGAAGTCATTTTATGATATGCATAAGAAAACTTAATTTTTGATATTACAGCCATCTTCAGCTCCATATGATAAATACAAAAGTATATCCAATAAAATGCACTTTTTTAGATGCCATTCCTAATAAAAACTCGGTTTATAAACGGTTGTCTTACAAGGTAACCTTCTGTAGAAATCAGACAACTACCGTAATTTCTTTTAGATAACCGCAAGTAAGATGTGTCACTTCTCCACCAGAAATTTTATCTAATAGAGAAACCTATACATTTCGAAGGAAGAGCTCGTACAAATATATATTTATTTATCAATTGATGTATCTGGTGCAAAACTGTATTATATAACCTGCGGGGTATCTACCATAGAAATTACGGTAATTTAGTTTTTATGCGATTTTTTTTTTTTTTTTTTTTTTTGATACAGTAGATGCTTTTGTTCAACTTGTATTGCTCTGAAAGTAATCAAGAAAATAATTAAAAAAAGTAGATCAGAGGCCATATACTTTTCAGTTTAATAAAAATAGATACTCATTATTAACTTTACGTGTAAAGAGAACATATATTTATTACTGATTAAGTTTATTTATTAACTTTTTTCTGTTAAAAATATTATTATTTTAACTACAAAATAATTTTGTTATTGAATTACATTTTACAAGTGATGGTTTAAATTTTAAATTTTTAAATTTCGCCTCATTTTTACGATTTTGCTGAAAATTGCTATGGTGAGAAGCGTCTCTCTATCTAAAGCTATATATATTTGTTAAATTTTAGCAAGTAAATTTCATGTCATGTTTTCACACCCATATTAAAAATTTAAAAAGTTACTTTGTGAATATGGGAAGCGCATGAACTTGTGCTTTTGCATCGTTAATCATAAACCATCGTGTTGGTTGTATTTGGGTTTTTCCTCCCATACTTATTTAAGCTGGCTGCTTTGAGAGATAAAAGAAGCGAAGATAAAACAGCTAACACAACTTTGGTTGGCCAGAAAGTACACATAATAAATTAAACACTATTAATTTGCTTTATAGAGGTTTTTTACTGGTACAACTATGAAAGACAAACAGGGAAGGTCATCAGTTATATAAATCCGTTATTACCTTTGACTGCCATGGCTATCAAATGTGATAGCCAGTGATTTTTTCGTTGGGGACACTGGCTATATCAGATATGATAGCCAGTTTTTCAACACTTCAGTCCTTGGCTATAAAAACCGCAGCAGTCACATGAAAATCGTTCTGTATTTTCATTGTTGGAGGATGAAAAGCTCCCCGTGTATTGCAAAAGGAATCAGATTAATAAAATATATATATACATTTTTTATATATAATTTTATGTTGAAAAGAAATGCAAATTACACAAAATAATTTTCTGGCACCGTGGTAAACATTTGCAATTTTGGCTTGGCAGTCAAAGTGTTAAAGTTAGAAAAAAAAAGACGTTTTTGTCAGACACATATGCAATGCTTGGTAAATTATATTTTAGGATAATTTCCAAACACTCACCATATTTATCTATCTATACAGATACACATTTCTTTTTAAGCTAGAGGTTAAAAGATTTATACATGATATTTAAAATTAAACGAAATGTGCATTAGTCCTGAAGGTGATTTTTCAAAACGATCTTTTGGCCCCATTGCGCGCATATTGGCGAATGAAACATCTCAGAAACAATCTTACGTCTATAATAAAATTAAAGACGTGATTCGTAATTTTAAAGAAATCAGAACTGTATTTTTAGTTTCAAATCTGAAATGATTATTTTATGTCGTCATTGTAAAGGTTTAGAACACTTTACATTTGAGGGATTTGACTATAAAAATACAGTTTTATGACAGATTTGAACAAATTACGTAGATTAACGGCTGTTTTCCCGCAAAATTGACAGTATTCTAAAACTATACATTGATAACATCAATTTACGGGTTTTGACTGTTTATCTTGCAAAACATTCAATTTCGGTAAAATTATGTGGTCAAATCTCATGATTTTGCGTTTTTTTTTTTTTTTTTTTCAGTGTATATGCAATTGATTAAATATATTATTCAAAAGTTACATTCTGTACGTTGGAAAGCACTCTAATCCTTATCATTTTGTATTATTTTATATTTTTAAACATATATAACTGGAAAATACTAATCGTTGAGAAAGAAGTAATTTGATAATCAAAAATAGAAAATAAAATAGAACTGGAAAATTAAAAATTGATGAGCGTAATCGAATTCTTAATATTTATTTTTATTATTTCCATAAATTCTCATTTTATCATCAATATCAACGCATCTCACAGCTAGTTACGTAAACCAATACCAAGCATAAATAATAAGTTAAAATAAAACGGAATACATAATTAAATTTTACATAATAAATTTAAAGTGGGAAAAGTAATACATAAATAACTATTCCATGTTTACACAACATTTATTGATTTATTTTTTATTCATTTTATAAAATACATATCGTAAAATGAAAAAGTACAGAATTTTATTTCTGTTAATTGAGTACATTATTATTTTTTCTTAGTGAATGCCAAAAGCTATTCAAAATATTTTATTTTTATAGCCATGAATATCAATAAACAAATATTTTACTTTTTTTTATTTATTAAAAAAAAAATTTCTTTTCAAGAAAAGAATGACAAAATATATATTTATAAAGAGTATGAAAAACAACAAAGGAAGTTGATTGGACCTATTGATTATCAATGCAAGAGCCTGTTCATCCAGAACTGAATTCAAGTAATTTTTTTTCTTTTCTTTTTTTAACAAATATTATTTTTGCTCCAAGGAAAATATATAAGTAGAAATGATGAATATTATTATTTTTTATTTAAGATTGTTTTTACTTTCTCTTACTCATATATATGTTAGAGGAAATGTGGTTTTTGGATCAAATTTGCGAAAGTGAGTTTTTGTTATATTTACACATTTTGAGGTGCCCTGAATACGAAAATCATGTTTTTAGCTGTTAATCTGTGTGTCTGTTATCAGCGTATCTCAAGAACAAATAGCAGCAGAAAGTCCAAATTTGGTGTTCTAAATATGTATCATATAGGGATGCTACAATAAACTTTTCGTAGAGATCGTGCAAATAGTTCGTGTACAAGGACACTCAAGCATAAAAGCATGTTTTGTGTAGATTGGGATATTAAAATCATTCATCATTCGTTCACAGTGACCCAAAAATTTGGATATATTGAGAGATGTACATGGAAATAGCTTGAATTCTAATTCGTTTTGTGTAAGATATTTCTTAATGTAAAATTTCAGAACACAATATTTTTTAAAGTGTATATTGTTTATACGTAATATATATACAAGACTATCCAAAATTTAACCAAACATTCTTTACTGTTGAATGTAATTGATCGAAGCGCTTTCCTACATTTTACAATGTCGACAAATAGTGCTCAGAAACAAAAATTAATTTTTTATACCTATACTGTCAACAAATCGGTTTTTTTTTTTTTTTTTTTTTTTTTTTTTTTTTTTTTTTTTTTTGTATTACCATTTTCAACTCTAATTTTTATATTATATCATGTTTTGAGGTGCCCTGATTACGAAAGCACAATTTTTACCGGTTGATCTGTATCTATATATGTCATCAGTATAACATAAAAACAAATAACTGCAGAAAAATCAAATTTAGTATTTTGAACGTCGTATTAGTTTACCAATTAAAATATTGATCAAGATTAGCAAGTCTGAAACCAAATTATGATCAGCCTTTATATATATATATATTTAAATAAATATCGGCATTACAATTAAACGGGGAGTTGAGGGGGCGGTGATCCTACTCAAACAGAATTATATATCAAATAAAATGGTTCCTGAACTTACTTTAGATTATTTTAAAAGTACACTGAACTTTATTATCTTACGCTATTGTTCATAACACTTAATGTGAAATGTATGATTATGGTATTAAAATGCAGGGTAAGATAAAGTCGTGTGAGTGACACACCAGATTATTTTAAATATAAAAAGCAACGTAAAAAGCTGAAAAAACAATTGTTATTATTATTATTATTATTATTATTATTATTATTATTATTATATGCACAAATGTTGTAGCATTTATTGACGTAATAAAAAAAAGGGAATAATAAATTTAATAAAACTTTTAAATAAAGAACGTGAAATTCTTAAAAATCATCAAGTTATCACTTTCTACATTCATTTATTTTTCTCAAACTGAAATTCTTAATACTACTGCCAGGACTGAATTTCAGTTCCTTAAAAATTAATCTAAACTACGTACATTGTAAATAATATAAATAAAAAGAAGGATTTTTTTTTTCTTTTTTTTTAAGTAAAAGTCTGGGATTCTATTCAAATATTACTTTTTTAAATTTTCGCGATATTTGCTTGGGCTTATATATACATAGATAATACATGTAGATAATAATTCATGCAGAAGAAACATTTCTATATCTTGCACATGCGCAATTTAATATTATTTAGTAAAAAGTGTTCATATTTTCTCAAATATTTCTTATTTTTGTATTCGCGTTGCAATACGTTATGTCTAATATAGTATACCCTGTTTTTAAAATAACATTGCACTATATAATAAAAATGCACCAAAGGACTGGCGTTGTAAAGAAAAAAAATGTTAAAAACTTTACATAAACACCATAAAAAAAAAACTAATAAAAAAAAAAAACCCGCAACAATTGTTTTGGTTCGAAATAAAACACAACTCTTTTTCAGGCGAAGAGAATAGGTAGGAGGGCTGAAAAAAGCGGCATTGTTATTATTATTATTATTATTATTTTACTTTTTACATTGCATTGGGTTTAATAAATAGCATACTATAATCAAAAAAGGGCAAAACATCATCAGTTTTTTATAACCTTTTGAATCATTATGAATATCTTTTACTTTTTTTTTACTCCGGAACAAAACTTTCACTTAAATATACTCTTTATAACATGTCTCTACACTACTAAAGTTGAAAAAAAAATCGCCTAGTAGTTTTTGAGGTATTTCAAAAACATCCGAAATCCAAAGTGTTCGGATATTTATCGAAAGGTAGTAAATATTAGTAAACGGTAGTTGAGGCTTGCTCTTAGAGCGTAGGAATGGCGCTTACATAAGTTGTAATTCCATACAATTGTATTCTCGTTATCAGTCAAAGGAGAAAAAAAATAATATTATATTTTCAAAAAATTAAAGAACACGCTTTTATAGAAATGTGAACTAAAAAGCACAAAATATCTATCTTAGTATTAAAATGCAGGGTAAGAGAAAATCGTGTGAGTGACACACCATAATATTTACATACATTTAAATCTTTAATTAAAATAATTTAGAATTAAACAAAAGCCATTTTTAAAAATTCTCCCTTGACTGGGCTCGAATGCTAGACTATTAGGTTTGTAGCACGGTGCTTTACCTCACGGCTACAGCGTTCACGTAGGGAGATTCTTTTTTTTTACAATATAGTTTTTTGTTTGTTCCCAGAGCGGTTACAAACATATAAACAAACATACATACAAACATACATACAGGTGAAGCTAATAAAAGCGCGTTAAAAAAGAAAATTTTTTTACACTATCTTCATATTTCAGACTTAACATCCATCAAATTTTGTAAAAGACTCTACTAAAACTATCCTAAATCTAAATGATATTTAATATATGTATTATAATTGAGAAACATTATAAATACTTCAAGTATAAATGGTTATAGAAGAGACTTTTCTAAATCTAAGAAATATAGAAAAATTAAAATTGCTTTTTAGAGTAATTTAGAAAATGTCTTATAATTTTCATAGATTTTGATGCATTATCTTACAATCACATTTTTTATTTTTAACACTGATATAATGTATTATTTCTTGAAAATTGCAATTTTTGGTATTAAAGAAATCAATTTTTTTTTTAATTAATTCGCTTTTTACAAATAAATATTAAATAAATAATATAAATAAGTAAGTGAATAATAAAAATAAAAATAAAAATAATAAAAATCTTAAATTATTCTTATCACCTTCCTTCATGAAGATGTTAATTACGCTTAGCATAAAGTTTAATATTAAAAAAAAATATTATACTTCGATATATATATATATATATATATATATATATATATTGTAATATGTATGAAAAATAACATAAATATTATTTCAAAATAATCATGTATGAAGCTTCAAAAGTCAGCATGAAACCAAATTAAACAAGAATATTTAAAAAAAAAAAATCTTTCAGGAAAAGTTCAATTTAGTCTTGTTACTCGTAAAAAAAGAAATAAAAAATTCCTAACCTTCAAGTAAAAATCTCTTTCATTTCGATTAATTTTTCTTAGAGTCGTATCTAAACACACAAATCCGAAGCCACCGTTGATATTTGAAAGAAAAAAAAAAAAAGAAAAGAAAAGAAAGAAAAAAGGAAGTGTTGCGCATGGGAAGAGAAAAGGAGTTCGGCTCACTCAACCGTAAGAAGGCAAAGGGTAAATTGGGAGTAAAGGTACTAAAATGAAAAATAAAGAATCCAATTTTTCTACATCGATTCCACAGTTTTTATTTCAGAAAATAGAATAAATTCAAATATAGGAAACTGTCTATTTATCTGAATTTTCGTGTTATATATTCATTAAAAATTAGATTAGTCGCAGTAAATTACTTTTTCTTTATAAGAATACTATTAAAAAGAAATAATAAAACCCTACGACTTTCATATATATATATATATATATATTTTTATGTACTATTTGAAATATTAAAATGTTCTCCATTTATGTATAATATTCCTACAGTATTTTAAGTACTCATATTACACTATACAAAATTAAAAATGTAGCATTAAAGGAAATTGTCAAATACATCGTTTTAATGTAACGCAGTAAAATAAGGGACGCATGTTTTTGAAGAACAAGTGCAGATACACTACGTTAAAATAAATAAATAAATAAAAACTTTACAATTTCAATTATTTTAAATGATTAAATATAATTTAACATAATTAAACAAGATTAACAAGATTAACAAGATTAAACATAATTAAAAAAAAAAAAAAAACTTTTATTTCAAATTGCATTGAACACGACAATACAGCGAATGTGGATAAAAATACATTTATGCAAAATTTCAAAGAAATCAGATATTAGGAAGTGAGTTAAAAATCGTAAAGAAATTTTGAACTAGAGTTGTTTGCCAAGCTCTTCAGCACCCACCCTTTCAAGGCTTTTACTGCTTAAGTACGTACTTTTTTTTTTCGGAGTTACAGATGTATGCAAAATTTCAGCTCAATCGAATGATAGGAAGTGGGTGAAAACTCATTTCTTAGATTTGAGGTGCATACATAAATAAACGAGATACTGCATAGAAATTTAAGGTTTTTAAAACTTTTCTTTTAGCATTTCTTTAAGCTTTTTTTTTTTTTTTTTTTTTTTTTTTTTTTATGCAAAATTTTAAATCAATCGAATGCTAGGAAGTGGGGGAAAATTCATTTCTTAGATTTGAGGTGCATACATAAATAAACGCGATACTACATAGCAATTTAAGGTTTTTGAAACCTTGCTTTTAACCTTTCTTTAAACCTTTCTTTTGTATGCAAAATTTCATCTCACTCGAATGATAGGAAGTGGGTGAAAATTCATTTCTTAGATTTGGGGTGAATACATAAATAAACGACATACTAATAACAATTTAAGGTTTTTGAAACCTTTCTTTTAACCTATGAATGTAAAGAGAGTCTGAAAGACTTTTAAAAAGTTAAAAAGCACTTTTTCAAAACATCATAAGTCAAATTTAAATAATGGTATTTTTATTCTGTGAATTTTATTTCAATTATTGAAAAGTCCTTAGGGGAGTGAACTATTCTCAAAACTATAATCATGTTACACAATATCTTACAGAAGGTAACATTTTATATGCCGGAAAAATCATGAATATAGTACATGACAGTTCATAACTTCTATCGACAAATAATAATAATAATAATAATAATAATAAATAAATAAATAAATAAATAAATAATTTAACTAGATTCATTGCAGTAGTCCAATCCCTAAAAGAACTCCTCTAGAGTATTTTGTCAAAGTTTCATAGCGTTTCAGTTATAACATTTGGAGTTAAGATGTTTTGCGATAAAGCAAAACTTTGAAAATCTTATTTTGAGAAAAAGAAAAAACATAATTAAAAACCAGATTTTACCTATTAAATAAAAAATAAGTTTAATAAGTACCTTATTTATTTCAAAATTTGTTATTTACCCTTTTAAATTCATTGTATATGCAGTAACAAATTTTGATGCTTATATGAGTAAAACATTTATGCAAAGAAACATTTACGGTCACTTCCGGTTTCAAAAACTTGCGAATGCCTAATATTAAAATGCCTGTAACTCAAGTTCTAAGCAAGATAGAAACAAAATTTAAACTGATTTAGAAAGTTAAGATTTAATACGAAACCAAATATGGAAAATCGAAGATTTGACCGAAAATTGCATTTTAAAAGTAGGCAGGCACCTTAAATGCTAAGACTTTTTATCTTCAGTACCTCCATCTAGTAAAAATGATGTGCAACTTTCGAATTTTTAAAATTGAAATCCACTTTAATTAAAAGAACGCTATCCACTAATTGAAACTATCCACTTTACTTAACAGAGCACAAAACCACCAATTTATTGAACGAGAGTGTGGTGTGTTAACCATTCGGCAATCGGAGTTTGCTAGTTTGTCTCTTGGTTAAGAAGAACATCATCTAGAGTTATTTTAGGTAAATCATGTACACTTATTTAAAATTTTATAATTAAATTAATTTTAACAGGGTATATATATTCCTGAGTATTTATTTAATTCCTTTTACTTTTAAGTAATTAATGTATCGATAATAATTAAGAGTTGGGTTAATTTTAATTTTTAATTGCGTTTTTGACAAAATACATTAATGAGTATAAATTGAATATCAAATTAATGTAAGTACTTAAAACTATATATTCATAATTATTCAGCATTTTTTAAGGAAAGTATTAAATTCATTAGTAATTATTAAGATTTTGCTCTTAATTAAATTTTATTTTGATCGTTATAAATTAGTGGATTGATAATAATTTACTAAGTATAAATTTAAACTCCTTACTCATTGTAGTAAATTAAAATAAATAAATATCTACTTATTTATTACAATTTTCTGATATAAAATTAGTTGAAAAATTTTCTTACATGTACCCAGATAGCAATTTAAGATTTTCGATTTTTTTTTTTTTTTTTTTTTTTTAATCCTATGTATATAAAGTCTGAAAGGATTTTAAAGGGATTTTAGCGAACAAGGCCTAAAATGCTTGTAGAAAGGATTTTAAATTGTGTTTTATATCACATAAATTATTGAGTATAATTTGAATGTGAAATAATAACTTTACAAATAATTTTTATTTATTGTGTATTGCTTTATGAAAATGTATAAATCCATAGAAATTATAGAGATTTTGTCTGTTAATTAAATTTTATTTTGATTGTAATAAATTAGTAGATTGATAAAAATTCATTAAGTAGAAATTTAAACACTTTACTCATTACAGTAAATTTAAGTACAGATTTATTTATCAGAAATTTTCCTAAATAAAATTAGTTGAAAAATTTCTTACTTTATAAATTACTGAACGAACTACCGATCTTGTTCATGTTATTAATAAGGCACACTGTCAATGCTAGCGAACGAATTTATTGCCTGCGCACACTTATTAACTGAAGGATGCAGTCTCATGGCTTATTCATCGTTTTTCTTGTGGTACTCCCGAAAACATTAAATATGAATATTTTTTCGTACGCCTTGTTACTATTGGGAGCAAAATTATGTGAACGCAGCAACAATTCCTATATATATATATTTAAAAAAAAAAAGTGCACTTAGTACTGTTTTGTTAAATAATTCCTTGTCGAATCATGTTCTTAGACTGACTAAGACATGGCTCGACAAGGTTTATTTTAAAAAAGCAGTATTAAGTGTACTTATATATATATATATATATATATATGAATTATTGCTAGAGCTCGAATAATTTTGCAGAGGAATGTAATGAGATAATTTTAAAAAGATTTTCAGTACAATCCATTGCAAAGCAAAATTGACCTTTTTTTTCTTTTTTCTTTTCTTTTTCTTTTTTTTTTTTTTTTTTTTTTTTATAGAAATTCTATAAACATCAAACATAAAGTACTTTCGTACGATATGTCAAGATGTAAATTTCGTAAATATTTTCAGTACACTACATTGAAAGTCATTACTGTTCCTTTTTCGTAACTTTGCGTGCTACCTGGGGAGCTAAATAAAAGTGTGTAATGTCAGGTGCCTTTCTTAGTTTAATTTTTTATCTCTATTTGATATTTTACCAGTATGCGGTATTTGTCACTGGTGTATATATACTAGACATGCTAACTATGCAAGTTTATCCATAATGGTATTAAGCCCCGCCTTTTTTTACACTAAAATAGTTGCAGAGCAATAGTCTTCTTATTTAATCATGCGGACATATTGCTGAATATTACTCTAAAACTTTTCTGGTGTGAAAAATAGGCGGGGGCCTATTACCATTACGAATAAACTAGCATAGGTAGCAGGCCTAATATTCACCAATGGTACTTAAAAGAAGAAAAAGTAATACATAAAATCATTATTTAAAGCAATGCACTATTTTAGAGGAAACCCTAAAAGCGAGATTCAATACGAATTAATTCATGACCGGTCAACAATGTTAAAAAAGGGTGAGGTCAGAGACTTGACAACATAAATGTTAAAGTTCTTTAACCAATAAATATTTGCATTATCCTGCATAATGATGCCAATGTTTACTGGGAAAAAGCGTACTCCCATTTTAATATTTTTTAACACATAAATGTTTTTTAGTGAAATTATGCGTATCTTCTTTAATATGTTATTTAGTATTTTAAGCACGTGGATTCACCCGTTTTGTTAAGAAATGAATTTATTACAAATATTGTTATTTAACCATTTGTGGGGCAAGATAATTACACTCATTTAATTTGATAATTCATAGAATTTACAAATAAGGTTAAAACAAAATAAATGAAGTTTTTCTTTAAACTTATACAAGTGAGACTTTGTTCAAAGTTTCTGGGATGAATTTTGAAGTTATTAATAAAACATTTCTGATAATATAATGTATCTTGTAAGGGTCTTCGCAAATTTTAAAAATCACAATTTTTACTTCAGATTACAATTCTACTTTTTATGCAAACACGAATATTTATAATATACACATTTTGTTTTAAATTTTATCAAAAACAGATAACATGCAAACGCGATATTAAAAATGAAAAAGTTTCGTTCAAACTTTAATTATTGAAATGTGTATTAGTGATTATAAATTTATAAAAATTTGGGTTTAAAAACCCGTAATATTTTACTTTGTCTTCTTATTATCCTTGTTTGTATTTTTTATTCAAAATGATTATTAGTATATTTAACATCTTAGTAACTGACACGCAAAAAAAAATTATCTTTTCGTTATCCTTTCAATGCTATGTAGCGTAGGTGCCCCAGTGATTGGCATGCTCCAGTAATTGGCATCTATCCCGAAAAAAAAAAATAAATAATAAAAGCATATATTTTACATATACGAATTTTAATATTTTACGTCAAACACTGGAGCATAGGGTGCGAATAACTGGTAAAATTAATAACTAGCACTTTCAAACACTGGAACATGTGGGTCAAATTACTGATAAAATGAAAAACTGGCAGTGTCAATTACTGGAACATTGAGTGGGTGTCAAACAAAAATTCATAAAAAAAAAAATTGTTATCAAATGTATATATTTTAACATAAATGTGGTTCTGAATGTCATTCATACCATATGTACAAACTTAAGATTTCTAAAAATATTTTCTGATGACTAGAACATTAAAAAAAATCAGAGATTGCTCTAAAAGTGTTAATAACTGGTGCGCTTACCCTATTCGTATTTTTTGTACAGAGATAAAAATTTTCAAATCAAGGGAAACTATGAATATGGACTTCTCAAATATCAAACAATAAAAAAAAATATTACAGAATTTGTGTTCAATTATTTTATTTATCACTAGTTATCGTTGGATATCCCAAAACATGATGCTTAAAAATCTAGCAAATAATCTGTGTTTATAGAACAAAATAAAATAATTCATTTTTATCTTAACCTAACATACAATTTAACATATAATTTTAAATCATCTCAATATTAGCAGAAACGTAAAACAATATAAAATTTATGAAGCAAAGAAAACAAGCGTAACTTTATTTTTACTGCCATTTACTGTTTTGCCAGTTATTAACAGAATGGCGAAATATCTTAGAGTGTTGGAGAGACATATCATAACAACTGTGAATTTAAATGTTAGTAAAATTTATATTAAGTAATTTACATGATTTTCGTATATTTAATAAATGAACTTTTCCTTTATTTCAAAATTTTACTAACTGTTTACTAAATAATAAGTACTAGATTTTGCTTTTAATTGGTTAACAGCCAAATAATTGTTATTTTACAGTGCAATTACCTCGCAATAGAAACGTAATGATGTATTTCGAAACAGGCACTTTTCTCATTAGTATACACCTAATTCTAAATATACTTCGAAACAATCGATTCATATTAAGGGCAAACATTCACAAATGCTTAAATTAACTAAATTAGACCAGACTGTTCTAATGTATTTAATAAACATATAACAAACCATATTCCGCATTTGCATTATAATAACTGCATTATTGTTCTAAATCTCGGTATATTAACTGTACATCAGTACTGTACATTGCTTCTTAAATAAGGAATATTTAAAAAAATTGTATAAACAATTATTTGCATACAAACTTGAGATATTTTTATTTAAAATAATATTTTAATGCAGACATATTTATTTTCGATTACAAAAATCCTTTTTAACCTATATATATATATATATATATATATACGTACAAAGAAAAAGTTCCTGATATTCCCACCCTCTCTCTCTCTATGAGAGTGTTAACTTTTAATTAACAAGAATTTTCTAATCCCACATTATCTTGAAGAATACACACAGAATTTTATTAATTTATGAAATAAGTAATTTTCATTAATGTGCATGTTACAAATTACGTTTTTTTTATAAGTGATGTTCTTTTTCTTGTTTATATTCGTTTTATAGTTTTTGTTGTCTATAATAAAAACTCTTCTCACAACTGAGTGCATTTTTATGTATTTTCTTATACTTAGTGTGTAGAATATTAAAACACAATTGATTTGAAAAAATTATGTGATGTATTTCTATACATAGTAAATAGTAATTCTATATGCGCCCGTATGTGTGTTGATGGGTTTGTAGACATATTAGTTTTAAGAAAACTTATATTACCAGAAAGAACTAATACGCAAGTTAAAAATATGTTATTTTTAACGGAATTTTTTTCTTGCTCGTTTTTGTTTCATGTACACTAGTTTCTTAAAAATGAGCTAAATTGTCTCAAACTAGTTCCGAAAACTATATACTTACATTTGAAAACCCATGTACGCATTCTTGAGTATATTGACATGTCAAACATGTGGATATTGGGATTCTTATTTGTTAATCTCATTTTTGAGCATGTTAGTATACTAAAAATGAGTGTAAATAAAATTAAAATAATAAATGAGTGTTTTCAAATGTAAGTATATATTGTTTCGGAACTATTTTGAGACAATTTAACTCATTTTTAAGAAACTATTTTTTTACAGTGTAGTTTTTGTAGCACACAATAAAATCTTCTCTCACAACTGATTATATTTTTACGGTATTTCTCATGCTTAGTGTGTAAACTATTACAACTTAATTATAACTAAATAATTCTGTCATATATCCCTATGTATAGTAAATAGTACGTCTACATGTGTCTGTGCACGTGTTGATTGCTTTTTAAGAAAACGGCTGAACACAGATGAGCTACAAAATTTCGCATGGAGGTTCTTTTTCACCTCTACTGCTGCAAATCAAAACTCGATTTTTGATTTCGATTTTTTTTTTAATTAACTAAAATATGAATATAAAAACTTTCATTAATTTTTAAATTAACTTTAAAGCATATTAAGCTAATGCATAAAAGGTTTGGGTATTCATTTTGTTTTCGACATAAATGGAAATACATTTATTTACATGTGATTTATAAGAAATGTGAAAAACTAAATTTCCTTACGTATGTAACAAAACTGACATCATTATAACCTGAAAAATTTTACGCATATTAATAAAATTGAACTTCACGTGTAAATAATTATCTCTGTTTATGTGGAAAAAAAAATTAAGAATGTGTATTTAGAATTTGTATTTTGTTGAGATTGTACATTAAGTGAAGTATTTTACTGCTTTCTGTTTATTCTATAATATTTTTTTCTCAATTTTAATGTTTAAATAAATTTGACAATGAGACGTAATAGTCTTATAAATATTTAATCCTACTTTTAGTGTTTATAATTAATTAAATAAATAAAAATAAAATATTTAAAATGGGAACTGTTATGCCAACGTTACATATTTAAATATCACCGCTCACAGTATATTATATTTATATATTTGACGTGAAACTGCTGTTACTTGATGGTTGACCGGATAATACCTAAAAGGAAAAAAAAAAAAAAAAAAAGCCTTACATTTAATCGCTGATAATTATGGAAATAATATTTTGCTGTAATGAACATTTATGTCACGTTTAAATTATAAACATTTCAATCTATCCAAAAGTGGTTTTCTAAACACGCGATAATGGGTCTCGAATAATCATCTAAATTGAAATATCCAGGTAAGGGGCAAATGCAACTTGTTGGGACCCTGGAAGTGACATAGAGCGGGAAGGACAAACCCTGCCAAAGGTAACGGGTATCCCCGATGCGAAGTTGTGAGCTATTTGATAGGGATATTTTATATATGTATATATATATTTTTTAAATAAAGTGATATATAATATATAACGATTACTTTTACTTTCAGAACTCTATTGTAAGGAAAGTATTGTAAATATGTCGAAAATTCGAATTTGATATTTTGGTGTTTATAGACGTTTTGAGGTTCCCGAAATTCATATTTACTACTTTCATGATGATGTATGTGTGTCTGTATGTGTGTATGCATGAGCGTATATATGTGAGTGAACACGCCAATGTCAGCCAAAACCCTTTTTCGAATAAGCTGAAAGTTGGTATATAAGTTGTAGGCCACCATAGCACGAAACCTATTGATTTTGGTGTTATTATTATTAATATTATTATTATTTTAACAGCGACACAAAAAAACTCTGTATCATTATGATCTATGGGCCAAAATTTGTTAAAGTGCGATAGCATCTAAATGCTTTATTCGACTGAGCTGAAAATTTATATACATGTTACGAGTCACCGTCGAAAAAATTGTATAAATTTTGGTGAATCTAGCGTTCATAGTTTTTTGACACGGACACAAAGAAAAATTCTTTATCGTTATGGTCTGTATGGGACCAAATTCTTTAATCTGCGGTAGCTTCTAAGCACCTTATTCAAACTTATTAAATTAAGATGAAAAGTGCGCTAAAAATCGCGAACTGAAGATTCAAACCAAAAAACGCATTATTATAATGACATGGGAGTTAGTATTTCGTGGGAAAAAAACTCCAAAAATCTCCGATAGGGATATTTATGGCACTGCTGTCACGTAGTAAACCGAGAATTAGCATAAAACAGAGCAAAATTCAAATTTATGCTTGAATACATGACAAAAGAGTCAGGAATTTTGGATGCAAAAACATGTAGACAGATTTGAAAAATATTCTCAGTGAATCTGAATTGCGCCAGCTCAAGTGAAAGTGCAACTTACCAGAACTCGCGTATTTTTTATGAAATTTTCAAAAGTTTATTGTGATTGAATCACAAACTGGAGTATGTTAAAGTGCAACATATCACAGACAGTGAGGAATATACCTTGTAACATACTATGCAGAGAATACACGATGCAGTCTCTATGAACGGCATTGAATGCGATGGAATTCCTCGCTAGAGAAGTGAATATAGTGAATAAAGCTTACATTTCATTGTAATTTTTTATGTTTTTTTTTTTTTTTTTTTTTTTTTTTTTTTTTGTAACACTTTATACATTTTAGAGAGCCATAAATTCCCATATCGGTGATTTTTGGAACTAAATTTTTATCACGGAATCCTACTTCCCATGTCAACATTAGTCTCCATACCAAGTTTCGTGGTATTCCGTCTGTTAAATTGGGCTACAAGTAGCTCTTAATAGTGTCAGTTAAACAAAATTCCCTTGCACCGTAAATTTCTGTACAGTATTCTATAGAAACGGCGGTTTACTGTAACGCTATTGACAAACTCTCAAGCTTGGAATCAGAGGATTGCAAGTCTGATTATCGAACCGGCCAAAGATCGCCATGAAAATGAATGAATTAATATTTCGCTGTAATGAGCATTTATGTCATGTTTTATTCACAAACATCTTAATTTATGCAAAAGTGGTTCTCTAAACACGCAATACTTGGTGTCACCAAAACATGAAGCAAAAACTAAAATATGCAGTAAATCTTGAGATATAGTGATCTGTAAAATTGCACACGCCAGAAGCACGTAAAATTCGTTGTCGCTTTAACGTTACCAATTTCTGTAAAATTCTCACCAGTGGAGTTACCGAGATAGAGATATAACTATCATGTACTCGGAGAATAAGATATTATGATAACATGTTTTCGTAACAATTTAAATTTTAATGCCAGACTGTCTCCAACTGCCTACTAGACAGATCTAGTGCGACATTAATTAACCCAACCCAACGCTAAAGTAAATGCAAAAAAATTCTATAATTTATTTTTCTGATATATATATATATATATATATATATATTATTTTGTGACTGATGGGATATTTTATGGAATGACCAGTGTTTTTCATTACTAGTTGAGTTTTATCAGATAAAATTTTGCTCTAGATTTGTTTGAGTTTTCTTCCTCTTTAAGAAATACGCATTCGGGTAAAACAGTATTGTACTTTACACGATTTTTTTTCAACTATATTATTCAATTAAAAACGTTTAACTTAAACGTTAAAAATAAAATTTTTCTTCCAATTATTACATATTTGATAAGTTTTATTCCACAAGATTCATTATTTTTATTTTTTATTTATTTAATTTTATTTTACGTATTATTTTTACTTTACTGCAAGACAAAAATACTTCAATACTATAATAGCAATATTAAAAAATATATATATGAATAACATTTTTATTTCTTATTCACCTATATGTTATGTATAGTTTATTTTATCCAATATTTTCCTTTGAGTTTGTCTTTCATTTAATTACTTGCGACATTTTCATTAATTTTTCAGTGTGAATGCGAGCTGAAAATTAAATGTCGATGAGAATGAATGAATTTTTAGTTTATTTTGAAACATTTTAATTAAAAAGGGATGATTTGTCTTTTTCTGTAATGCAAAATGAAAAGCTCTCAAAAGACTAATTTAGAAAGAAACATATTTCATTTAAATAAACACCAAAACAAATTATAAGCCTCTGTCAAATAAATACATTTTTAAAATATATTTAATATTCTTTGAGGAGAATTCGTGTATCTAAATATAAAGTTTTTATTATTATTATTTTTGCAAAACGAAGGCGTTAACTAATGTAGTGTATTAAAATACTCAACAATATATGAACGTTACAGTTTATAAATTATGGATGAACTATCTGTATCACAATTTTGCAATGTGACATATTTCATATTTGAAATGATAAACTTTTTATAGATATGTTCTTTATGTTTGATAAAGTAGAAATGTAAGTATATTTTATAATTGATAAAATTTCCAGAAGAAATTGAATTAAGGTGGAGCACTTTCAATCTATGTATGACTTACATAGATGCATTTATTCTAAAAATATACCGAAATACTCTTATAAAACTTAAAAAATTATGCAGATTAACAATTTGCCATTTTCTTTTTCTGAAAAAGTATCAATCTGTTAATATAGAGATATATATGGAAGGTTGGGTTTTAATAATATGTCTCTCTGCATGTTTAAATGAAATAATATGTCAATAATACATTCGACATACAATCTTAAGATTCGACAACATAATAGCAATTTGCCGACATTTTGGAAAGAAGTATATACTGGATTCAGAAAATGAATAACGGATCTCAATAACTTTTTTTCTCTTGTACTATTGAGAGAAATCTGTGATATCTACCCCTTTGGTGACTTTTATATTTTTGTCACTATTTACCAATGAACATTTGAGCATAATTCCCCTTTAAAAAACATGTTTTCTGTTACTTTTATTGCCTATAAATTTAACTTTATGCATTTTTCAGTTATTTTTTGGACAATATAAAATGTTATACACGTATTTCTAACGTATGGCTAGGTTTAAAATGGCGCTTGCAAAAGTAAAAATTCGAATATTTAAAATGCACTTTTTCTATAATATAATCTATTTAGATAAATTGAAAATAAATAACTTATGTGAGTATTGTAAATATTTTATTATTATTTTATCATCATCATTGTTGTTTACAGTATTTAATAATTTATCTAAATTTTTAACACACGGCTAGAGTTTATATAAGTATCATGATTGCAGGAATGGAGTCCTTAGTGAAAAATGTCCGAGCTACTTTAACGCCAAATTTTAATGAAGAATTACCGCTGAACAATATCCATGAGGAAATAACAATAAATTTAAAATTAATCTCCCTGTTCCAGAAAACTCTTTATTCGTTGAAGCTCAAATAAAATATGTATTACAATATTCCCTTTGTAAAAAGAGCATCCGTATGTTACTAGCATATCAAAGACTTTAAAAGCGAATACTTTTTTAGAAAAATACTAAAAATATGTTCATATCAGATTACCGAAACCTCTAAAAATAGTCAAGTTCATTCTGGTTCTGAAAATGTATTAAAAGCATCACAGAACTCTCAACTAAAGGTAAAATCTAAAAATTTCAAAATGCATGCAAGCAACAAATTCAAGAATTAGAAAGTATCATTAAAAAAAGAAAAAGAAAACACTCTATAGCTTTGAAAATAAGATATAGACTAAGACTCATTTCGCTTAAATTGAATATTTGCATAATATTTCTAAAGTTTCAATTATTTATAGATGTTCTATACTAATATTTTTTTTCTCTCGGAGATTGCAATCTTTCATTTACTTTCTTATTTCTTTTAACATTTGTTTACTTTTACACCAAGCATGGAATTTTGTTTTTCCTGGTGACTGTGGCATCAAACACTGAAATAAGAAACCAACAGAAGAAACTATTTGCATGTTGGCAAACAGAGTACCTTTATTAATGCTATGTCTTTAATTAATAATTTCGTTAATTAAGGCGATATAAATTTCAGACTAAGATAAACATGTTTCTTGAATTATTGTGCAAACATCGCTTTCTCTTGCATCGTTGAGAACCCTTTCGTTCGGAAGGAGACAAGGTTGCAGTCACACAAAATGAACAGTGACGGCAGTAACTTTTTTAAATACAGAAATTTAAATGACAAAAGAAAGTATATAAATGAAATAATTTCGTTTAAACTCTTATAATGATCAAATGGAATGCAATTTATCCTCAAAATATTAATAAAATTATTATTCCACAATTTTATATCACACGACCTATTCTATTCGTTTCATTAATTATGCGTTTTTACTATAGTAAAATTTGATTTTTCGGAAATGCAATTCTTCTGATTCATTATTAAAACAAAATTAAATATGAAACTTAATGAAATATATATTTATAAACAAACAACAAATAACGCCGCCAATATTACCTAAAATAATATTAATAAACAGGAGAAGTATGAATTTGTTTAGATATTCATAATTTTGAATTTTCTCATAATTTAGATCTAAGAAAAACGATAAATAATTTGTAGTAGTAAAGAGAGAAATAAACAAAGACATACGAATTACTTTATTTTATGTACCTCTGACATTATTACACATTTGTATTTTCATCAAAAGATAAGGTTAATTATTCCTTGCAACATTTGCGCAACGAAAATGGAGTGTGCCATAAAGAAAGCGTCTAGTAATTTTTTTTTCTTCTGTGAACGTCAGGTTTACTAGAAAACATGAGAGTAAAAGAAGAAAATTGTTATTAATGACACAGTAACATTCTAGCGTAATCGTCTTTTATTAAAGAGCACTGAGAAAGAATGGGGACGTCTTATCTTGTCGCATGCACAAAATTTTTTGAAAAAAAAAAAAAAAAATGATAATGTTCCAGGTTACAACGGTTGAATTTAAAATTGAATTATTTTTCTCGTGTTAGCTAGCGCAATAATAATAATAATAATAATAATAATAATAATTCTGATTTTAAGCTATTCGTCTCATCTATATAATATTTCTCTTACATAGACCAGTTACGATTATATATTGCAGAAACGATACGATAGTGACTATAAAATACGCGAGGATTAAAAACATAATATACAAAAGATATGATTTGGTTTAAATATCATTAGCGTTTCATCGCACACACACACAATAATGATAATAATAATAATAATAATAATAATAATTTTGCTTCTTGTGAATTAAAATTTTAATTGGATGGTGAAATTGGTATAAGACTTCTAAGTTTCAAATCGTAAAGGTTAAAGAAAAAAAAAAGGAAGAAAGAAACTGTGAAAATTTCGCATGGGTGTGCTAGTTTTAAATATATTTTAAAATATAAATTTATGCAAATGCTGTTTAAACGTATTTTTTTTTATTTTTCAAATTCATGATGTTGTATATTTTGGTGTTGTTCTATAGAGATTAATACTGGTAACTGTAAGCGTGTCCCAGTCGAATTAACGACAGCCTTAAATATAAAAATATGATGTAATATAAAATTGTATTAAACTAAGGGTTATTCCCAGATATTTTTTCCCAAGAAAGTATGAACTTAATCATTCTAAATAAACATTCCGTAGTCTAATGTTTTTTAATTAACTTCAACACTCAAACAAGTCTTCCAAATTGTATTTAAATAATAGTATGTTACTGTAAGTCGATATTTCGTTTATATGCTATTACTAATAAGATTATAATGATGATAAACAAATATATCATAATATATCATAAATGCGGTTAAAAAAAGTTATGTTATTTCAAATACTTTAATCCTAAAAATAGAAAACTATGAGTATAATAAATATTGCAAGAAAAATAATTTCATTGTACATTTGACCATAAATACTCTACTTTGTTGGTGGTTATATTTGTTTACAAAACATAAACAGAAATAATGGGACAGAAAAGCATTCCATTATACTTCAAGAACATTTGTTCTTGTGAAACAGTTACAAACCAAGTTATCATTTTTTTTTTTAGTATTTTACAAGGTTAGTTAGTCATGAACATTTTTATATAAGCCTCGCTATAATAGCATATGCTAGTTCTAGAAATTATCTTTTATTTTCAATGCAGTTAGAGTGTTATCATGTTTTACATAAAAGGATTGAATAACTAGCTGTATAGGAAATATACAAAAGAATATAGGTTTACAAAGATTTTCTTGCTATTAAAAATCTAAAGTAACAGTTGCTGTACTTACTTAGGTTAACTGAATTTTACTGTGGAAAACTCTATTATGTGTTGATAAATAGTTACAGTTTTCTGCAAATATGTATCTAAAGAAGTACAATAAAAACAAGCTGAAGTACAATTAAAACTAGCTAATTGACTATAAAATATAATAAGGAAGCATAGTGAAATTAAGGACTACTTAAATAGAAATATAGTAAATGCAAATTTAAAAAGAAAAAAAAAAAAGTTATTTAGAGTATTGTTGAAAGTTTAATTAAAGTATTATTATTTATTTAGTTTTTAAATTACATTCATTTATCATATAAAAAACATATGTTTTAACTATGCATTGAACAACAAATAAACAAACACATATGTTAGTTAAAAACCTTTCTTAAATTAGAAAAAGAAAAACACTTTTCGTATTCTACTACCTGAAATTTACGGTTTAATTAAACTATCAAAAAAAATTAACATTACTTTAACGATTTTTATATTTATATTACAAACTAATTATTTGCAATCAACATAACTACAGCCAAAAGTTAAAAAAAAAAAAAAAAAAAAAAAAAAAAAAAAAAAAAAAAACTTTTGCAAGATAGAAGACACCACGCAACATAATGTTAAAAAAATGTTAAAATTTCTTATACCAGCTCCAGTTGCTTTCAGTGGTTGAGCGGAGAAGCAACCAGCAGCAAAGAACCATGACTGTCAAAATAAGTATTCAGTCAAGTAGAACATTTGCATTGCGGCATAAATTAAGAAAACATAAAACTATAAAAAATATGCTTAATCACTTCGTACGGCAAAGTATTTATAGTGTACTTTTTCCCTAAATTATTTCCAGTATGAATTAAATATTATGTAATACACTTATGCCCTAAATGACTGACATTATGAGGACAAATTTTTCTAAGAATAGATACTTCCAGGAATAAACTGCTTCTCTGTGAATCCGCCTGAAAAAATCTGAAATCTAGTAATTAATAATTTCTTATGTTAATGTATTTAATGATGTATTTATTAGAATTTTCTTGTAGAGGGTGCTGTTAAAGACTGAAACAGACCACCCACGTTCCCATCATACTTCCGCTTCGATACATTTACTTTATGCTAATTATTTTCTTACCAGGAAACTATCCCTTACTGTAATAATGAAAAATATTCCAAACAAGCTTCAATCGAAAGTTCATATAAACATGTTTTTTGACGCTTAAAATTATTGCCCTAGTCAGTCCGTTTTCGAGTTATAAGTTCTGTAAGTTCGCTAACAATTGGCGCAACTTGGCCTGAAACGATAAAACCACGCCTTACTGAAATAATGAATGAAATGAAAAATAAGCAGTAATCGAAAGAACATAGACAGATGTGTTGTTTGATACATAAATTAGTTGTCCATTTCTGATTTGAAATATACTCTCTGGCTGCAATAGATTGATCCCCGGTTGGCAAAGTGCCAGGACGATTCAACTCATGCGATAGGGGAGATAGCAAAGGAAGAGAGAGAAGAAATTATCCTATTACTCTTGTTTCGTTTGCTATGCGTTGAATCATCGATACTACGGACATTCCTATTTTATAAATGGACCAGCCCTTTTCACCCATGCGCAGATGACGCCAGGGATCTTCCTTCTGCGGTTTATCAGTATTCTATCGAGGTTTAATGTTTGAAAATTCGCTAACGTAGAATTTAAAATTTTATAAAAGTGATAGTTATGACATGTTTTATCAGGACTCTTTCCACTCCTTTCTAATTACTACATATTTACCCAACTTAATATAGATTTCTTGGAAACAAGCTCATGAGGATAAATAGTTTATACATCGAAAATCACATTAGATTAAATCAAGTTAGATTTGCCCTCTCCAATAAACATCGTTAAAATCATTTCTATTACAATTTCTATTTCTATTGGAATGGTTTCCTAATTCATTGTATTTCTTGAGGCTTTTTTTTTTTTTTTTTTTTTTTTTTTTTTTTTTGTTACCGTTTTGATTTTTCATGCAATTTTTATACGCTGTGTTTCTACATATTCAGAAATGAGAATTTTTTTGAGAAAAAATATCAGTCAAAGTAAGTTTTTATTATTTCTTAATAGTTGAAATAGATTAAATTTAATGTCAGGACTACGTAAGAGGGCAATTGGCGACTATCTGAGATTCAAACCTAAGAGTGGTCCGGACACCTGCTATCCCAGTTTTGATCCTTCGAGGGGGTTCAAATAGCTAGCGAAAAACTTATAGGGCGAACTGGATACATGCATTAAAATATCTGTTTTTATAACACTTTTACGTGGACAGAAACAGAAGCACATATCTAAAATCTTTTATTAAATAAATTTTCATCATTGCTTTTCACTTTACTAAAATTTTAGAATATTTTAATTACACGAGATATTATAAAATTCTGAAAAAAATTTCATAAAAAGAAAATGTGAAAAAAATAATAATAAACAGCATTTTTATGATTTAAAGTTGAACTCTTCTGAAAACAGAAAATTTACGAAAGTTTTAAAAATGCATAGAATATTTTTTTAAGTAAAAGCAAAGCTTATCTATTTCTCTCAATGGCAATACGCATGAAAATAATTCTGTACGCAAGCGAAGTGATCACGTAAGCTAATGTCAGTGGCTACACGCACCTTGCTAATGTAAACGGCAGTGGAAGAAATTTCAATAATTTATTTTAATAATTTATTTATATTAATAATTTTCAGGCGCTTTCAACTCCTGAGTTACATACTTTGAAGTACCATTTAAAATATCCATTTAGTACTTGAATTGATTTTATGTTCTAAATGAGTTTATTTATTTATTTAATTAATTAATTTATTTTTTATTTTATTTTTATTTTTATTTTTTATTTTTTATTTTATTTTATTTTTTTTTTGGGGGGGGGGGATTAAAATTGAAATCGGAAATATCTTTATACGTAAACAAATCAACGAGAATTTTTATTATGCCTAAATAAACTTGAATAGATGTTTAGATTGACGTACTTCTATATATTGTTGCCGTATGATTCATTATTTCACATCTGCATTTTTAGAAAAAGCGAATTATTATTATATTCGATATCGGAGAAGCGAAGTGATCACGTAAGCTAATGTCAGTGGCTACACGAACCTTGCTAATGTAAACGGCAGTGGAAGAAATTTCAATAATTTATTTTAATAATTTATTTATATTAATAATTTTCAGGCGCTTTCAACTCCTGAGTTAGATACTTTGAAGTACCATTTAAAATATCCATTTAGTACTTGAATTGATTTTATGTTCTAAATGAGTTTATTTATTTATTTAATTAATTAATTTATTTTTTATTTTATTTTTATTTTTATTTTTTTATTTTTTATTTATTTATTTATTTATTTTTTTTTTTGGGGGGGGGGGATTAAAATTGAAATCGGAAATATCTTTATACGTAAACAAATCAACGAGAATTTTTATTATGCCTAAATAAACTTGAATAGATGTTTAGATTGACGTACTTCTATATATTGTTGCCGTATGATTCATTATTTCACATCTGCATTTTTAGAAAAAGCGAATTATTATTATATTCGATATCCGTCGACCTTGTCGGAAAAAAAAAATCACCAAATTATCTGGCGAACATATTTAATGACTTTCAATAAACATGGTTATTCTAACAACGCTAAAATAGAGCTTTAATATTAAAAGACCAATCAATAATATGAAACAATATTTCGTACAATGTATATTACGAAAATATAGAAGTGCATGTATATTTTCGTATTACGTTTTTGATCGCCAAATACAAAAAACACCATGGACGACAGATATCAAATCAATGCCTATTTTGTTTCTAGAGTTTTGAAATTGAAAACTAAAATTTTATCAATTTGACATCAAAATAACTCAATCTAACACAAGTGCATGATAACTAATTTATAATTATACCCAAATATGAAAATTGAAATCAGGAAATAATATTCCTTAATTTTTAAGAATTTCTTACAAATAATCTAATGGATGATTAACAAGAGATATTTTTTCCTTATCCCCACCGACTGTCTGTGACGTCAAACTTCACTTGCGTATTGACAATACATCGTATTGTGATGTCACAGAATTTAAGATGTCACACAAATAAAAGAAAAAAAAAAGAAAAACAAAACAAAACGTCCTACGACAGTTATTAAATTTCGCTTAACGTAATATGAATTGAAATAAATAACTCAAGAAATACCTTTAAAAAGGAATTTTTCAAATGAAAATAATATTGAAACCATATTTTCCTATAATCTGCTAAAAATTTAATATACCTGACATATTTAAGCACTTCTTATAAACTTGGATAATTAAATGAATAATAAAATTAAATGAATAATAATTTGTTAAAAATTCGCAATCTAAAAAGTGCCCCAAGGTTCCCCACATACTTCTAATGTTTACTTTATAATATATATATATGCATTAGTTTCCCCAAAAAATAGATTTATTTTTTATTATTGACACATAAAACGTTTCTATAGACCTTATTGTTAAAAATATAATTTTTGATTCTTATATAATTAAAAAAAAATAAGCATCGAAAATATTTTAACATGACAAAAAGGCAAAAGAATTGTTCAAATCCTAAGAGATTCAATTCAATTGAAAAGAACTGAAGAAAAGAAAAAAAAATGCCACCTCGAAGTAAAATCGCTTTTATTTCGATTAATTTTCTTCGACGTCAAATCTAAACACACGCTCTGGGGCAACTGTTGACTGTATAGAAATGAAAGCCGTGTTGCACGTGAGGAGGAAAAAGAAAAATTATGTGCATCCAAGCAAACGGGCGGAGAAAAAAAAGGAGGATTAAAAAAGAGAGAGAATTTCTTTTGAAATTACTTTTTTTCCTTATTGATTTTTCAACTACTTCTTAGCAATTAAAATCATTATTAATAGCAAAAATATATTAAATATAGCGAAAGATATGTATTAAAAATGATGAAAGATTTTAGTAGTAAACGGTATATGATGTCTCAATAAATTAAGAATAGATTACTGTCGTTTATAAATTACAAAGATATTTTAAAATAAATTAAGAAAATATTCTTTTCAGAATTAT
The DNA here is from genome assembly GCA_963930645.1 of Salticus scenicus. Classification (NCBI taxonomy): domain Eukaryota; kingdom Metazoa; phylum Arthropoda; class Arachnida; order Araneae; family Salticidae; genus Salticus; species Salticus scenicus. The sequence goes on from OZ005650.1 coordinate 174,542,687, forward strand.
TTATATATATATATATAGGGTGGCCGTAATTAAACAGTTCTCAGAGTGTTCTGCAACACGATCTAATTGCAAGAATAGCTCCAAATTTTGTGGGAAGATTAAAGAAGAAGAGAGACGAAAGTTTCCGAAACACAAAAGTTCTAAAATTTACTGCTAGGAGTATATGCGGCACTGTTTTTCTAGCTAACGTTTTTTTTTTTTTTTTTTTCCGCAAATTATACTTAAAAACTGTTGGATGTTCACAATTTTTGAGCACTGCTTTTGTTCCCATTTATTATTTTAAAATTAGAGTCACCGCGCTTAATTTTCCCCACTTTTTTATTTTTTAAAACTCTCGTTTCTGTTTCACAGCGTTAACCAGCATTCTCCTAATGGTGACCTTTAGGACATTTTTTTTTCGGACTATATATGTATATATACATACTAATAAGATGAAAAGTAATCTAGTGTGACACTCACACTAACCTCTCTTACTTTGTTATTAACAAAAACAGATATATGCAGCAAGCTTATCTCAAAGTATGTAAGTCTGTGCTTGTAAATATTGTACCCACGTTAAAACATATAGATTATTATTAAATTTAAAATTTTATTTCAATTTATTTTAAAAATTTTTACATACCATTACACATGTCATTCTTTTACACTTACCCGCCTTTTTCCAAATTTCCATGTGCTTTTCTCATATGATCTTCGGAATAATGAATTTGATCTTTCTTGATTTATTTATTTTTAAGTTATTATAAAACAGACAAAAATACAAACTTCTAAATTTTTATGGGCTTATTGTGAGGATCTGAAAACTTGTAATTATCGTAAATTTTAAAGTCAAAAATTTGGACTCTAAAACAACACATTTTGCATTATACGAGTAAGGGACTTGAATCACCATTCATCGGGAATTCGCTTAGACGTGCTGCTTCATGATATAATTCTCAAATGGCCTTATTCACCGTTAACTTCAACTCCCGGTTCAATGTAAAAACTTGAAAAGCGCGTAAAGGCAGAGTATAGCTTTTCAAGAAAATTTGCCATCTGCTTCTGCCATCTAGCGCCAAAGTTTTCATATAATTTAGGATTGGTCATTTTCAGTTAAAAAATCTGAAAATATCATTGCCCCTAGATGGCAGGTGCAATGCGTCAAACTTTGCTAAGAAGTTCAACCCTGACTTTATACGCTTTTCAAGATTTCGTGTTCAACCGGGAGTTAGAGTTATTGGTGAATACAGCAGTAAAGAACTTTCATCAGTTAACAATACAACTAAATATATTTGCCTAATTTTGTTACCCCTGTGTATTGTCTGTATAATATTTTCGTTTTAGATAGTTTGCTCAAATTAGCACAAAAAGAGAAAATTTACAATCAGCGTACACTGTATTACCATTGGATCATAGTAAAAATGTAATTAAAGCCCCTAATTGTTTAGCTTCTATTTTGGGAGAACGGAAATTCTGTTCATTCTATCTCGCATAAATTTTTGAATTGACACGATATTTGTTTGGTGTTTCAATATAAATTGCTTAATACTTTTTGCTATTAAATTATGCAAACGAAGTGTTTTAAAAGCTAGCGCATACGTACTTAAAATCATTTAGTAAAAATGCTCCCCTTTCTTAAGATATTTAACATTTTTACATTCTATTACAGTATGTTGTAGAATGCCAAATTTTTTAAAAATATCTTTCACTGGGTCTAATATCTTACGTATTATTATTAAAAAATGTAAATTGTTTTTTCAATTAAAAAAATATTATGTCTCCATGAATATAAATAGTGGCCTCATAAAAAATTATACAGGTAATGAGAAAAATCCTCATAATCACATGTTACATCCAAAATGCATTTAAAGCGTTACTTTTTACAGGGTGATTCAAAACATTTTGTTTTTTGTTTAATATTTTATTGGTCTCATTTTCCTCTTCAAGACACGAATTTTGCTTAAATATATTTATAAAATATCTTTCCAAATTTGTAAAGTATCAAGAGAATTCCTTGAGAACTTTTCTAGGAATTTGACAAAACGTCTTCATTCGAAAGTGTTTGAATACTAATTGGTAGAGTGTGTATTTCCTTTTTCTTTTTTTTTTTTTTTTTTTTTAGTGTTTTTTTTTTTTGTTAAAATGCTACGTTCCATTTATATCCATAAATGTTTATCGATTGAAAATGAAAAATATGGGTAAAACCCCTTATCTTTTTGAAAATACTTAAAAATCAGATTTTCTATCGGCGATATATTTCTAAATTTTAATGATATTTGGTTGGAGATTTCTTTTCAGAATTTGTCTATACAATTCGCTAAAGAATTACGAAAAAAATAAAAGTGCTAGCGCAGTCAAACATTAATTAGAAAAAATGGTAATATTTCTTTAGATATTAGATATTTTTAGATTCCAATTGCTATATGTTGTGTCTAATGTGGTATGTTAAAGTTTCTAAAATTGGCATTAATTTAGTTTTAAAATCCTACATGTTTTAAATGAAAAAGCTACAAAAAATGTTCACATTATTAAAGAAACCTTTATATCTTTGTTAATATATGTGCATTTCTCAAATAAATTTATATCTATAATTAAAAGAAGGTGCATTATCATTTACTATAGTTAAAACTCACTTCATAAATTATTTTCTTAAAGGCGATCCCAAAGATTACATATACTTTATTAATTTATGACTGATCCTTCCTCGGACTTCAGAAGCAAACCTTTCGCTGTAATATATGTGGTAACATATTCTTTTTATCCATAAAGTTTAAAGAGCATTCAAAAAGTATTTGTTTATATATTAATAAACTAGATAGCTTAGCTATTGTCATCCGTCCTTAGGTTTTGCCCACCAATGTATTGTACGCATAGCTAAGTTACTTTAAATTGCCTTTGCTAAATGTCTGTTATTTCTCGAACAAAATACAAATTTAAAATACGTCAACCTGCATTTGTTTAAAATAATTATGACACTTATTATATATATATATATATAATATATATATATAATATATATATAATATATATATATATATATATATAAGAAATTATAATATATGTTTTTAGTCATATTACGAAAAAATTAATAAATGTGAAACAATTCATAAGTAACACTTACAGCAAAAACATAAAATAAATCATTTAAACTGTCAAAAAATGCCCCGTATGACTTGAGACATACATATGGGGTTAAAGCATGCTTTTAATTGATCAAAACTCTCCCTCTAAGCAGACAGTTAAAAAAAAAAAAAAAGCCCATATATGGCTAAATTCAATATAAGTAAAATAAAATGAATAAAATAATATGGAACAGACAAAAACTTGTATGGATTAGGCCAGTATATATATATATATATTTATTTATGTGCTAATGAATAAAATTGACGTATTATTTCACTTAATTATTCTTTAGCAGACCAAAAAAAAAAAAAAAAAAAAAAAAGGGAAAATGTTTTGCAATTTTATAGCAATACATTATCTATCAGAAACATAACATTATACGTAAAAAACTAAATCAAAATCATCTCATATCACTAAGTTTATTATAGTAATAGAATGCACAAATGTGTTTCATAAAACAACACAATGAATGGAATATAATCATAATAAATTCTGATTTCTTCCCTACATTTCTTAAGGGAATTTCTAATTTAAATAAATAAAATCCCTTCAGTTTGAATTTATATTATTTTATTTTATTTATTTATTTATTGAGGAACTGAAAACATATTAATTATTGTTTTAACTTTGATTTTCACAAACCTAACTTACCAAAATTTTAATGTGTCTTTTTATTAAATCTGTTATGTTAAATTTTATTTGTATGTACTTTTTTTTTCTTCCTTGACAAACTAATTAAACATGGATAAAATATTTTTGGAGTGAAATATGTTTGCATTTAAAAAAGTATTAAGACACTTTTAAAATAATTAAATTAAAGTTTTAATCAGTACGCGTTATTCAGTGTAAATTTATTTACAATAAAATGTAAAAAGCATTCAATTATATTCAAATTTTAAGTATTGAAATTAAATAAATAAATTAAAAAAAAATAAAAACAGACTTGTAATTTGAATTCCAATTACGGATTTCATATTTTGTCGATTGTCTATTTTCATATAAAACTTAAAATCCCCTAAGTAGAATTATGTATCTTTGGTATTGGAAAAATTTTATCTAAATTTATCAAAGTGATGACAGAATTTTTTCCATAAAAAAATAAATAAATAATAAAATAGATAAATAAGTAAATAAATTTAATTTAAGTAAGTGCTCCAGTGAATGACACTTTTAGAGCAATCTATGATGTTTTTAATGTTCTAGTCATTAGAAATTTTTTTTAGAAATCTTAATTTAATACATATGGCATGAAAGACATTCAGAACCACACATATGTTAAAATATATACATTTGATTATATATATATGTATATTTATGAATTTTTTGTTTTACACCCACTCAATGTTCTAGCAATTGCCACTGCCAGTTTTTCATTTTACCAGTAATTGGCACCGTATGTTCCAGTGTTTCACACAGCTAGTTATTCATTTTACCAGTTATTAGCACCCTATGATCCAGTGTTGGACATAAAATGTTAAAACTCTTATATGTAAAACATATGATTTTGTTAGTTTTCTTATTTATTAATTATTTCGGGATAAATGTCAATTACTGGAGCATGTCAATCACTGGAGCACCTACCTTATTCATATATTTTTATAAATATTTTTTTTATTAAAATTACTTAAATAAATTAATATTCATAAATTATATACAAGTACTAACTAAAAATACGTCTGTGCAATATTTTTAGGATTTGAAAAGGAAACGTTGTATATATATATATATATTTTTTTTTATAAAATTGAATATGAAATACATAAATACTCAAATAACGTACTCCTTCCTTTGGCGTAGATTGAAATAAATTTTGATCAGTTTAACCAAACTAATAACTTTTTTTAAAGTTTTTTTTTCCAGCAAAATTATGGGTTTAACATAGATATTTGAAAAACTTATTTAGAGTCTAATCTAATCTAATAATTTATAATAATAATAATTGTAAAATAATAATAATAATAATAGTAATAATAGTAATGTGTTCAACCCTTTTTCTTTCAAACACAGAAACAGAAATTGTTTACCAATTGTAGCTCTACTTAAAAAAATGTTAAGATTTTATGTAAGTGAATGAACTTTTAAGTTACTCTGTTGAATAAAATACCTCTATTATACCCTAAAAGAAACATTATGCGCTGTCAAAGTGTTTATACACTTCTTTAGAAGACATATTCTCAGGAGTCCATTTAGGTTAAGTTTGAAAATGAAAGTTTCTTTCAAGGAGGATTTTCTAAGTCATTCATATTCGCATTGTCTTGTAAAGTAAACCGAAAAAAAAAAATGTAGTTTAAAGCAAAAATTCTTGAAGCATAAATAATGCTTAAGACACAAGTTTAAAAAACGTAAGTTGTTTTATAAGGGGGAAAAGGGAAAAACAATGAAGTATATACTACTGCTGCGATCCATATTTAAATATTTTAACACCCTAACAACCGCATAATTGTGAAAAAAATTGTTTTAAAATTGCATATTTTTTATTTTAGAAATAACAAATGAATTGTTTCATTTAATATAAACTTATTACTTCTAATCATAAATTATCAGTGGTGAGTAGCTTCTTTTCTAAAAACTGGTAAATGAGATAGATTGGTTAAATTTAAGGGTAGACTCGTTTGCTTAGGCCTCGTTTTCCGTGGTTTTCTCTGAAAGTTGCGTAAATACGGGGTAGCATGCTTTTAAAGAACCCAACCCTAGGCATTCTACACACGGTGGCTACGCTAGGCAGGACTCACGCATAGTCAACTTCGCCCCCTTAACCCCAATACAAACACCAACATCCATTATAATTTCATTATCCTGGTATTCATATTTGGTATGAGTCATTCCATGTCAAACACAGCTAAAAACCTGATTCCTCAGATTTTTGTGAAATTGGGCTCTACTAATTTATTTTCTCTACTGAGAAATGAACGTATACCAATTAATTAGTCCCTATCTGTTTTAGTTTTTGGTATACAGAGTTGCAAAAAGGGGTAAAAAATGCAAATTTCCGAAATTCTTCTACAATAAATGTACCCATATTTTCTTTTATAATTAACTTAAAGATAAAAGATAGTTATCATTAGAAATCTTATAATACAGGTTTTCAAATGATATATCACATGCTTATATTTCAAAAAAATTTCATACTAAAGTCAAACATTGGGGGTGGGGGGACTTGATTGCACCTTATCTCCAGCAAATAAATAGATATCCATAAGTTTTTGCTTTTAAATATATAGCAAGCACAAACAAAAAATAATTTCTGGTATTTTAGAAATTCGGCCAAGAAGAGAGGGGAAAAACATGATTTCCCATTATCCTTTACCTGTACATATATCCCTTTCCGACCCGAAACATTTTTCGTTAAAACGTTACATTCTTCTGTTTTTACAAAGTGAAAGAAAGATATGGACTATAACCGACATTTGTAGATTTAAAATTGTACTTTACACTTTCTGCTAATTAGCTCGATCGTTCATTTCCTGATTTTATTACTTCCAGATGCAAAAATGTAAGTGGATGTCGTGGATGTCTAACCCACATGATCGTATGGCCAGGGTCGCAAAAGGATAAAAGAGTAAATAAACGTCCATGTCAACACGGCTATGTAGCGATCCTGTGTGGGACTGAGTCAAGAAGTTTGGACACAATTATGCTTTTGAAGGAAGCGGCGACCCGTGTCGAGGATTGAATTGAATTAATTGTAATGTTGTTGCCGAATTGTATTTTTTCAGATTTTATATTTGAGGTGATTAATTAAATTATAGTGATCAGTGAAACAGGTACATAAAGAATAGGTTTAAATTTCATAAATATTACACTGAATAAAACTACGTTTAATAATGCATTTTGTCTTACTATGTGATAAAAATAGCTTTCTGTAGTTGAATTCTACAATCAGAACCTGTAAAAATATTTTTTCTTGCAGAGCACTTTTTCTTTTAACAACTTTTTTTATTCTAGATGATATACTCTGAACTTATGTCGTGATTGACTGCATAGGTGGACCTTTAGTTTTTTTTTTTTTTTTCCTACTCTTTTTAATAAAACGAATAAAATTTCATAATAATTTTTTCAGCACAAATTCTGTCAAAAAGAAAAATACAAGTATTTCTGGTTTGGCTGAACTGACAACAAAACAAAGCAAAAAAATAAATAAATAAATAAAATAATATAAAATAGATAAATATGTAAAATTAAATAAATATAATATAATATAATATAATATAAATATAGTAATAATAATAAATCTATACTGATGTTAATTTTGAAATCAGACTAGACGATATAGACTTCAAAACTACAAAAAAAAAAAAAAAAAAAAGAACTTTGAAAAATCCTCAAATGTATTTCAACAGAAAAATTCTGCCGGACGATCTCGTTACTTTTGTGGGAAATGTGAAGAAGTGGGTATGCTCGGAATGTATGGAATCATTTCATTTGTATAACTGCCGAAACGTCAGTGTAGGCCTCCCTGTTGAGATTAAAAATGATTTTGGGTGCCGGATGTGTGTCTATTTGTCAGTTTGTCGCGTGGTAGCGGCCACAAAAATCACGCTATAGACTTACAATTTGTTGCACTTGTTCATGAGCCCAGAGAAATGAGCTATATAGTTTTGGATGCATATTCCATTTGTAGTTCGGACACATGGACACGCCAAAAACTTTCTCTTATCATTACGGCCTACAGGAAGAATCTGTATGTACCGCGATAGCGACCGCAAAAATCACGCTATTGGCTTGCAATTTGGTACACATGTTTATGAATCACACAGAAACAGATGTAAAGTTTTGGGTGTGTATTGCACTTGCAGTTCGTGTACAGGAACACACCAAAATTTTTCTTACCATTACAGTCTAAGGGCAGAATTTGTATGTACCGCCATAGCGGCCACAAAAATCCTCCTATCGACTTGTAAATTGGCGCACACGTTCAAGTTATTTATAGATATAGCTGTATATTTTTTAATGTCTATATTGTTTATGGATTGTGTACAGGGACACGCCAAAATTCTTATCATTGCGGCATATCGGATAAATTTCGTTTAAACGCATTTTAACTGCATTTCTTTGCAATGGAAAAAATTAAAATAGCGTACATTACTGAGATGCTTAAACTTACGTTTTCTTCAGAATTGTGTGCTCTTAGGCTACCTAATTAACGTACAGAACCTTACAAAAAAGCTCAGACAATGCCGCTTAATCATCCAAATTATGTCAAATTTCGAACAATTATTCATGGAAAACGTAGAATAAGCAAGCGTGGAATAAGCTGAATAGTTTTTACTGGTGTGTACAATGTTTATGGTTTCTTTACGGAGACACACAAAAGAATTTCGTGACATTAGAACCTATGGAATTTTTTTTATTTAAGCGCACTTTAATTCGTTTATGCTGCATTGAACTTAAAAGAGTTAACATACATTATAAAGTGCTTAAAATCATGTTTACTCTAAAAAAAGAATATGTACAGACTAAATAATTTATTTACGGAATCACATAAAAGAATTCTGATGATGTACTGCAATCACCCAAATGATGTCAAATTAGGTTGAAATATTAATGAGTTATAATTAATTAAATAGGTATATTCTTTTTTAGTGTATATAATTACTGTGGCTCCATTTCCAGGATACATAAAACAATTTCGTATTATTACGGTCTATAGTCGGTATTTCTTAAAAGTGTATTTTAGCATGGTTACGCCCTTAAATAAAATGAAATTTTATTAGAACTTTAAAAGAATGTTTTTCAGTAGAAATGTGTGTTCATAGAATCGATGATTCATTTACAAGGTTACACAAAATAATTCCGATATGTTAATGCAATCATTTTGCATGAAATTCGGTACAAGTATTTATGAATTACAGGGAATTAATCCAAGACAATCAGTTATTAGGAATACACACACACGCACACACACACACACATATATATATATGTATATATATATATATATATATATATATATATATATATATTCTATGTTTAAATATGAATTTTATGTTTAAATATGATTTTGAAGTTGGTTTTGCTTTTGAATGGGATGTTTAAACACACACAGACACACACACACACACACACACACACATATATATATATATATATTTATATATAAACAGATAGTTATAGAAAGAGAGATACAGCGGGGAGTTGAGAGGGCGAAAGTTACCCTCAGAAACGCTTCGATTTATACAGGAAGGCAATAGAATCAACGCACATATATATATATATATATATATATATATATTATATAATAAGGATTAGATAAAAATGATCTGTTGAATAATAGGTGATGCAAATGTGACGTTGAGGCTCCTGATCTGCAGATCATTAGTATCATCTTGTATTTTTAACGTTCAGCCACTACATATGTGGACTTAATGGTTCTTTTTTTTTTTTTTTGTGTGTGTGTGTGTGTGTGTGCATTTTTTTTTTTTCATTTTTATTGTTTTGATTGTTTTGATTGTTTTGATTGTTCTTATCTTTTTTTTTTAATTCTATCAATATAATATGAATAAATTATAGTCAAAAATAAAATAAAGTAATATTTTGTAACTATAAAAAAATCGTCCCAGAGAAAGGTTCAAAAGCTTAGTTTTTCTTTAATTGCTTGTTGGAAAATAAGACGGGATTCGTAAAACGACTACTTTTAAAAGATGCAATTTTCTGAAATATCAATCTTTTTTATGAGAATATCTATGAGGCAGTAAATATTTTTATTTAGAGAGTCCGTAATTTATTTAAGTTATTTTCACCATTTGGATAGTAATTGATTTTATATATAATTACATTTAATACAAATCTAAACTTATTTCTTACAAAGATATGTAGACGAGTAAGCAATAAAAATTTAATTTCCTGAAAGTTTAAAGAAGCTTTAGTTTAGACCTAAATAACGTATAACACGTTTTTAAAAAAAATCTTTTGCAAATTGAATTATGTCTATAATGGTAACGATTTACAAATTAGATATTGTTCCATTAAAATATCTTGTAATATACACAATAATGAAAAATCTTTGTTTCAGTTAAGAAAGTGAAATACATGTCATTCAATAAAAATTGTTTTTACTTTATACTTGAAAATATTATACACCATCTACCAATAATTATTTGGACACTTTCGAATTTAGACGTTTTTTTAAGTATCAAGAAAAGGTTTTTAGGAACCATCTTGAAACTTTGGTAGTGTAAATAACATGTTATACCTTATATTTTTCAGTAAAAGGTGTGTCTTAATGAGAAAAGGAGACCAGTAAAAAATTAAACAAAAACAAAAATATTTTGGATCATTTCCTGTAAAAAGTAATGCTTTAAATGCGTTTTGGCTGTAGCATGTGAGTATGAGGGATTTTCTTATTATCTGTATAAATTTTTATGAGGCTACCACATATATTCCTAGAGATAAAATAGTTTTTAAAAAAAAAGTGAAAAAAAAAATCCAGTTTTTTAATTATAACACGCAGGGTATTAGACCCAGTGCAAAGTCATTTTTAGAAATTTAGCATACTACATTAGACACAGCGTACTGCATTTAGAATGCAAAAATGTCAAATATCTTGAAAAATGTGAGCATTTTTAATAAATAACTTTTAACTACGAAAGCGCTAGCTTTAACAAAAAAAAATCATTTGCATAATTTAATAGCCAAAAGTATTGAGCAACTTATATGAAAAATCCAAAAAAATATCATGTAAATTGAAAAAATTACGAGAGATACAATAACCTTTTTTTGAGATGAACTGAAATTCTTTTCCTGCTATCTCTCATACTTTTTGAATTTACACGATATTTGTTTGAGGCTTTCATATAAATTGCTCAATACTTTTCACAATTAAACTATGCAAATGAAATTGTTTTTAAATGCTAGAGCATATGAAGTTAAAACTTGTATAGTAAACATGTTCATATTTCGCAAGATATTTAATATTTTTGCATTCTAATTGTAGCATGCTGTGTCTAATGAAGTGTGCCAAATTTCCTAAAAATGCCTTTGCACTGTAACTCATACCCTAAGTGTTACAATTAAAAAACTAGATTTTTTTTAATCGCTTTTTTCTTCAGGATTATATGTGGCAGCCTCATAAATTTTTTTTACAGAGAATGAGAAGAATTCGCATAATCACAAACAACAGGAAAAACGCTTTTAAAGCATTGCGTTTTACTGGGTGTTACAAAACGTTTTGACCATTGTTTAATTTTTTACTGGTCCCTTTTTCCTCTTTAGGACACAATGTATGCTGAAATGCATGCAGTATAATATGTTCTTTACACTACCAAAGTTTGAAGATGATTTCCAAAAATACTTTTTTAGATATTTGGCAAAACGTCTAAATTCGAAATGTCCAAATATTTATTGGAAGATAGTGTATTTGAATACCAGTTTTGAAAAAAAAAAATTAAATTAAAAAAGTTTAATATAGAAAAGTTTAATTTTTTAATTTGGACTTTAATTATATTGAATTTCAAACCTTTTACAAACACAAAGATTCATAAAAAATTATTTTACAATCGGTTTTGATAGAAAACCTTTAAAATACAGAACTTTCTTCAATACATGAAAAGAGAAGAAAGAGGTGGATGCTTTTAACCTAGAAAATAAGTGCATTCCACACTTTGAATCTTGCATTTACGAAAAATTCTTATTCAAAACTTTCGTACATCAATCAATAGCTTTGCACTTAATGTGTGTTTTAAGAGCAAACTGTGATTTTATCTGAAAACCGACAATTTTTATCGCAGCATAACTTACTGCTTTGTAAAAGACGGCTCCAGGAGAGTGGGTAGAGTTTGCTCCAATAACACCCTCCCTTTTAAAAGGGTTGCTCATAAACACGGAAAATTTATTGCATTGATTTCGGTGGAAGCAGAAGTTGGTAGTATTAAGGAATATTTTTAATGTTTTATACCAGCATCCGAGGCATCCGACGGGAGGAGGAATTTTATGTACTTTGCTTATTTGAATAATTAATCATAGACATTTCGACGGTGTTAAGGTTCAGTAAAGGGTGAAGCTATTTATTTTCCTAAAATTACACTCGTAAATTGATGCACTTAAATTTCACAATCTGGGTAACGATAACGTTTATTTTCCAAGCGTTTATAATAATTGCTTTTCAATGGGGAATTGATGGAAATTATGTTTTAAAAATACTTGAAATGTTTCTTTAAGAAAAATTATATAATTATAAATTTATATCTAAACAAAGAGATGGTAAACTTTTATTAAATTTCTCGAAAGTAAATATATAAATCCGATGTTTGTTTCTATCCATTAAAAATAATAGAATAATATTCAATAGCATTTAACTTCTTAAAAGTTAATTCATCTTGTGAGTGAATTGTAATATCAATTTCCATGTGCGGCATTCCAATTCTGGTTCAGAAAATTTTTGGAAATCAATTTTAACTTGTAAATACCAGCCTAATAAAATTTAATGTGCAAAAATGTGTCCAGTTCCTCTAAGCTAAGCCCCAGTTCCCCTATAAAAAGAAAAAATTCTAACAAATTATAGACATATTTTTCATTTGGAAACTACTTTTTTTTTTTTTAATACCTTTGAAGTATTTCTGGTTGGAAATTTTTTTATAAAATTTTTATTTTATTTTTTATGAATATTTGTTTATATGTTTTAATATAAACAATTATACAAGAAACTGAAATATCAATTATAATAACATCCATTAATATTACATGCAAATTAAGCTTTAAGAGTTTTTCAAAGTAAATCGATTGAAAATAAAACCTTTTTAAGTTTAAGTATTTATCATCAGTTTGTAAACAATATAATTTGCTTATAAATTAATTTTTGGAAAACATAATAAGAATTATTTTTTAAGCATTCATATTATCATAATTTGAAATGCATTTATGAAAAACGTTCATCTTCATACTCGCTTATGGTATATGATTTATTTTTTTCCTTCACTTTAAACCTTAAGGGGTGTAAGGAGTCTTACATGACTTTCTGTCTTACCATTTTATCGTGATACAAATTACTTCAGTTCACCTTAAGTAAAATTTATATAATTTTGAAACATCTACCACTGAGACTCTGATTTCATATATATATGCATTACAAATTATTTGCTTTTTATGAAATAAAATTTATTATTAAAAAAATAAATTAGTTTGATTAAAATTTTAAAAAGAAAAGTTGACATGTGGTCACTATGCACAAGACTGTAACAAAACTGTTGTGTCTAGAAAAAAAAATAAATCAGATAATTATTCAAAAATGATGTTTCTTGGACTTATATCTCGAATAAAATAATTTGTTGAAAATTTAATAGTTTAAAATATTTAATTAAATTTGTATTTATAACAAACGTACATTTTTTTAAATTACTTATATAGTATATAATTCCTAAAAATATGTGTTAATTTAAAGTATGAGGTGTTTTACGCATTAAATTCAAAATTTTTATCAAGTTTCATGAAAAAAACTTTTAATGTTGTTAAGATACAAATCAGAGTAAAATTTAAGAAACTGAGAAAACAGTAGTTAAAGATTAAATTTTAATAAATGAGAGCATGTAGTAGCTTACATACGCTGTCATATCTCCTAATGCGTTTTTTTTTTTTTTTTTTTTTTTCATTACATTGCTCACAAACGTTTAAACAATTATAATGAAATAAAGTAAAATAAAATCGTTTTTTTTTACCCATTTAAAACACTTAAAACCCCTTTAAGGACAGTGACCTTACCTTCAAACTGGGAAATTTATCTATGTATACTTGGAAATATCAAGATGCTTTACAAAACATAATCGTGAATATGAATTTTCTTACTATAATAATTATCTATACAAAAGATTTTTTTTTTTTTCAAACATACATATTTATCACAAAAATAATGGTTCATAAATGTTTTGAAATTTTATTTCAAAATAGCATATTTTAGGCAGTTTTTTTAATTTGTTTGTTCATTGATTCACACTGTTAAAAATGGTTTCTTAAAAGTGAGCTAAATTGTCTCAAAATAGCTCCGAAACAATATATACTTAAATTTGAAAACCCATGTACTCATTTTTGTGTATATTGACATGCACAAAAATGGAGTTCCTAATATCACCATGTTTGGCATATCAATATACTCAAAATTGAGTACACGGGTTTTTTAATTGCCGAAACGTCAGTGGAGGCCTTCTATTGAGACTCAAAACGGTTTTGGGCTGTGTCTGTGTGTCTGTCTGTCTGTCTGTCGCGCGATAGCGGCCGCAAAAATAGCGCTATTGACTTGAAATTTGGTGCACATGTTCATGAGCCCCACGAAATCAGCTGTATAGTTTTTGGTATTTATTCCATTTGTAGTTCGTATACAGGGACACGCCAAAGTTTTTCTTATCATTACGGTCTATGGGAGAAATTTGTATGTATCGCGATAGCGGCCACAAAAATCACGCTATTGACTTGCAATTTGGTACACATGTTCATGTGCCCCACGAAATCAGCTGTATAGTTTTGGGTGTGTATTCCATTTGTAATTCGTGTACAGGGAGACGCCAAAGTTTTTCTTATCATTACAGCCTATAGCAGGAATTTATATGTACCGCGATAGCGGCCGCAAAAATCACGCTATTGACTTGCAATTTGGTACGCATGTTCATGCGCCCAACGGAATCAGCTGTATAGTTTTAGGTGTGTATTCCATTTGTAGTTCGTATACAGGGACACGCCAAGGATTTTATATCATTACGGCCTATGGGAATAATCTGTATGTACCGCGATAGCCACCGCAAAAATCAAGCTATTGACTTCCAATTTTCGCCGAAAGTGAATGGAGGCCCTCTGTTGAGACTCAAAAGGATTTTGGGTTCTGTCTGTCCGTCTGTCTGTCTGTCGTGCGATAGCGGCCGCAAAAATCACGCTATTGACTTGAAACTTTGCACACATGTTCATGATCTCCACGAAATTAGCTGTATAGTTTTGGGTGTGCATTCCACTTGTAGTTCGTGTACAGGGATACGCCAAAGTTTTTTTTATCATTACGGCCTATGGGAAGATATTGTATAGTACCGCGATAGCGGCTCCCAAAATAACGCTATTTACTTGCAATTTTGTACACATATTCATGAGACCAACGGAATTAGCTGTATAGTGTTATTTGTGTATTCCATTTGTCGTTCGTGTACAGGGACACGCCAAAGTTTTTCTTATCTTTACGGCCTATGGGAAGAATTTGTATGTACCGCAATAGCGACTGAAAAAATCCTTCGATTGACATGCAAATTGGCGCACACATTCCAACTTTGCATATAAGCAGCTGTATAATTTTTATTGCTATATTTTTTATAAACTGTGTACAGGGACAAGCCAAAATTCTTAACATTACGACGTATGGGGGGAATTTCGTTTAAACGCATTTTAATATCATTACTTTGCAATGAAGAAAATGAAGCTAGCGTACGTGAGTAAGTTGCTTAAACTTATGTTGTTTGAAGAAAATATGTGCTCTTAAGCTTTCTAATTAATGTACAGGACCTTACAAAAGTCTTCTGACAATGTCACGTAGTCATCCAAACGATGTTACTTTCGGAACAATTATTAATTTTAAACGCAATATAAGTTGAATAGTTTTTACTGGTGTATACAATGTTTATGGTTCGTTTACAAAGACACACGAAAGAATTTCGTAACATTAGAGCCTATGGACAAATTTTTAATTTAAGCGCGCACTTTAATGCGTTTATGTTGAATTGAACCTAATAAAGTTAACATACATTATAAAGATGCTTAAAATCATGTTTACTCTTAAAAAAGGTTATGTATAGACTAAATAATTTATGGGACCACACAAAATAATTCCGAGTATGTACTGTAATCATCCAAATGATGTCAAATTAGTCTGAAAAATTAATGAGTTATAATTAATTAGGTTTATTCTTATTATTGGCGTTTATAATGACTGTGGCTACTTTTCCGGAATACATAAACGAATTTCGCACTATTACGGTCTATAGTTGGTATTTCTTAAAAGTGTATTTTATCATGGTTACATCCCCATCAAATATAATGAAATTGTATTAGAATTTTAAAAGCATGTTTTCCTGTTGAAAATTGTGGGCAGAGAATTGATAATTAGTTTAAAGGTTACGCAAAATATTTCCGATATGCTATGTAATTTTTTTTTTTTTTTTTTTTTTTTGTATGAAATTTGATAGTTATGAAATTTGGTATTTATGAATTTCAGGGAAATAATACAAGACCGTCGTTTATTAAGAATACATATTGTTTGGTACTTGGGGGTTAGTAAGTTGTCCGAGAATGAAAGGCGAAACTTGCAAAAATTCACTGATTTATTCACATAAAGTTCCAGAAAAATACAGGTCTATAAACCAAGTATCAGCTTCAACTCATCCAGTAAACATAGCTTAAAAAACAGCCGTTAACAGAAAAACAACATAACAAACTGTTTATCAATAACACATAAAGCAAGTCCCATTCAAAGATGCCCAAAGCAAAGCAAGCATTTGACGAAACTGACAAAGATCTGAGATTGGACTGTTCTGGACAGACTGTTCTGGAAAATTCTCGTATCTCATCAGCCAATCAGATTGGAGCTTCCATATTTGGTATATCCCTAATAAGGATTTTCTCTCCAAGGTCACCAAAAAAATCCCCAAGGAGGGAAACAGTCGCCAAATTTGGCGCCAAATCCATTTCTTCCCTTATTGGAGCTTTTTAATGCGTTTTTAAAGGTACAGATCCACTAGTTTAAGTATATATTGTTTGGGAGCTCTTTTGAGACAATTTAGCTCATTTTTTAGAAACCATTTTTAACAGTGCTGGGAATAAATTCTATATCAAAAATGAAAATTTCTACCCAAATCATTTATTTATTTTTACATATATATATATATATATATATATATTAAAAAAAAAAAAAAAGAAAGAAGGCTTTAAAGTTTTGTCATACTAACATTTTATTACAACTTCTCACGACAGAAGTTGGTTGGTTGGTTGTGGGGATTAAGACTGATTGACTGCACTGAGTCCTAAGCCTAAAAGTGGAATGTCCTCCAAGTGGGTCTTTCTAAGAGTTCCTAACACGTGTCTACGCAAATTACGGAGAAAACCTCCGAAACCTCCGAACGGCTACGTCATCGAGTGCGATCTGGGTTCGAGTCTGGCACTTCCCACCTACGAGCTTTGAGGGAACAACCACTTGGCAACTGGTGGGCCCCGCACGACAGAAAAAACTGGCTTAACAAAGAGTGTCTGCAAGATTTTTGTAATGACTTAAACACATCCATTTAAATATTTTCAATACAACGCAAATGAATTATTATGATTTTCCGAATGAAGAATTATTTTTGAGGTACATTTAATTTTAAATCGTTAAACATATCGTTTAAGAAAACTTCGAAATGTCTTCGCTTTCTCATTAATCAAATGATTATGCATTTAAAATATATTTTAAGAGCAAGCCGCATTCTTCTACAACGATCATTTATTAGAAAAGTGGCATGTCTTTAGTTAAGTAAACGATGGTGGTAGAATCAAGCTACTTTATTAAAACTTTTACGTTGTTCCCAAAATTTGTTTTAATACAAAGTATAAGAATTAAAATTAAATTGTTTAATTTCAAGAAATAATGAAATACTTTGTGTGTGCTTACAAGAGCAAGTATAATTAATGTTTAAACTAGTTGTTTATTTTTTTTTTTTTCGAGTTAAAGTGTGTACAATTTCTAATACTCTCGAACAAAGTTAAAAAGTGTCTGTCTAACCCTATGTCTGTCCGTCTGTACGCCCTGCTCTAGATACAAAAATTATCAATGGAATGCCTTGAAACTGGTTTATTATTATTATATTTTTTTAAATTAGTTTCACTATAGCATGTTCCCTATTGAAAGTGATATAAATAATACTAAGGATTTGTACACAGGGGCTTCCAAATGTATCCCTGTCCATGAATGGTTTTTCTTTAATCAATTATTTAATGCATTATGATATAGCCAAAACATGTGTAGAGTAATTTTTAAAGGTATAAGCAATAAAATTTATACTTATTATTTCATCCTTCTATTTAATGAGCATTTATTGAGGCGGTATTTTAGAGTACTATCAACATATATAGTTACCCTCGATATACTTTAGGTATAAGAGATAGGCTTAAGAGATTTCCTTTGACTCAGTCTTCTAATTTTCATACTTTAATTAATTTTAAAAAATGTAATTGTTGTATCGATAAGCTGTTTGAACAGACGTATTCAGAAAAATTGCGCCTTTCATTTGGCACATTATTTGTAACGGATATATAATTACATTTTTACTTCCATTACCCTACTACCGTAGGTAATGGTAGTATTGTATTCGGTCTGAAAATTCGATATCGGGTTTTCACCTGATTTACACGTTTTAAGGTCCCCTGAGTCCAAAAAAAGTGGTTTTTGGCAATTGGTCAGTGTGTATGTATGTATGTGTGTGTGTGTATGTGTGTGTGTGTATGTATGTATGTATGTGGAGAATCTTCTGGATATTATATCTCAGAATCTAATAAAGATAGAGCTACGAAACTTTAGAATTGAAATACGTATGGTGTACAGATGAAATTTCTAAATTTTCGTGAAAATTGAAAAACCGGAAGTGGGACATCGGAAACTGGAAGTGGGACCGTAAGTCCGTATCTCAAAAACGGCTCTAACGATTTTCTTCAAACTTGCTATATAAACACTCTATTAGATGTCCTTTCAAATGATATAGTTGGTTAGTTCAGGAAAATTGATAGGCGTCCTGTATAAATAGCTCAATTTCAGGCCTCGCAAAGGCGTTCCTTTAAAAACGGTTGTACGGATTTTTATATCTTCTGATCACATTATCTCCAAAAAATGCATATAATATGTGTAATAGTGGGTAATGGAAGTCGTGTGGTTGTTTCACACCAGATTTTTTTAAATTAATTAAAATATGAAAATAAAAGCTTTAAAATACATTTAAATTTTTAATTGTTGCCATTTTTTTTCAGCATAAAATGAAATATACTTTCCCGTAAAGAAAAAATAAAATTAAATAAAATTAAATAAAAATAAATTTGCTCATGCATATGAAAAAATTACGTCTATAAAATAATAATTTTAAAGTAACAAAGAGGTAAACAAAGTGAGAAAATTTCGCACGGTCTTGCTAGCAAATGAATTATTTAAAGTGAGAAGTAAATAAAATGAAACAATTATTTTTCAACGGGCGTCTTAGTCGTCCTAGAAAAATTTAGTTGCTACATAAATGTCGAAAAATAAAGTAAAACCTTAAAAAAGGCAAAAAAAGGGCCACTTTTATGTTTTTTATACCTTTATACACTCTGTTAAAAAACATATATGCACCCAGAAAAAACTGAACCTCAGCTGCAACAATCGACATGAGTTTAGTGGTAGAGCAGATAAACAAATGATCAAAAAATGAGGCGAGAAAAGCGTTTTATTAACGTGTAGCAATGCAAAGAATGGGAAAATAAATAGGTGGTAAAACCACCCCGGCTGCTATAGAAACCGATATTCGATGGGATATAGAGTCAATTATGTGTCTGATGTTCGCTGCGATAGATATTGCTACAAACTGTGCATCTGCTTAGCCAATGCTGATGTATTCGGAGACGGCTGGAGTTGCCTGCCCAATATGCCCCAAACATGTTCAATTGTCGATAAGTCTGGAGACCTGGTAGGTCATTCTAGGATATTGACACCTTGAAGATATAGTTGTGATAGTCGTGTATTATGTAGCCAG
The DNA here is from genome assembly GCA_963930645.1 of Salticus scenicus. Lineage (NCBI taxonomy): Eukaryota > Metazoa > Arthropoda > Arachnida > Araneae > Salticidae > Salticus > Salticus scenicus. The sequence goes on from OZ005650.1 coordinate 174,562,498, forward strand.
ACGTTGTATTGCTGGTAAATAACACCTGGACGACGTGATAGCACTGGCTTCAAAACGTCCTCAGCGTAGCTACGTGAGGTGAGAGTAGCTCGAAGCACGACTAGAGGTGAACGGCGGTCCTAGCTAATCGTTCCCTAGACTGTCACACCATGTGTTATGTCTGTGTGCCGCTTGGTAATCAATGCTGAATTGAACCTCTGATCTCTCCCCTCCCCGTCTCCACACACGTATGCGGCGATCATCAGCACTGAAGGAAAAGCAGGTATCATCGCTAAAGATGACATTTCTCCAGTCGGACACTGACCAGCTTCTTCGAGAGCGGCATCAATTTAGACGACACTAACTTGGTGAGGGGTCAGTGGTAAGAGACTTAATGGACGTCGATACCTGAGCCTAGCGTAACAGAGTCGTCTCCGAATTGTATTCCTTGATATAAATGGATCCCTGAAAGTGGACAGCTCGCGCTGAATCGCTGGTAGCGTCACTCTTGGTGGCTGCTTTTCCGATTGAGCGTTCTTCTCTCGCGCATTTGTGACCTAGGCACGTTCTGAACCACTGCGAGGTCAGTTCCAACACCTGGTAACTTCCATATCGCTCTGACCAATATGCCGACAGACTGAGTTGGTTGTTCTACCAACCGACCACTCTGAGGCCTATAATGCGACCCCTCCCAAAGTCAGTCACTGTTCGTCTAAAATGCATGTTAAGTTACTGAGTCTTGTGTCTAAGCGATCCGTTTAGTTCTTATTTCTCAACAGTGAGCGCACCGGTCCTTTTAAATGCTACTTACTGTGCAGTTCATACAGGCGTTGCATACTTCCATATTGCTCACTAGTGTTGCAACTTAGATAATTTGCATAACATGGAGAACCACATTTAATTGCCGAGTTTCGTCGTGGAGTATCAATTATTTCTGGGTGCATATATTTTTTTGCAACAGAGTGTTTTATTTTTCTACGATTGAAGGTAAATTATAGAAATGATAAATAAATTAGCTATATCAAACGTGAAAATCAAGGAAAATATCAATTAAAAACAGCGACAGTTCCATATAATTCACTTTTTGATTTAAAACAACTACATGTAGAATCATGGCCCATGTAGTGAAAATTAAAGTGATTGGCATATGTTTTATTCTTACAAATATCTTTGACATTTATTAGTGAATTCATAAATGACCATAACTGAGATCAATATACATAATACAGGTGTACATAAGCATGTTTCCGATACAATTGGATATTATTAGCATTAATGATTGTTTTACAGGCCGAAAAAAAATATTCAGATACAATTGAGTCAAGTATGAGAATGGCTCAAAAGGCAATTTAACTAGAATTATGAGAGATTTTTCTGTTTACATTTTCACACAAAGATGAAAAATGCTTTTGAATTTGCCTGCCAATCTATCAATTAGTTTGTCTGTCAACGCTGAATTTTCCATAAATATTCTTTGAAAATAATAAAATTATAGGTATATTATATACTGAAAATGGTATAACTTGCACGACTGGTTTGTGCACATTGGCACGAAAAGTATTTTGATGTGTTGCGTTCAAAGAGAGATATTTATATAAAGTGCATTTATATAGCATAAAGCATAATCAAATTAACAAATATTATCTATATGCATATAATAATGCTTTCGAGAGAATATGGTAGGATTACCGGAGAGATTTATAGGGCTACACAAATGTGCTCAGATACATTAAATAATATGATTGAAACTTACTGTATTTACATTTTATTTTTGTTAAGCATATTTAGTAATTTTTAACAACGTTAAAGAGTGAATGTAAAGTTTCATTAGTCTATATATATGTCTCCATGACTGTCTACGTTCAGATTTCAAAAAATTGGAACAAAATAAATGAAACGAAAAATTGTAATCGTTTTATATTTTTGGCATATTAGCTTTAAATTACAACTCAAAGAAAAATGTCGGGGAAAACCCAAAATAAATAAATTAATTAATTAATAAAAAATAAACCAATTAATACATTAATTAATTAAAATTGAAATTGAAAAATTTAAATTAAAAAAATCTAGCACAACTGCCAAAATTTTAAAGGTGTGTTGTGAATCTAATTGCATTCTTTCACCTAGAAAAAAAATAAAAATAAAAACATAACTGTGCGTGCTTTTTTTTCTGTATGTCCTGCACAGATAGACAAATAATTATTTTCATTAGTATGGAAGCAGATATTGCCTGTCTTACTATTCACTATTAGTTGGTTGTAGGGCGACTAAGGCGCCCATTGAAGAATGATCATTTCATTTTATTTATTTCTCACTTCAAATAATTCATTTGCTAGCAAGCCCGTGCAAAATTTTCGCACTTTAATTATCTCTTTGTTACTTTTAAAATTTAAAATTATTATTATTATTTTATAGACGTAATTTTTCAGATCATCACGACATCATATGGACGCAAATTTAATATTTAATATTTTATTTATTTTTTCACGTGAAAGCATGTTTTATTTTATACTGAAAAAAATGGCAACAATTAAAAATTTAAATGTCTATTTTAAAGCTATGTCTATTTTCCTATTTTAATCAACTTTAAACAATCTAATCAAAAATTGGTTACCAATAAGATACCAAATGAAAGGGACGATTTTTCTGAATCTGTCGGATTAAACAGCTTATCGATCGGACAATAGATTTTTTAAAATTAATTAAAGTATGAAAATTAGGTGGCAAAGTGCGTTCACACAAAGACATAGTACAAGAAAATCTCTTAGCCTTTTTAAGAGTGACAGAGTCAGTCAGTCAGTGATTAGCGGAACAATATATGCCGATAGTTAAACGACTTTTTTTTTTTTTTTCTTTTTTTTTTTTTATTGAATAGTAACTGGATTGATTATATAAATATATTTCATTAGCGACTATTTTCACCAAATCAAGTAAAGTGTATCTTTTCAAAAAAGTTTTTTTTTTTTTTTTTAAGTTAAAATGGAGATTTTAATTAATATCTTTGAGCCAATTATCCGATTTTACTAAAAATTACCGGGTTAGATAATTTTTGTCCAAATTAATATGCATGCCAAGTTTCGTAGCGATTGGTTCCCTGGTTTATGGTGAATTTAATCTGGTATAACAGGACATCCATTTAAATCAAAATAAAATCTCAGTTAGAAGCATATCTTTTGAAGTGGTCATACCTCATACGGTTCGGGAGGTCTCCTGTTAATTAGTACAGTCGGTAACAAAAGTCTCCGAACACTAGCAAAAATTCCTATGTAAAAAAAGTACACTTAATACAGTTTTGTTAAATAAATCCTTCTCGAATCCTGTTCTTTGTCAGACTGAGAACAAGATTCGACAAGGACTTATTTAACAAAACTCTATTATGTGAACTTTTTTTACATAGGAAATTTTGCTAGTGTTCGGAGACTTTTGTTACCGACTGTATATAGGATAGGATTATTTGAATTTAAAGACGTTTCAACATCTAAATAATTCAAACCAAATATTTCACGAAAATTAAAAAAGGTTAATTTATTCTTTTTATACATTTATGACTAACTTTTTGCCTGATAGCCATTTTTGAAATTACCTTATAAATTTTCAAATACATACATACATACATACATATATATATATATATATATATATATATATATATATATATATATATATATATATATATATATAGTAATGAAATAAATGTGTTAAGGCTAAAAAATAAAGCAACAAAGAAAGATTAAGAAGTAAAATGCAATGGTAGAAAAGAATTGTATTTTTTTTTTTTTTTTTTTTTACATTCAGGAAAAATATGTTTTTAATGATCATTAGTTTTCAAATTTCTCATATTTGATTAAAATGTTTAATGTTATTGTTACAGGTAATCCTTGTGAAAATAGTGTGTATCTTTTAATGTTATTTTTTCCCTTTGTTTAGTTCATAAAATATATTACACTAGAAAAACCCCGGTTCGAGAACGAACCGAATTCTGATTGCGGGAAAAATTTCAAAACTAAACTCGAAATGTTAAAAACTCGGCTTGATGCTGCTTGCGGAACAATTTTTAAATTCATGAAATCAATGAAGGCAGTAAATCAACAAAGGGTTTTCCCGCTTCGCTGGACACTATATTTGAAGGAAACTCTTTTCTAGATCGCTTAAAAAAAAAAAAAAAAAAAAAAAAAAAAAATCACGAAATTCCTCTAAAGCTCGCTTTGGTTCCCTGCTGCCTTCGGCAACAACCCACTTATTTGTAGGCTCTAGTGTACCTGTCCCTATTGCCTGTGACATTAGCTTACCATTTGACCTCCATTTGGGCGCTTATCAGATAATAGTTTCGAAACGGACTGTATTGAAAAAATTGGAGTAGTAATTTTATATTTGAATACAAGTTACATAAGAACAACACTATGCGTGGTGTACATAATATTTTATTTAACGTTATTTTCTATATTTATTTGATTTATTTCATCAATCATAAAATGACAACAATTTCACGCCAAATATAATATTACAATGTGCTATCATTGGCTACGTCTATCGCATGAGACAATTAATTTTTGTGGTTATAATAGTAATTGGGTTAGTTAATAATAGTTTGTGTATAGATAAATAATAAAATAATGAAATATGTAAACCTGATCATGGCACAGCCTTAATATAGCTCCCCTTGGCGACTTTTGAATTTTTATCGCCACTTTAGGCAAAAATGCATAATTTATGTGATTACTTTCTCTGTTTCTTTTCCTTTTCCTTTCCTTTTCTTTCTTTCCTGTTTTTCAATATTTTATAATTTATTTATATTTTTGACTACTTGGCTTAAATTGGCTTTTGCGACAGTAGAGTCCTTGGCGAAAAATGTCCGATCTATTTCAGAATCAAAATTTTTAAAATTACCCAGGATTACCAATAAGTAAAGCTCTTTAATATAATGCTGAATTAGCTTTAATGCCAAGCCCGATTCATCCGTGCCAAAAACATACTATTTAAATAAGAGAAAAAGAAATCTAAAATTGAGGTATGTTAAAAAAGTTTTTTTTTTTTTTTTACACCATTTTCATATTTTTATTTCTTCATAAGCATGAGCAAAATTAACATTTCTTATATATATATTTTTTTTTCTTTTTCTTTCTGCGTGAAAGCTAATTCATTATATGCTGGAAAAAAAAAAAAAAAAAACTTTTTGCAACAATTAAAAATTTAAATGTCCAATTTTAAAGCTATTACCAGGTTATTTTTTTTTCATATTTTAATTAATTTTTAAGATTCTATTCAAAAATTCGTTACAAATAAGGTACCAAATGAAAGGGGCGATTTTTCTGAATCCGTCGGATTAAACAGCTTATCGTTCGGGCAATTAGATTTTTTAAAATTAACTAAAGTATGAAAATTTTGTCTCGATCTGCATACGCACACACACAAACAGAGACCAAGGAAATCTGTTGGCCATTTATATATGTAGATTATTTAATGAAAAATTTTAAGCGTCGCATCTCTTTTAAATAAGGTCAGTGTTTATGCGCCGTGCAAACATAAATTACAGTAATATGTTATACTTAACATTGCATAGATCTCTGTACATGTGATAAAATTTTTGTACCAGTTTTATCTCCATTTTTTACGCCGGACGAAACGTTACCGCGTCCAAACATTAACAATTTTTAAACTATATATGATTAAAAAAAATCAAAAAAAAAAATCAAGAAGAAGCACGAAAAAGTAAATTTATGCGTATATACACATTAAGTTTTATTACTCCTTAAAAATAAATAAATAAATAAATAAATAAATAATAATAATAATAATAATACCTTATAATATGCGCAACGGAAAAATATAAATTTTACCTATATTCTTTCTTCCAAAAGTAATAAGACGAGAAAAATGCATATATTTTATTAGACACTCCAAACACAATAACGTCTTATGACTGCCACTCTTCAAATCCCCAGCTAAGAAAAAGCAGTTTGAACTCTTGAGATTTCTTTTTAACCCTTTTCCATTTATTATCTGTCATTCTATTCCGCATTATTGCGCCCACCACCTAACATATTACTTCCTTTCGTTGGCGCCACTTTTCTTTCCTATTATATCATCGCTTTACAGAAGCTAAGAAAATTTTCCGAGCCCCGATTTTATTAGAGTTACTTGAGTATACTTTAAGAGACGGTCGTTTCCCTTCTGCTTCCTCCATGAGAGTGTGATTATTTCTTTAATTCTAATTTGTTTTTTGCTAATATTGTGCATTAAAGTGATGTGAGCGATAAAGACCAAAATACTGATGCAATTTTTATTCTCGAAATGCCTTTTATTGTAACTTTTAGAAATAAAGTTTATAGTAAAGTTTGTTCAGATTTGCAAGTATTAGAAAAATTAATTCTTTACTGATGAATATTACTGTGTATGATTCATTTCTATTTAACAGCGAATGTAGAAAAAAAAATCGAAACACTTGTAAAAGTTGGAATTACGTAGCAATCACTCAAAAACCTCACGGTCATCTCAACTGAAAACACTCAACTTTAGTCAATCACAAAAAAAATAAAATAAAATAAAATAAATAAATAAATAAATAAATAAAAATTTATACAATTATCACTAAATCGCCGGGGCAATTGTTAATGACGATGCAGAATTTAAGTTGCTTAAGATCACAATTAAACTCGTTTTTCATGTATGAAATGCTTAAAGTACTAAATGTCGCTCTATGAATGCCGTAATGTTAGTATTATTTGTTATCCTGTTATTACTTAATATTACATTATTATTTTTTATTTCTTGTCATTTTTTAAATGTTAAAAAAAAAAATGTCGAGTTTTGACCACTGGAAAGTACTGGAAGGTACTAGCATGTAATAGAACCAGTAAAGATAAATAATTATAATAATGTATTCTTTTCTGCTACGTGCGTATTTTTTTTTTTTTTTTTTTTTTTAATAATAACTAAAGCACATAGAAGAGGTCTAAAAATAATCAATAAAAATTTATCCTGGTTGCATTACTCTTTCTCTTTCTACATATAATAAATATTAATTGATTTTAAGTAATTTGTATACCTTTCGTATATTGCCAGTTGCACGTTTATTGTCGGATGTTTATTGGATTTTGCCGTAGACAGTGATGTTGTGTATTTATTGTAATGGGTATAAAACCTTCACTTACTGTTACTAAAAGGTCAGAAATATTGACCCTGTATACATTTATATTTTCTGAACGTCAAATAAGTTCGAGTGTAAATGTGAGCAAAACAGTTGTGGATCAAGCTAAATTTCAAGTAAATTTCAGCTGTGGATCAAGTAAATTTAAAATTTCGGGAATATTTGTGGACCTTAAGAGACATTTCGTTTTCATACTTGGAGTAAGTCGAGGTTTCCTATCAGGTTTATTGGATGATAAACAAAAATATTTAACCAAACATCTTGAAATAGTACTCAAACGGATGTCGGTGCCTTTGGCAGCCAGAGAATGTCTAATCGTATTGCAGGAGGTTCTTGGATCTCATACGACCACCCGTCTTATCACATGGTCATCACGTGTACTCGTTTTTCTTAGGGCAACCGCTTCTCTCAAAGTCCACAAATTTTTCCGAATTTTTTAATTTACTAATAGCATGATGCACAGATATCTTGCTCACATTTACCCTGAAACTTATTTGGCATTCAGAAAATCCAATTTTATGTAGGATCAATATTTCTGACTTTTTTTGTAACAGTAAGTGACAGTAAGAAACATTTTCATGTTTTTTACCCTTTAGAATAATTGCTCAACAGCCCTGTCTAAGACAAAATCCAATAAATAACTAGCTATCAACGTGTCTGACACATTTATTTATAGCAGTAGAATGCGTCTGATGCAATCAGCACATGGGATGACGCAGTAATGTGCACAAAGAATGCAATGTGTTAAAATACTGAAAATCGGCTACTGGTCTTAAACATTTGTAAATATCTGTAGAACGTTTGTCTATATAATCGAGGGGTCAAACTTTTTAATATATCTGCAAACAAAAGGCGAATTCTCGCAACTATAATCTTGGTTCATGACCCACCTCTAGAAAAACAAGCAAGAATTTCCCGCGATACAAAGGATTCATAATATTAATAATATTCATAATATTGTTTTTTCACCGTCTAGATATGTATAGACTAGAAATTCTTAATCATTTCGTCTGTTCAGCTTATTGGCATGCCTTATACGCATAGCTCTGAAATCTATATTTCTAGTTTAATGATTTAGAAAATGGTCACATTCATTCTAGATGAAGGCGGTATATATATATATATATATATATATATATATATATATATATATATATATATATATTCGGGTTTTTATATATATATATATATATATTTCTCAGTGAACTAGTCTACTGTTAAAAAAATGTACATACTTTTGAATTAAAGTAAGAATTTCAACATGCAGATAAAAAAATTTTTATTCTTATTTATTTATTTTTTAATAGACGACATTCGGTTGAATTATTATTTGATATCAAATTTAAGAATATTTACTAAATTTCGGTATACCAAATGACAATTTCGAATAATGCGCAATGTACGGGAATTTTTATCAAATTGTATAATAAAAACGAAGTATTGTGTTACATATGTATATACAGTAAATTTATACTAACTTTGATTGGGTACTTTTCTGATCAAGAGCCGCTATCAGATATGGTGTTAACCAACGATACTGCTATCTAAGGATAAAATCATTTAAACGTTTTTTTCTTACGAAATTCATGTAATATTTGTGGATTTTGTTTTTAAATTTAATTAAAATATTTATTATTAATATTATTAAATCATTAGTTATTTCAAGTTCTCCTATTTATAATTTTTTTTTTTTCAGATTGTCGCAATTTAACTGAATGTTTTGAGCATAATTAATCGACTCAACATTAAAAGGATCCACCTAATAGCAAAATAGCTCTCCTCAAGAAGAAAAGTACTCTTGAACTGTGGCTTATATACAAAATAAATGATCAATTTTTCCCGTTCTTTCCGGTACTTTTTTATATACTGTAATAAATTTATGTATATATAATCTTTTTTTTTTATTATTATTAAACTCAGAAATCTTTTTGACAATATATATTAATTAATCAAAGGTTGACTTTTTTTTTTTTTTTTTTTTAATAACTAAAGAAAGATATTTTTAAAAATTCAACAATGCAATATATTTTAAAAAATCTTTCAATGGCACCGTTTTCTTTCCTTCTCTTTTTAGAGAATATAATTTCAGTATCTTTAAAATTCGAGTTTTTCCAAAATGCATGAATCATTAGACTTTTTTTTTTATTTTCCAAAAATGTCTTCTTAAAATTTTTTAACATATCATTACGACTAAATAAGACGCTTATAGTTCTGAAACTTTTTTTTTAAGTAGATGTTCATTTTTCATTTTCAGAATGCTATTATATACATTTGTGACAGCTCAAATTATATGTTTCTTTTCAGAACGTTGTTCTTTTATTTAAATAACCAGGTCATCAAGTACGTATTATAATAATTTTCCGTTACATAGAGGTACACTTTTCCTTATTTTTATGATGGTTTGTATCTCCTTCCTTTTGAAAATAAATAAATAAAATGATGAGTGACAGAATGATAAACGACCTAATAAATCGATTTTCAGAACAGAAAAAGAAGTTGACGATATAAAATATAAGTTAGGCGATTTTTGTACCGGTAAAGAATTTATTTTCATACTTTTAAAAAGTGCAGGTAGTGCGAATTTAAAATCTTTATCATACCTTTTTCATAGTTTAAGGATAATGTACTTCTAAGTAAAAAAAAAAAAAAAAAACGTGCAAACTATTTACATAAGGTCTTTTCTATTTCTTATAATGGAAAGTAAGACATTTTGTTACATAATTATGATGTCAATGTTACAAATCCAGTCAATCGCGAATGCATGTATTCTTTTTTTTTTTTTTTTTTTTTTTAAGTATTACTTCTTATTTACAAAGATGAGTAGAATTTACACATGCATACAGACATACATAGATTTTATTAAAATATCATTCGTAAAGAATTGATTAAAAAGACATTAACGTAAAAGATTGTCTATTCTCAATATTTACGAATAATATATGAAGTAAAATGCTTTAAAAAGACTCACTTTTGAATTATATATTTATATTATCTTTCAGTACGATGTTTATCTAAACGCAATTTTTTATTTGTTTAACTTAAAATTTTAGAAAAACCCCATAAAATATAATATTATGGTAATCATTCAAGTTTTTCACAGAAACAATTTAATTTAAAGTAGCTTAAAAATAGCTTGCACAAATTTAACATGAAACATTACAAATGTTCAAATGTAGTTCTTTCTGCATACACAGGTGTTGAAAAAATAATGTCAACACTTTCGCTTTTTTACGTTATGTAGAATATCTTGAAAAATTCCTAACGTGTTGTTCTTGAATTTTGGGATTTAAAAAAAAAAAAAAAAAAAAAAAACATGTATTTCCTCATATTTTTCAGCAAAGATTTTGTCACGAAGGCCCTTAAGAAAAGAACAACAAATCCAATAAAATAAAAAGTATTTGTGATAACTCTGTATATGGAAAAGCTTCGATTGGTCTGCAAATTTTAGATATTGTTATATATGTTATACTTTATACGTGTATAGAGTTTTGTGAGGATATCGTGAATGTTTAAGAAATTACTAATATTTAAATGAAAAAATGCGAAAATTTTTCGCAAGTTTTTACTTTATAACTTTAAAGGTTTTTCTTCAAATTTCATGAAACTTTCAGAAAACATGACATGCCTAAACCATTGTACTATAGTTTAAAACAAATATATTTAATATTCAAAGCAATATGGACAGTTGTAGTAAATAATTTACTCCTGCGCATGCGCGGCCTATAGCCCCCCCCCACACCCCAGAAAAAAAAAAAATTGACATAGTTTATTGATATCTAACTGTAAAGAGCACCTTATAAAAAATCTCGTTGAATATCACAAAAATTCATAGAGATACCGGTGATTAAATAAGCTGTTTTTCAGCTGTTTTCTAAAAAGGTTTTTACGATAAGGGGTCATTCACAAATAAAAGTTTGTATTAAAAAAAAAAAAAAAAAACTATGTTACTACAATAAAAATATAATATTTGCGATTCTTTTTTTTATTATTATTTTGGTTATGTAGTAAAAACGAATTCTTTGAAATATATATATATATATATATATATATATATATATATATATATATATTTCAAAGAATATATATAATTATTTTTCTGATACAAATTTTTCATTTTGAATAACCCCTTATCGTAAAGCCATTTTTAGAAAACAACTAAAAAACGGCTCATTGAAACACTGATATCGCTATGAATTTTTGTGATATTCAACTAGATTTATTTTTATAATGTGCTCTATACAGTTGAGTATTAAACTATGTGATTTTGTTTTCTTTTTTGCTATAGTATACGCATACGCAGTAATAAATTATTTACTACAACTGTACATATCTCTCTGAATATTAAACCTATATTTTTTAAACTATATTATAATGATTTAGGCATATGTTGTCATGTTTTCCGAGAGTTTCACGAAATTTGCTTCTTAAATATTCAAGATATCCTCGCAAAACTCTGCATGCGTATAAAATATAACACTTATAATAATATCTAAAATTTGCAGATCAATCAAAGTTTTTCCATACACAGGGTTATTACAAATACTTTTTATTTTATTGGATTTCTTGTTCGTTTCTTAAGGGCCTTCGTGACAAACTCTTTGCTGAAAAATATGAGAAAAGACATGCTTTCTTTATTCTCAAAATCAAAGAACAACCCTGTAAGTATTTTTCAAGATATTCGACAAGACTTAAAAAAGCGAAAGTGTTCACATTATTTTGTCTAATACCTGTATATTATATGATGTAAATAAGAGCGTTTGTGTCTGTAAGATACATCATGTGAAACGCATTCCAATTTCGAATGAGTAATAACGTTAGACCATAATTACATGCAGAATAACAACCAATAGTGAAATATATTAAAATAATGAATGCTATTTTTTTTCTTTTGCATTCCTAAATAAATAAATATATATATATATATATATATATATATATATATATATATAATTGTTACCCTTTTCATAGTTGTTCATAAAATTATATAAATGTCTCTGTATAGGATAATAAAACATTATTACGACTCTGCTGTAAAAGCTTTAAAATTTTTCTCTTTATTCGGAGAAAACAAAGAATTTGGAGCACAGCAAAAGGGAATAACTAATGAAAATAATCTCAACTTCTCATCTTCCCATGCTCCTTAGTTTTATTATCTTGTTTCACTGTAAAAATTTTCCTCGTGCTTTTAATTTTTTGTAAGATATTTAAACAGAAAATTTTTATTTTATGAGGATTAATTTAAATTAAAACTGTTATTTTAATGAGCTTTTCCTACAATATTAAAATCATTGTTGACTAACATTATTACAATAAAAGTAAATTAAATTAAATCAAAAATAGGCTATAATATAGAAAGGTATTAAAATTTTAACGATAAATTATGTATTAATTAAAAATAATTGTTAATATTAAATTATATTTTAAATGCTGCATCTTGAAATAAAATATAATATTAGCATGTCAATAATTAAAAAAAAATCTGGAGTGACTCCACTCGACTTACCGAACATTGAGTAATTAACAGTTTTGTAGATAAAGTAAAGAAAAAGGAGTTGTTAAACAAACAAAAGAAAGAAAACCATAATAGAGTGCTTGAGTATTTTTCTCAATATATTACACGATGTTTTTTTTAACGCTACTGAACTTTGAGCCCATAAGATCATAATGACAAAGAATTTTTTGTTGTGTCCCTGTAAAAACCTATAAATGCCTTAAGTTAATGCAACAGGGATTTTTAATACTCATATAAATTTTCAGCTCAATTGAATAAGGCGTTTAGACGCTATCACACTTTTAAAAATTTAGCCCCACAGGCCATGATGATAAAGAATTTTCCTTTGTGCCCCTGTAAAAAAACTGTAAGTGCTAAATTCACCAAAATCTACACAGGTGGTGCCACTGCGATCTATAACATGTGTAAAAATGTTTTGCTCAGATTAATAAGGCGTTTAGACGCTATCACACTTTTAAAAATTTGGCCCCATAGGCCATAATGATAAAGAATTTTTCTTTGTGCCCCTGTAAAAAAACTGTAAGTGCTAAATTCACCAAAATCTACACAGGTGGTGAAACTGCGACCTATAACATGTGTAAAAGTATAGAAGCATCACAATCTAAAATTGACATGATTACAATACTTTCCTCACTATAGTGTTCAGAAAGTAACAAATTATATTTAGAAAAAACTGACATTTTACAACAAAAATTTAATAAGTTGCAAAAATAAACGCACGGAATATAAGCTAAATTCACGGACCTAGGCTATTGTAAGTAAGTAGATAGGTAATTACAAAACTGATATCCGTTTATGTAAAGGAAAAAAAAAAAGAAAAAAAAAAAAGAAAAAAAAAAAAAGAAATCAGCAGCTAGAAATTTGCATGGGTGTGAGGCAGCACATGCTCACACACTCAGTGTCGCGAAGAACAGTCAAACGTTGCGAAAACACATGAAGATTAGTTGAGAGTGAATGGTTTTGAAGGCACCCTAGTTTTGGTGGTTAGTGGATAGCTTTGGAAGTTAGGCAATTCAGATTCCACAGCTGTATGTCGTGTATTTTTGTGAAAATGGTTTTAGGTATAGGTTGTGAAGTAATTGTCTAATCTAAGCTGTTTGAATAGCGTTCATTAATACCTTGGGTCCAATATAGTAGTAGATTCTAACGTGCATTATAGATGTTTCTATTAGAAAATAATCTAAATCAAGCAATCGTGATTGGACTTTTTTTCCTATGGTGAGATTAACCGCTTAAACCGACACTATCTACGCCAGTTAAAAAATACACTTATTTAACTACAGGGTAATAGTTAAATAGATTCCAGTTGGTAATCAACCGCATGCTTTTTAAAGAGTTCCAACAAATTACTGTATGTAAAAGAGTAATTAAAATACCTAATAGTGTATAAAACAATTAAGTAAACGTAGTAATTCATAGAAATGATAAAAATACATAGATGCAAGAGGGTGTTACAAAGTTTTAACCATTAATAAATAATAATAATAATAAACTAGATAGAATAATAATTTTTATTTATTTATTTATTTTACTCTTAAGACTTATGTATATCTTCCTTCATTACATATTTCTTCTAGTGTTTTTAAACTACTTTAAACCACCATTGTAGAATAGTACGGATTATGCATTATTTTCAATATACGGCTTCCTGAAACCAAATGAATCAATATGAATAGCTGTAAGTTATATAAAAATATGAAAATGCGTAGTAAATTACCAAAATAAGCAATACAGTATGTTCAATCCCAAAGCTGCTATATATCTGATAAAAAATGATATAAAGCAAGATAATTGTTATCAAGGGCTTTGTAGGAAAATAAAGTTTATTATTAGAGCCTGCGCTAAATTTCTGTTTAACTTAAGCCTAATCAATTACAAATCACAAATCAAGAAACACAAAATAAACAAAATATCTAAAAACCATTAAATTAATTAATTGAAACTGGAATTACAAGAATCAAGAAATAAAATCAACTCACAACTTTACCATATATATAAAAGGTACATAATATGCATTGTATATTTTATCGAAATATCATCGATAATTTTTACTAATAATTAAAAGATTGCGATACTTTCTCGTTTGATCTGAGGAGATAGCGAATGTAAGTTGTTTTAATTAATGGCTGTCTCAGAACAGAAATATCAATATATATTTATATGAGGATGTGAGAAGGTAGCGAATGTCGGTTATTTCAACCAAAGACTGTTCAAAAAAATAAGTGTGTATTCTGTGAGGATGTGAGGACGTGAGAAGACAACGAATGTCATTTATTTCAATCAACAGCTGCCTCAAAACAATAACAAAAAAAAATAACATACTTTGATGTTTAATATCATAAATTTACAACATTATGACAATAAAGATTAATTCATATGTAGAACATATCTTATCCATATATTTTAGTTATATCTGAGGGAAATTAGAACATTACAATTAAAATTTGTTTTAAATTTGCTCCAGATTAATTAAATTTTTTCTGAATGAATTAACAAATTACTCAGACTTTTTTCTTTGCTTACGAATGAAGCTGGTACATAATCATTTATTAAATTATATTTATATCATTTCTACAAAATTAAAGACACAACTTTCGACTTTCAGTAATTTAATTTGAGAAACATTAAATATATGTGCTCCACCATTATAATTTCTTAGTTTTCCCCAATATTACTTAAAAGAAAATAAATAAATAAATAAATAAATAAATAAATAAAAATATTTAACTAGTTTTTAAATCATTCTCTTTAGATCTTATCTTCAAATATAGCTTAATATATTTTTATTTATAAATAACGTTATAAATAAGATAACAGTAAATATTTTTAAAACTGCAATATCGTTATATTTATACCTATAGCAGAACTAATAATTTTCACAGTTTACTTCACGTTTATGAAACATTGTTTAAAACTAGATTTTCCATTTTAAAAAGCCAATTTTAGTAAATATAAAAATACAATGTATAAGAAATATGGGTATAAAGAAAAATGCACAGTTAAAAATTATGTTTACTCTTAGATTCTAGCTTAAACACGAAGAGAGTAGAATTAACGTACTAATAGCCCCGTTTCAAAATATTTCACAGTAATATATCCCATGTAAAGAAATATTTTTACATAACAATTGGAGGGAAAAAACTACAAGTATTTTAAAACTAAACTGAAATCCATCATTCAAAATGGTCTACCATCAATTTTCTGATAATACAGCTTCTTCAGTGACAGATAACAAGGCTAAAAATAAATATAACAGTAACGTTAGTTATATGATGCATGATCTTTCTACAAGTCAATCCCACATGTAGTCACTCTAAAGATTTATGTAATATGCTTTGAGTATGTTTTTTTTTTTTTTTCAATATATTTATATGCTTTAAAAATTTCGCATTATTTCACTTTAGATTTTATTTTCAAATTTCATCTATTTCAATTTTAAACTTTATAAAAATAAATAAATAAATAAATGAAATAAATAAAGACGGGGAATCATGCGATGCGCATAGATTATTATCACTTTGGATCTGTGAACACTCACTCAGAGCTGCCAACCTAATCCGGCAAATTGTTAGTACCATCCATTTTTCTACACCACTGAATTTTCAGAGTATTTGTTTTCTTAATTCATCGTAAATATATTTGATGAGAATTACTCTAAAAATTAACTGGTGTAGTAAAATGGGCGGTACTAACCTTTTTTCCGGATTAGGTTGGCAGCTCTGCTCACTGTATCGTACAAAATACATCTTCAATCTATTCTGCTTCATGATCATACAACAGTGACACAGAAAGAGAGAATGACAGTCTAATAGTTTAACTGATTTCCTAACCACTCTTAAATATTGTTTGGAAGTGTAAAAAACACTAAATAAAAACGAAAACATTATTCCAGCAATTTCAAATTGTAACAATTAATGAATCTGGATATTTTAGTATATTCCTGTAAATCTTAATTCAAAACTTACCATATTAAAAACAAAAGATATTTTCTTTAGTACGTGAAAAATAAACGTCCATTTCACCATGGTTTAAGTAGTACAAAGTTACTTAATTGTAATTTAAGAAAATGCTTCTCCTCAAACGCAGTGCTTTGGCATTATTTTGGATGTCCCTGCACACAAATCAGTTTTGCTATTCATAATATTTTAAACTAGTTAGTTGTAGGGCGACTATGGCGCACGTTGAAAAATGATAATTTAATTTTATTTATTTCTCACTTCAAATAATTCATTTGCTAGCAAACCTGTGCGAAACTTTCGCTCTTTATTTATCTCTTCCTTACCTTTAAAATTTAAAATTCTTATTATTATTATTTCATAGACGTAGACCTGTAACTATGCTAGTTTATCCGTAATGGTATTAGGCCCCGCTTTTTTTTTTAACACCAGAATAGTTGTAGAGTAATATTCAGCAATATGTTCTCATGATTAACTATTGCTCTACAACTATTCTGGTGTAAAAAAAAGGCGGGGCTTAATACCATTAACGATAAACTAGCATATTTAGCAGGTCTATAGACGTCACTTTTTCATATGCATGAGCAAATTTAATATTTATTTATTTTTACATTATTTATTTTTATTAATTTTTATTTATTTATTTATTTATTTTTTCACGTGAAAGCATATTTCATTTTATTATGCTGAAAAAAAATTAAATGTCTATTTTCATATTTTAATTAATTAAAAAAATCTAATCAAAAAATCATTACAAATAAGGCACCAGATGAAAGAAGCGGTTTTTCTGAATCCGTCGGATTAAACAGCTTATTGATCGGACAATTAGATTTTTTTCGAATTAAATAAAGTATGAAAATTTGGTGGCAACTTGCGTTCACACACAGACAGAGTCCAAAGAAGTCTCTTAGTCTTTTTAAGCATGACAGAGTCAGTCAGTGATGAACGTAACTATATATATGCTGAAATGAAACACTCCATAGTGAACATGAATAATATATATCATTCTGAAGGAATTCTGAAAATACGTATACGGATACCTGATGCGGAGACAGAAATATAGACAGGGGAATAGAAAGATAGACAGATAGAATAATTAAATAATAAACACTGTTAAATATTGATAGAAATTGTTAAAAACTCTTAATGCAATAAATCGATAATGCAATGCCAGCAATTTTATTGATAACTCCTAATGTAACTGGATAATTTTTGTAGCCCTGTAAATTTTAAAGCCAGTCATACAATATTCCATAAAAAGCAATTTTCATGCATTTGGATAAAAAATGTCACTCCATTATGATTTTGCAAAATGAAGCTATTGAAATAAAGTTTACAGAAATACCACTCATAGAACACAATGTTTTGGAATTTTTTGACTGTCCCTGTAGTAATGTACGTTGTTGGTACTCAATAGACCAAATTAAATTTCTATAATGTATTTCGTATGAAATAACTGAACTTTTTATAAAATAAATATACAGTTTAATTTCACTTTTATTTACACTATATTTACACAATGTATTTCACTTGTATTTACATAAACCATATAGTTAAAAATTCACTGAAGGTTGGAGAACATTTCTCCCAACCATTAGGGGAGACCCGTGTACCTAGGGCCATCATGTACCTAAGCCCCCCCCCCCCCACTTTATTTGAATAATATTTAATTTTAAGTTTTAATATTCAAATGGGCGAGTAACAACACCAATTGCTACTTCTACAACTACTTTGGAACTTTTGAGAAGAAAGTTTTGACAAGTTACATGTAGAAAACGAATTTACATGGTTTGAAGTAAAATTTTGTAGCTCATCTCTTTTGCTATTTTACAAAGGAAAGTTTAATATTTTTCTTTCATTTTTAGTGTATAATTTTGCTTGTTATATTGAATAATAAATGAGATATTTAATTAGTCCTCTCTGCATGTGGATTTTTTAGCGGAAGGCATTTTGAATGAAATTACCAAAACTTGTACCTAGGGCCACATAGCTGCCTTGTACCTAGGGCCAGTGTGTTTGGACCTTTTAACACTTTCGCGACCGCTTGTTTTTGTCTTTTTGACAGTAAGGTCCGTCTGTGGACGTTTTTCTCATAAGTTACAAATTTTCAAAACAAATTTTTCGGTATTTACATTTATATTACAAATGGATATGCATTATAATCATACTCTCTCTAATCAAAGTATTTGCATCCATAGTATACTGATTGTACAAATATGAATATTGTGTATTTTTTAGAAACAAATAACATATTAAATGCAAAAGAAATGCCCTCTGGTGGAGTTTCATATTTTCAAATGACGTGAATCTACATCAGCGGTCGCGAAAGTGTTAAGAAACACAATACAACATGTAGTAATTGGATGCTGGCAAACCCTGGTAAACCAATCACTATATATGACGTTGCTGATAATCTTGGCAAGTCCTATCCGTCGGCCTTCACTCCTGTAAACGTAAACATTCTATCAGGCTTTCGTGTATCCGGCATAGGGCCAATGAATCAAAACACATTCACTGAGGAGGAACATTTAAGTTTAAAAATGTGACTGAAAGACACGATCCCTCCATAAATTTCAAAAAAAAAAAAAAAAAAAGATTTTCGAGGAAGAAAGTGAACCAATAATGATAGGACTGGATGTCTCTGTTTCGTGTCCTGTTGAAATTTCGAAACC
The DNA here is from genome assembly GCA_963930645.1 of Salticus scenicus. NCBI lineage: Eukaryota > Metazoa > Arthropoda > Arachnida > Araneae > Salticidae > Salticus > Salticus scenicus. Next base: position 174,581,764 of record OZ005650.1, read on the forward strand.
TTCAACATCTAACATCTGTTCGCATGCCATGCTTTAACGGGTACGAACCTAAGCAAAACCTCCCTCATCAAAGAAAAGATGTGACCGAAAACCAGAGAGATATGGAAATCCAAGAGACACGCCAGAAAAAAAAGAAATTGAAGAAAAAAAATATTCTGTTAGAAAATCCCAAAGAAAAAAGAAAGTGAAAAATTTCGTGTTTCAAATTAAGGTAACAATCTAATTATTATATGATAAATAAATATATTACTTGATGTTGTTTCTTTTATAAAATACATGTTTATATGCTCATTTTCTATTCATTACAAAGTGAAATCTAAATTTGAGAGAATGGCCCTAGGTACAATGAGGTCTGGCCCCAGGTACAACGAAGGTGTTGTACCTAGGGCCACGAGTGATGTTTTTTTTTAAAAATTCTATTTGTCGGAATTTATTATTTTAGGTATTTATATTAATCCCAATTGGAAGTAATTAGTGCTAAAGATATGTATATATCAGTTTGATAATTTTAAACAGGTCAAGGGCTCTGTTTTTGGGCATTGAAAAAAAGCGGCCCTAGGTACACGGGTCTCCCCTACACAGGAGAGAAAAATATCCAACTCCAAATTCAAAGTACAACGGACATTTTCTTTACTTCTCGTGCTTTTTTCAAACAGTTCACGTTCTTTAAAATTTTCATTATTTTTTCTTTCTTTAATAATTAATTGTTGAAACATGGATGAATATTTCAGGCTTCTTGGAATACTTAGCACTCGGTGACGTTACACTGTATACAAACCAGTGGTGGTATTTACCACATATTTAACAGGGAATATCCCATTACAAACTTGAATAAAATATATGATTTTCCAGAAGTGTCATGGATATTTAACGAAAAGAAAGCGCCAGACAAAGATAAAAACTGAAATTATAAAAACTTATCAACTTTGTTTTAAAGTTTTAAATGGAATCAATCAAAGGAAAAGAAATCTTAAACCATTTGCATATTATATGTACTAATGTAGTAGTATACCAAGAACGATTTTTTTTTTTTATTTACTAATATTACAAAAAAAATATGTAATTGTATTTCTAAGAAGGGTTTTAAGTGAAAACCTTCGTACTACGTGCTTTAAGAATGGCTGTAATATAAAAAAATTCTCTCTGTTTTGATAAATATTTTTTATAATAATTATCCAATAAATTAATCCAATATTTTTGGAGACGTAAGAAGCTTTTTTTTTAATGTATTTTAAATTTTTCTGTACTTTAATGTACCACATTATTTTATAGCATTTATCTTACACAATGATACACACACATAAAAAAAAGTTAAATATAAAAAAAAAAAAAAAGTAGACGAAAAAGTAAAGGAATAGTTTGGTTCATGATTGGTGAATTAATGTCTGATAAATATTACTGACTTGTTTATTTCTTTAACTATTTAATAACATAAATTGTTATAAAATCTTGTTTTTGTTATCAGTTTCATTTATTAATAAATGACAATGCATTCATTACTATGAAATGTCATGTAAAATAATATAGAAATTTGTAATTTTCTAGTCTTAAAAAATGTTAATTTTTAAAATTTTATATTTTTAGAACGGTTAATTTTTTTCCCTTTTTTAACGTTATATATAAACGTATTAACCGTCTTAGAGAGCATTTCGATAAGACCATTTTTTTCATACAAGGTGGTTATAATTAAAATTACGATTTTAAAATGCTATAGTTCTAGAATTATAGGTCCGAACGATTTGATATTTTACCAGAACACTTATGAGTAAATGGAATTTTGTTTGGCGAAAGAAAAAAGTAGTTCCAAAATGTGTCTATAGATGGCGGTATCAGGGTAACGGTAACGTCAGGGGAAACGCCTAAATGGATTCATTATACACAGGAATGTTGTTAGCAACACTATAGACTAGTAGGAAACAATAGACTTTAAGGGTTTACGAAAATATTTTTAGGGAAAGGCAAGAATACGTGTTCACAGCAAAAACAGTGATAGTGATAAGAGAAAAATAGGAGTTTCACGAATACTGAGGAAAAAAGCATACCACCTTCATCTAGAATGAATAAGTGGTCATTTTCTAAATCCTTTAACTAGAAATATAGATTTACGAGCTATGCGCATAAGGTACGCCAATATTCTGGATAGACAAATTGATCAATAATTTCTAGTCTACACATTTCTAGATGGTGAAACAATATTCTAAATATTCTGAATATTTTGTATTGCGAGAAATTCTCGCCTGATTTTATTGAATTGGGTAATAAACCATGATTATAGTTGCTGAAACCCGTCTCTAGTATTCGCATTTATTTGCAGAGATTATTAAATAACTTTTCTCTCGATAAGATAGGCAAATGTTCTAGAATTCTAATAGGGGTTTCTAGAACTCACTTTTAAAGGGAAATTGAATTTATAAGGAGGACACTGAACTATTTCTTCTAGAGCCACAATTTAGGTTCTAGATGTCAGTTACAGAATTTTTACTCAGTAAAACAAATAATTTACAGATGATTAACGGCACATTTAGGAACTATTTTTTTCCTTTGCCAAATAAAACTCTGTAGCCTCACGATTGATCTGGTAAAATATTATGTAATTATACCGTGTAGTTTTTAAATTATAGCGCTTTCAGATCACAACTTTAATTGCAATTAACCTGTATAGTGTAGCCACGTTTCCTAAAACTAGCGGTGAGCATTAGTCCAAAAAGGTGGAAGGGTGCCAACTTGACCGACAACTTAGGATTTGGAAAGCATCCATTAATTCAGCTCTCTGTTATCGCTTATTTTCTCTGAATCGGATGACTGTCACCCCTATTTTAACAGTGGACTTGTTGAGTCAGAAATTACGCAGAAGCATCCATGGTTTCATGAAATGTGGTCAAAGAATATATGCAGTTTCATTTCCCTTTTGATGATAGTATTGCACTTTATTTTATTTTATTTTGTTATTTTATTTTATACTTCTAAAATTAATAGAAGAAATTGTTGGATTCGTAAATATTTTCGACTTCCAGTTTCCGACGGATTTGAGGGGTGAAGAACACGATTTGATTATTTTTAGAACATGTCTATCTGTCGGTGTGTGTGACAAAAATATTTTGGCAATTGTATCTCCGGAACTACTGCTCAGAATTCTATATAAATGTATATGTAGATGCAACTTGATCTTTATTAGTGTCTATCAACTTTTGGTTCCAATCGCTCGATAAGTGGCGCTGCTATTACCGCAGTTTAAGACTATATCTCAGGCTCTATTTCGTATAATCAAACAAAACTTGATATGTGAGAAGGCAATTAATGAGACATTATGCTCGTTCAATTTAAATTCTTTATCAGCCAACAAGTGGCGCTGCTATACAGTGATTTCCGCAATTTATGGGAGGGCTTATATCACAGGAACTACTGCACAGAATTTCATAAAAATTTATATGTTGTTGTACCTTGACATAAATTAGTGCTTTTCAACTTTTGATGTCAACCGCTCAACAGGTGGCCCTGCTACACAGCGATTTCCGCAATTTAACCCTTAAATGCCTAATTATTTTTTAAATCAATTTAAAAATGTTTTATTCTTACCTCTATTAAATAAATCACGTAAAAAATACTTTAAAAAATCATACTTTATTTTAACTATGGTTTACATCTGAAAAGCAATTTGTTGTCAATCGGCAAACTAGAGGCATTAGAGCTTCAATATTATTCGAATAATACTTTAGAAGACGAAATTGGGTATGTTGCCGCAAGGCAACACACGGCATTTAAGGGTTAAGGGAAGGCTATATCTCAGGTTGTATTGCGTATCGACAAACAAAGCTTGATATATGTGAGCAGAGCATTATGAGGCATTATGCTGATTCAATTTGAATGCTTATCGGCCAATAGATGGCGCTGCTATACAGCAAATTTCCTCGATAACGGGAAAGTTATATCTCAAGTTGAATGGCATATAACTGTACGAAACTTGATATGCGAGATAACCATTATAAAAAGGCATTTTTTATATGTTATTTATAGACAATAAAACTATCTTTCTTTGGATATTTAGTGTTACTTTTCTGTATGATGAAAATCATTTGCATTCATCATGTTAGATAATTATATGAAAAAAAGTACATTTTCTTTAGCTGGTTCTTATTTATCCCCCCCACCACACACACACATACCCGATATTTAATTTCATTTGTACTTATCGTATTTTTATTTTTTCTGTTTTTTCAAAGTGTTTAATGCGAGTTACATCAGAATTCTTGAAATATATATATTTCATGTAATCTTGACATAAACTTGTTTTATGGCCCTGTTGTAGAGTTCCGCTGTATTAGCGTCTACACGTTTTTACCGATACAGAGTCGTTCTTCAATTGTGTTTTAAAACGCTTCGAACATTTTGACTCCGAACATATACTACATGTTAAACTGACGGCATTGATGTCAAAATTCTATTAATATATTAAATTATTATTTTCTCAGAAATCTGGGGCAAATGTTCTGCGGATTCTGTACGTTACTTTTACTCTCCTTTTTAATTGTTGCCCTGCATACCTTTTAATTTTCATAATGCATACATTTATATAAATCTATCTACTATTTATCTCTTTATATATGTACTAGCAGGTCTACCCAGCATTGCCCAGGTTAAACCAATGAAAAAAACTGAACGAAAGTGTAAAATGGAAAGGAAAATGCATGAAACATTTCCGGAAGTCTTCATTAGAAAATATTATATATAAATAAATACATATAAAAGGTATAGCATAGTATGGGAAGCCCTTGCTGATTTAAATATTTTTGGTTATTTTTGTGATGAATTGAAAGGACTATCGCAATTGCGTAACTAAAGGTCTTGGCGAGAAACGTCCGAACTACTTCAGTGTCAAATTTAAAATTTTGCCTAAGGGGTCTAATACTAAAACTGTTCCATAAAAAAAAAAAAAAAAAAAAACTTAATAAAATCGAAATTGTAACTATTTACAGGTAAGGTGAGAATATACAAGAACCTCATAAATCAGATATGAAATACCAATAAAAATGAAAAGTGTTGTTTGACTGTGGAAAAGAAAAGTACTACTTCATTAAATAAAAGGTTTAAGCTAATGCCAAATCTATCTATGAAACTATTTCTCATTACACGAATTACTGATTTTAAAAAAAAAAATGTACCAACTTTCGTAATGTAACTATTTTTTTTCTCTATTTTTTATTATTATTCATGCGAAATTAAAAATAGTATTATTGCCTAGTGGTCGAAACTCGACTAGTTTATTTAAGTAGGCATTTGAATAATAAATGCATAAATTCAACATTTCCTTGTAAGCAGTATTCACAACATTTAAATCCACATTAAATAAAAATAATAAAATGAAATAAAAAATCATTAATAGCATATTTATTTACCTGATGATTCATATCCGTATGAACTTCTCTATCTGTTTAACTCGATTTTCCTCACTCCGACTGATTATTATTATTTTTTTTTTCATCTGGACCTCTACACGACAAATTACACTTTTAATATCGAAACAGTTTGTCTACAGCAGTTGGATAATAAATGAAACTATACTGACTTCTCTTGCCAGACAAATAAAACATAAATACGTTAAAATAAAGCCTCAAAAATAGGCTAAATTACGAGCTGATATATTATTTACGTATTAATGCACAAATGTAAAATTTATCATACTGCTAATATATCTTTATATTTGAGCTGATGTAAATCATTAAAAAAAATAAAAGGAAAGAAAGAAAGAAATTAGATCATAAAAAGAGATAGAACTTTCATAAATTATTATTATTATTATTATTATTTTAATTACGTATAAGTTAAAAAGTATAAAGTTTCTGCTATAGAAACGTAGACGACTGAAATGAAAGAAATTTTAAATACAAAAGATTAAATGAAAGTGCATAAAAAAAAAAAAATATTTTTAAATACCTTCTTGACATCGTAAGAAAATATTTTTTTGTATTTTGCAAATCTAGCTATTCATAACTTTCGAATGATACCACTTTCAACCCTTTACTCCCAAAATTAATATGTTAAATTAGTACCAAAAATTTCAAGCTTCCTTATTAACATATAGTTTTTATTTTATTTCCGGGGAAAAAAGAAAAAAATAAATAAACGCGTATTTTATTTCCTTATTTTGGCATGAAATATTTCTTTCATTTTAATCCATTTTAAAGTTAAAATGGGGATTTTTATTTAATATCTTTTGATCCAGTTATCCGAATGAGCCAAGAAATACGGCGTTAGCTAGTTTCCTGAGTAATAAATGTACCGCTTTTCTTAGCTGTCGTTTGTATGGTATAGATTTGTATAGCGAACTAAAAATCCGGGGCAAACAAAGAATCAGCTTAATATATTTAGATATGTGTGTTTGTATAACACACATGAAGAGAAAATGTACATGAAAAAACAACCTATAGATCGATTATAAACTTCGATGCACTAGTATTATGATAACCAACCTGAGAAAATATATATATATTTTTTTTTAATTTTTTTCGTCCTCCTTTAGCATGTGCTCTATTAATACAGACCACTTTGCTATACACGCACCCTTTTTTTTTTGGTTCGACATATTTATACATAGATATTACCACATTGTTTTTTATTTTTTATGAAGATTGAATGAATAGAATGTGAATAATTATCGATTTGCTCATTTGATTTTAAATAATCTGACAATTTATTTTAAATAAATAACCATACCAGTGAAACATAAATTAGCAATTAATATAATAATAATAATAATTTCGATAAAAAAAAAAAAAAAAAAAAAAAAAAAAGATTTTTGTATTTTTATTAGGTAATACAAATTGTAAGTCTTGACTGAATTTTACTTCTAAATAGTTTAAAAGGTCTTTAACATTAAATTGATAAAATATCAATCAATAAAATATGTTAATATTTTAATATTTCAAAAAAATATATAGGAATATCTATATAATTTATTTAAATTTAATAAATGATTTTTTTTATCTGTAAAGGAATAATAATAATGTGAAATAATAATTCAAATATTTAAATAATAATTCAAATATGTGAAATAATCACATATTTGAATAATAATAATGTGAAACTCTTTGGAAAATGATATATTATTAAAGCTGGAGCATTAAAATAAAACCTTCAATTTTTATTTTCTTTTATTTTTCTTTATTTTCTTTTTATTTTTCGTATAAATAATTTTTTAGTTCAGTTTGAAAAATAAAATAATAATAATAACAATATGCTTAAAATTGTAGTATTTCAATCTATATATATGCGAATGTTTATAACTTCAAGACGATATTTTTACAAGAAATCTTTATAAAGTCCTTAGCCTCTTTAAAGTTACGTATGTATAATATTTTTTTTTTCTTTTTTTCTCTTGTAAATTTTATGAATATATTTAAAAATATAATTGTAAAAGACTTTCTTTGAGTATTTCAAGGAAAATAGTCTTAAAAATATGTCTTAAAAAGTATTCTTGAGACTTACTTTCAGGCTAAATTAAAAAAAGTATATATATATAGTGAACATTCTTACACATAAACAAATAAATTTGTGTATCTATTTTATTTATGTACCTATAAATTTAAATATTTGAATTCTCCATAAAATTTCACCATTCAAATATGCAAATGATTTTTACAAATAATTTTTCCAATTGATTCACAGAGTCATACACAAATATGTTCAGAATAAATATTTGAAAAATAATAATGTGAAACTGTTTGGAAAATTATATATTATTAATGCTGGATCATTAAAAGAAAACCTTTAATTTCATTTATTTTATTTTTATTTTTCATTTGCATAATTTTTTAGCTCAGTTTGAAAAATAAAATAATAATAATATACTTAAAATTGTAGTATTTCAATCTACATATACGCGAATGTTTTTTTTTTTTTTAAATTTCAAGACGATATTTTTACAAAAAATCTTTATAAAGTCCTCAGCCTCTTTAATGTTACGTATGTATAATAATTTTTTCTTTTTTTCTATATATACTTAAATTTATCATGAGTAAACATCTTACAATGATTCCGTTGATGTGTAAAAACGTTCGTTGTTGTCACGAAAAATTTACGCTTCCTGAACTAAGGTTCAGAATATCACATTCCAAAGCACGTAACTTACCAAAATCAGTTGCATTATTATAGTCCCTTTCTTCGGAGCAACCTCTCGTTAGTGATTTTCTTTCATTTCTTCCTTTCCTTTCTTTCTTCTTCTTCCTTTTTTTTCCACCTTGCATCACTCTCTTATTCACTTTTTTCTCATGACACCGTGATGCACTCATGCTGTTTATCATAAACTTTCTGGGGGAAAATACAGAAAGTGAAAAGATGCTACTTTTTTCTCCTTAGTCAGCTGGGACTGACGATCATTAATCAGATTAAAAAAAAAAAAAAAAAAAAAGACTATCAGAGAGAGAGTGCGCTGGTTATAAATGTTAAGGAACTCTGTTGTAGACGTTTTGTGCTGCAACAAATTGGAATGCTTTTATAATTTTAGTGTAAAGAAACAGCTGCGTTAATATACACATATTCATAAAATATGTTTGCCGGAAAAAAAATTAAGGATAAAAATTTAAAACAAAAGAAAAATAAACAAAAAGACAAAATTTAAAATATTTTTATAAATATTAAAATAAGAAACCGATCGTGTGCATACATAAAATAAAGAACATAAAATATATTATTTATTTATTAATATTATTATAAAATATTTTTTTAAATAGATAACGAATGTCTTCAATTTTTCAAACACTAATGTCCCGAAATTATTGAAATTTTGCACACTTCTTCAAAATACATTTGACCATAGTGCTTCAATGAAGGATTTTTTATTTTTTTTAATTGAACTTTAAATTTTTGGAGTTGTATGCAAAAAAAAGTACATTTTTCGGTATATTTTACTAGACGTATAACCTTATAAAATTATAAATAATCTCTAAAAAATAAAGAGTTAAATTGAACACGTGTCATTTGTATTAAATATATTTAAAACACTTTAAATACACGTAAATATAAATTTATTTAAAAGATGTTATTATTTTTTTTTTTATCCAAAGCTTTTCGCTTTAATAATAAAGCATCATCAGGGATTTATGATTCGTTTCCATTGCGCAGTTTTAAATATGTTTTATATGCAACATATTTAAAACTGCGCAATGGAAACGAATCATAAATCCCTGATGATGCTTTATTATTAAAGCGAAAAGCTTTGGATAAAAAAAAAAAAATTAACATATTTTAAATAAATTTATATTTACGTGTATTTAAAGTGTTTTAAATATATTTAATATACTTATAAAATTAGTTGTAATCGGGGGGGGGGGGGAAGAAAGAAAGAAAAAAAGAAAATACTTCGTTCAAGCTCTAGTCAATTTTAATTTGAAAAAATATGCAAAATTTCACTAAGACCGGGGCACTAATTTTTGAGAAATTGCTCTGTCGGCTTTTATGAATGGTTTTCTAGAAACCAAGACCCACCTGTTGAAATTCACAAATTTTTGAATGAAAATTGATAAACAAATATATTGTTATATATATGCTCAAAATTTTGAATAAAAATTTTTATTTATTACATTAGAAAGAAAAAAAAAAAAGAAGAAAAAGAAAAAAGAAAGACCGATTTTTTTTTTTTTTTTTAACAGCGTTCAAAAAAACATGTATTCCCTTAAAATGTTACTGACTAAATATTGATAACGCTCTTGTATTTCATCGTTTAAAGAACTCAGATATTCTTTCTGTCCGGTTTCTATGTAATTCCGCGCTAGACGAATTTTTAATGAATGCAATTTAGTTGCTGAAAAGTCTGCTCTGACAGTTTTTTTTTTTTTCTTCTTCTTTTTTCTTGGGTTATGCCACGCTTATATGCATCCAGTTATAATCTTAATACGAAAAATTCGTTTTGTTAATCAAAATGAATAGAAACATTGGAAACAGGGTTTAGTTAGCTTCATTCTGTCATAACATGCTGAACCCATAGATTCTAAGTGTATACAAGTCGATTTTCTAAGAGTACTTCAAGCTTTTTAAATGTCAAAAAATAGTAGAATTATCAATATTTAACCCTCTGTACCATACTGTAGACTGTAGGCAACATACCGTTCGATAATGGTTCAAATTCAAAGAATCGGTTCTACAACGTAATCACGCACTGTAGCCTGTCGTATACACTCACAGTTAGAAAATCTAGTATCTAGAAACACAACTGGATGGCGCCGTATGTCGTAAGTTGAAGTTCATTACTCGACAGTGGGTAACTAACGACAAGTGCGGACCGGCTCTGATTCAAAAAATAATAAAAAATAGTTTTTCGTGTGTTTTGTGTTTTATATTGAAACAGTGAAGAGGTAAGTGTTTCAAATTCATTGTATAATATTGATTTTGACCCAATTTCAGGTATTTTATAGGATTTTATGCTAAAAAGTGTTTGTTGCCTGTAGGTGTTTTTGTTTGTTTTTTCGAAATTTATGAGAAATAAAAAAAAAACCTGAAACACGTGTATTTTATTTTTTTCCAATTATTACGAAACAAATAAACACAAAAATATTAAAGGTCATGAGTTACAGAGGGTTAATCTTTCAGTAATTTATTCAGTGAGACGATGTGGTTTATAATGACTTTAATTACGGAGGGAGCACCTGTGAAATCGGGTAAATTTGTAATCACAAAGTAGTACATGAAGTGTAATAACTTTGAAAATTTATAAAATGTAAATTTTAAACTATTATTTCATATTTTATAAATATTTTTTATTTGAAAGATTCCTAATTAATTTGAAAAGGCTGAAAAAATATGTGAAATGCTGTGTAAACATGGTAATAATTTATTTTTACAAAAATAATTTCAAATATCCCTTAATATATAATTTTCAAATACATAAATACTTTTAATTAAAAGTTTCATATTCACGCAAAACATTGCATAAATGCAGCCTGAATGTAACAGCAAATTTTTTATACGAAATATGTCAGGGTTTTGTTAAAGAGAACTTACGTGCTACACTGTAAAAAAATTCGACAAAAAATTTCTAAAAGTTGTTTAACTGTGGTTTTGCGTAAACTTACAACGAAAATTAAAGGGAGATACTAAAATTATACTATATATATTCACTACGTATATACTATATATATTTACTACATATAATGTAAAAATTTTTAAACTTGATGTAGTGAGAAAACATAAAAATGAAACCTGACAGAAAATATTAATTAACTCAAAAAACTTTGAGGCCATCATCAGGGGTGCTCTTCAACGCAGAGTCGAAAAAGTAAGATGTTCCAATGGCTAATGGCAAAAAGAAAAAAGTAGCTTAGCTCTCTACATCTTTCCAGAAAAAAAATAAGAAAGAAAAAAGAAAAAAGTCATCGATGCAGTACCGAACATAAAATAAATATATGGTTATATATATATATATATATATATATATATATATATATATATTAACAACACAATAACTTATGTAAACGTGAAAGCATATAAAAAAAATTGTAGAAAACACTTACCAAAACCGAAAAGTATCAAGAAAAAATAAGTAAATATACACTGAGGAACACCAAAGTAAGTACTTACACTATCTTTTAAATTACGGATAGCTGTTATAATACAAAACGGATTATATCATAAATCCTATATATTTTCTTCCCCAAAAGTTTCAGCTTTTTCTAGATTCAAGTGTGCAAGAATTCAAAAATAATAAAATTTACACTTGTATGGGTGCACATATGTTATTATTACCCGAAATTCACCAAGCAATTTTCGCATACTGTACACTCTTCTCGAATTTTTTGAACAGAATTTCTTTAATGACTGGCCGATGCTAATTTTTAGAATTAAAAATTATTTAATATTTCATACATTAGTTTAAACTGATCTTGAAATTCGAAAATGAATAATTTCTTTTAAATGTTTAATCGATAAATAAATTTACAATTTATTCGAAATAAAATCGTTTATATTGAATAAATTTATAAAGTTAAAAGTGCCTTAAGAATTTCATAAGCTTATTCTTTTAAGGTGTAATATCAAAAAATGTAAAAATTAAATTAAAATTAAAATTAAGTAATTAATTTGAATATAAATTCTATTATGATATGGGTATAACATTTAAAAACCACATAACAATTTAAACATTAAAATGGAATTTCATGATGGTTATTCATAATAACCAATAAAGCGTATTTTTCACGACTATGTACCACGAATTCTGTTAACTATCAATTTTTATCTCTCTTAAGTATTATTGTTGAAATTATTTTCTTTATTCTTCTTATCTGAAAATAATTTTATTCTTGGTTTTATCTTCTTTGTAGCTACACACACTTTATCCTACGCTAAACTCCAGAATGAGAAAAGAAGTCCTATACCACAAATAATGATATTGGATTGTCTTCAATCACTAACTTTCATTCTGTAAAGGCTCTATGTCTATCAGATATCTTTATCGAAATGAGAATTTCGGGCTTTTCGCAGTGAACTCTAATTATTTTTTCAATAAAAGAAAATAATACGTGTCAAATTCACATAGCGAAAATTTTATTTCCTTAGGAAATAGTACCATGCCTTAGCTTAGCGCTCTTTTTCTATAATTGTAGCGGTAAACGTTGTTAGCATATATATATATATATATATATATATATATTTATTCAATAAAAAAAGCAATGCATGCCAATTTCACGCTGCAAAAATATCACTTTCTTGGAAAATAGTATGATATTTTGACTTATTCTTGATTTAAATATAGCGTTAAATACCATTAACGTAAAATAATGAAATAATGAATTGTAATTAAAAATAGAAGAATCTCACTAATGTTCATTTACTAAAGGCTAATATAGTAACTAGACATAAAAATCTGTGTGCATTTAATATAAATATCTAATATAAGAAAATGGTACAATTTATATATATATATATATATATATATACTGCTGATCATTAAATTTGCAACTACAATAAGGAATGCGAATATAATACTTCTATTTATAAGGAACATATATTATAGTAGGAAGAACAATTTATTAAAATTTCAGAAAATTTGGAGTAATATGTACTGAGAAAGTACATAAAGCAGCGACCTCTTTGAAAAATAACAGCACTTATCTGACTAGGCATTGAATCGAACAGCGATTGGATGACATAGTCGGGTACAGCTCTTCATGAAGCTTCAACAGGATACCACAGTTCATAGACCATAGTTACTGGTGAGTGGTTGGGGAGGGGGCAGTCACTTTTCAACAATTAAACAGTCATTTTAATTTCTGGTAGATCTAGAAAACGCGCTGGCTGGAGCAGCGGTTGAACACATTCTGTATCAAGGAAGGTCCATACAATACAGACAGCTTGCGGTCGTGCTTTATCCTGCTTAAATGTTGCGCTACGCAGGCCTTGAATATAGAGCAGAGGGGCGGACATTAACTCACCAGCAATTTGATAGCCTCTATTCAGAATGCCGGGAATGCGAACAACATGTAATCGAGACATGTATCCAATAGGCACCCACACCATCACTGCAGGTGATGGACAGTGTGATGATGTCGAATCCCATATGGCAAGATGCTTATTCACAATGCCGTTAAATACGGATAAGGCAATCTTGACGCTGTAAACAGAATTGTGATTTGTCTGCAAGGCAACTTCCCGCTATTCCTGCGTCCAGGTTCACCGTTGTTCACTTATTAAAGGTGTCCATATGAGTAATGCAGTTTTGAGGGCAACCAAAGTTTTGATAGCCGCATATTGGGTCACCACCTGAAGTGATGTTTTGCGGTACCATTGGATACACGTCTCGATCACCTGTTTTTTCCATTCCCGCCACTCTGAATACCGGCCATTGCATTTATGACGAGTTAAGGCCCGTAGCTCTGCCCTATATTCAATTTCTCCGAAGCACAATATTTAAGCAGGACAATGTACGACCGCAAGTTGTCCGTATTGTACGGTCTATCCTTGATGTAGAATGCGTTCGACTGTTGCTCTGTCCATCGTGTTCTCCTGATCTCACACCAATGAAAATGACGGTTTAATCATTGAAAAGCGACTGCCCCCCTACCACTACTCACCATTAACTACGATTGATAAATTGTGGCATCGTGTTGAAGCTTCAGGAAGTGCTGTACCCGTACATGTCATCCATTCACTGTTTGATTCAATGCCTAGTCAGATAAGTGCTGTTATTGCTTCACAGAGGTCGCTACTTTATGTTCTGTTTTCTCAGTACATATTTCTCCAAATTTTCTGAAATTTTAATCAACTGTTCTTATCCTACTATAATGTATGTGCCCATAAACATCATTCTTATATTCGCATTCCTCCATGATGTTGCAATTTTAATGACCAGCAATGTATTTAGACACATCTACGAAATTTTCACATCAGCTATACTCATTAATTTATCTAAGTATTAGTTTTTTTTTAAATAAGAGTTTTAGTTTCCTGATAAAGATAATAGAATTTTAGAACTTTCCTTGAGTTTTTTTCCTATTCGAATAGTAAAATCATAAGCTATAAAATCTACACTTAAAATTTATAGTTACATGTAATATTACAAGAAATTATAAAATATTGCAAATTAGGTGAAGTTTCCTGAAGAATCTGTGCATATCTAATAGCTTTTTTAATAAATTTACTTTATTTAATAAGAAAATAAAGCATATATTGATAAATAATAATTCCGAAACTTGCATAAATACGGGCTAGTGCTCCTTAGAAAGATCCCTCATCGAGGGCACTCCCCTCTGGTCTTATACCCTAATTGACTTTAATCCTAATACCATACCGTACCAAATTGTATTTAGAAATTAACAAATTACTCAATCAGGCTGAATTCGGGTTCAGTGTAGTTTTGGCTAAAATATATTAATTAAAAATTCATTGAAAGGAAATCGAATATATAAAAAGAAATACACATTTTTAAAACAGCGTCGGTTTGTTATTTTAAAATTATTTAATTTTTGTTTATACATTTTTTGAAACGATTTATTCATTAACCACGTATCTTACGACCATGGAAGCTTCTGCGCAAGTGATAACTCAACGAGTTCAGTGTTAAAATACGAGTGATATTCTTTGTGGTTGAGAGGGAATAGCGATAAGGCAAAGCGGAATGAATGGATGTTTACCAAATCTGAACCTTTCAGTCAGTTTGGCACGTTTTTGGATTTGTCCTCGAATCTAGGCGTGAGAAACATGCTTACAAGTATTATAGATTACTAGCTGGAACCCGTCGAATTCGACGGTCATTTTATTGACTGTAATGTTTCAAAAATCATTGCATCATTATTTAAATATATTTCAAGTTAAAACATCTAATATAATTTACGACATTTCACTTAAAAAAAGAAATTCGGAAAAATCCTTATAAATAGAAATGAACTTTAAATTTGTGTGATTTCCTATCTTTAACTCAATTTTGTTTGAATTTCTATTTTTAAATAAAAGCATAGCGAAAAAAAAATATCAGCAATAACAAAGATTGCCTTTAACCAAACGAAACTTTGCCTTGTGACCCCAGTACCCGTGGCAGTGTATATGCAGGCCGCTAATAACATAAAAAAATTCTCAAAAATTAACCTTGAAATGAACGAACCTTTGACTCGTGTTTCTGCTGCCTGTGGCTGCGGCACTGTATAGCAGGCATGCTAAGCAAAATTCACTTTCCTCCACCAAGGGGTGATGTATGTTTTATACGAACATCACCAATTGCCTTGAATTTCGAAGACTTTTCAAATAAGGTGTCACATAGTGGAGACAACTGCAAAATCCTTTAGTTGCACTTTCCACCGCCAGGGGGCAGAGTGTGTTCTGTATGAACATCACCAACGGTCAGGAAATACTAAGATCTTTAAAAAAAGGTGTAACATGATAGGGTCTACTACAAAATCACCTAGTTCCATTTTTCACCACCAGGGGATGCACTATATTGTATACAAACATCCCCAATCTTCATGAAATTTCAAGGCCTTTAAAATGAGGTGCTACATGTGTGGGTTTAGAACGGATTTCCCTATCAAACTAATTTTTCCCCTTCCTCCCCCAAATCTACTTTCCCCCTTTAAAATCGAAAATTCAAAAATCGCAGAAATTGTTTTTTTAGTATTTGAGTCTAGTCCCCTCATGTAGAACTTATTCACCGTGAAGTAATTTGGAGCTGAGTTGAGCACGCAAACATGTTCTTAACCTCTGGCCCCCAGGGCGGGAACCGTTCGACTTTTTTTTTATTTTTCTCTTCTGATGATTTACCTCAAAGACACCTCAGACACCTCAACCAAATTTTTACACCTAGCCGTTCTCTCAATTTAGTGGATACAGACAAAACACGTTTCAAATTAATATATAGATACTGTGCATTTAATCAGACATTCGGAAGTAGTCAAAACTAAAATATAGGAAATATTGAGCGGCAATTAGGTGGTTTCATAATAAAGTGGTTTCATAAATATATAGAAAATGCAGAAAATATAGGAGCACTGCGAGGCCTGCAAATGTGGAAGTCATTTTCGTTTAATATTTTCACTCAGAACTTTCATAGCAGAAACATAAAACATTTTTCTTCTGCTAACCAATTAATTCAGACAAAAAGATATTTTGACAGAGGTTTACAGCAAAATTAATGAAAATCAACATTTTTTAGATACCTATGTTGGTACTCCATCCAATTTTATCAAAACTTTGCAAACACATCTGTAAACTGGAAATCAACTAATACATACGACAGGATATTTAAAAGGTAGATAAAATAGTGATTTTTCAAACAAAACTGTAGAAACATTTTTTTTTTTTAGAAATTGAATGCAGAGTTAATATTGGACTACGAAATCAGAATACATAACAATTTTCATGCAAGTAACTAATAAAAAGCATTTGCAAGATGGTATATATGGTGAATTTAAAGAAAATCGTTAAAATAAATTTTGAGAAACAAACAAAAATAAAATGTGACGTGATTTACAACTTTCCAATTTTTTTCCAATTTTTTCAAACGCATGTGTTCACCTAACTTGTCTTCATTATAAAGTTATAAAGTTATATATATATATATTTTTTTTTTTTCTTTTTTTCTACGATGTGTCAAACAAAAAATTCCTCCCCCCCCCACACACACACATCCTTCCCCATATGTGAATTGTTTTTAAAGAATCATATTTTGTAAATAAATCCAGCACGGCTTCATGAATTTTCTCTCTTAAAAGTAAGAAAAAAAAAGCAATAGTTCTTAATCGCTAATTTGAAAAATTTTGCGAAATTTTCACCAAGAAAAAGTCGGTGCTCCCATAAGCATGCGACAGGAAAGCTAAAACTGAGAGATGCCTATACAGCTAATAGCAAATCTATCATATATTATAATGTTGTTTCTAAATGTTATTTACAAACAACTACGAAATGTGAAGGCTAAAAATTGCAATAATTATACGTTAAATGATTTAGGTTATTCCAGCACTCTTTAAGTGCTCAATGTCAAGTTGAAAATAAACTTTTAACATATTAAGTAATAGCATGAGTATTTGCTTCTACATTTCTGATGAAAATTTACATTCTGAATACTGAGGCAGTACCTGTCGTTAGTCAAAAAATGGGAAAGTAAAAAAAAAAAAAAAAATTTCCATTTTTACATTTGATATTTTTTTTTTTTTTTTTTGCAATTTTAATTCTCTAAAAAGGTATTTGCAAAAAGTAAATTATGTAATTTCCCACATAAATTTGAAATATCCTACTTTTTGTTTCTTTTTTAACAATAAAGTGCTTATGCATTATTTTGTTTTATTTTTCCTCTATGTGTAAAGTTTATGCCTTTGTATGAGTTCTAGAGTATTGTGTATATTTTTTAGCACTGGAAACTACTTCTATTTTTTTTCTGCTTTTTATATGGTTACTTAAAATGTTACCATTTACATTTTTTCTCACAGCTGCATATATATATTTTATTAAGTAAATTAAAAAAAAAATTACATATTCTTACAATATTTGCGAGATTATACCTGATGGAGATTGTTTTGTGCATTATCATTATTTCCATATGGCACCGAAAATAATCAGCAAGCTAAATAGAATGATGGTATTTATTTACTCAGCACAGCGTTTTAAAATGTGTAAAGGAAAAAAAAGAGCTCAGCAGTTTGTATAATGCAACCAAAAAATACCAAAATTCAAAAATAAACTAAATACATAATGGGAGTAACTAATAATAAAAATACTTATATTCGGTGCAATACTCGTACAGAAATATTGATAAAGCTCGATGCAATTTCCATCAGGTGCAATCTCGTGTAAATTGTAATAATCTAAAAAAAAATTACATATTCTTACAATATTTGCGAGATTATACCTGATGGAGATTGTTTTGTGCATTATCATTATTTCTATATGGCACCGAAAATAATCAACAAACTATATAGAATGATGGTATTTATTTACTCAGCACAGCGTTTTAAAATATGTAAATAAAAAAAAAAGAACTCAGCAGTTTGTATAATGCAACCAAAACATACCAAAATTCAAAAATAAACTAAATACATAATGGGAGTAACTAATAATAAAAATACTTATCTTCGGTGCAATACAGAAATATTGATAAAGCTCGATGCAATTTCCATCAGATGCAATCTCGCGTAAATTGTAATAATCTAACATTTTGAATATACTATACACACAAAACATAAAAAAATGCAAACAGTAATATTTCATAAAAATATATACAAAGTAGTAAAAAGGTTAAAATGCTAACAGTAACATTAAATATAAACGTAACAAATGTTAACCTGAACACTAAAGAAAATATCTATTACAATATTATTACAATACTTTAGAATGCACGACAAATACTTTAACTAAGTAAAAAAAATCAGATAATAACAAAAAAGAAAAAAAAAAAAAAAAAAAAAAAAAAAAGAAATGCATACACACCTTACAGTTTTTAAATATAGAAAATTGTGAAATTTATATCCAACATTAAAAATTAGCGGCCATGATCCCGAGTCTCGAGAAGACATGAGCCAAATTCTTATTCTGATTGGTTCAGGTTTCAGAGTACGTTCGCTCTAGGTATCCGAAGAGCCTCTCAGCGATTGGTCGCCGGTTTCGTCTAAACACAGGCACAGCCTCCCGCGCATGCCCAAATTGTGCGATTTTGGTCTTACAGAAAGTCTCTTTTAATATAATAGATAGACTAACCATTATTTGAGTCTGCATAATTTTTAGAGGCCTCCTGTTTGAATGTTTACTAACTGTAGAAACTTTATTGCTCTAAAACTTTATTGAATCTATCTATATATATATATATAGTTTAGTTAGAGTTTTCATAATTTAATATAGTTATAGTTTTCATAATTTAGGTTTTTTGGTAAAGTAAATATAGAAAATAAAATTAAAACAGCTCTGCAAGCGGTTAATGAGCATTTTTCTGTTCATTGAGCAATTGTTTTTACCTCAGTTCACTTATAGTTCAAAAGTACATAATCATGGATTGTTAGCTTCTTTTTAAAAACGGAGATCAATTATATTATTCATAAAGTTTATCTCTAACTACTTAGTTATATTTTTATTTTAAGCCGAAAATAAAATCATTGTTTTGGTACATTTTAAAGACAACATAGTGAAAACAACATTATTATTTTTATTATTTTCAAAGATTCTCCGTGAAATCCTTGATAGTATAGTTTTGTACTAAAATTTTATATTTATGTTCTGAGTGTGCCATCCCTTTTGTTTGTGTGTGAAATAGAATATAACAAAAATGATCTTTGTGATTTTCCCCATCTAATAATATTATTCCTATTGGTTTAGAATCACCCTATATAAGTCCTATATGATTATTCTTAAATAATTAAACATTAATTAAGAATTATTGTGTGTACTACAAATAACGACCATATGCATTAAAATTCACTGCCTGATTTCAATGACATTTTTTAAACATTAATGCTATTACCTTTGTTAACAAAAGCATTTTATTTTTCCCTCACTTTTGACGTAATGAAAAACTTTTATCTACTTGCTACAATGATCCTAATATTATTTTTATGAATTCCCAAATGGAAAATACTGTTTCAAAACGACAGTTTCTCTTTATAGTGCACATCAAAATGCAGTTCATGGGTGATACTCAGGAGAAAAAAAAAAACTTTGCAACCAACATTTTTTTTTTCTTCCACAGTAAACGAGAATTGTTTATTGACCAGATGATGATACGGGCTGTGAAACGAAATTTTATTTCTGGAGACTTAATAGTTAAAACAGAAAAAATAAGCTCTAAGCGACTGTTGCCAAACTATAGGAGACAAAGATAATATAACTGTTGCCACGAAAAAGAAATAATTTAGAATTTTAGGTGTTGAATATTCTTTCAAATAGAAAAATAATAAAAGGAAAAATCTTTTAACATCAAAATTTCAAGTATAAAAAACTGTACTCTTCAATATGAATAAAATTACATTTGTTGTTCTAGGGAAATGCAATACTTATAAGCATTTTATTAAACGTTTCCAAATTTATTATCATAACAAACTGTTTATTAATATTTAAAAAGTTATCGTTAAAAAACATATATAAAAATAAAATAACTTTTTATTTTTTATTATTTTTTTCCATGAAGTTTTAAGATTAAATTTCGATTCTATTGTTTCCTTAAAAAAACAAAATTATATTGGTATATAGTTGTACATCTGTAAATATTTACAATAGAGTATGAAGCATTCCTTAACATCAACTAACTCCAAACTGTAAAGAATTTTACGTTTTATATATTTAGAACAAAATTAAATTGGTTGATAAAAATACTGAAACATTTAGGTCATAATTTTCTAGTCCTTTTCTTTTTCTTTCTTTTTCTTTTCTTTTCTTTCTTTATTTATTTTATCAAGTATAATTATGTTTGAAATACAATGTTCAAAATAAAATTTTCCGTTGCACACACATAAAGTTTCAATTTAGCTACAACTAATAGCTTAAGAAAATTTGTACGCAATATTTCACATTTAAAGTGTCATTTGATAAAACTCAGGGTATCAATAGTTGAAAAATATTGACTTCAGCTACATCCGAACAT
The DNA here is from genome assembly GCA_963930645.1 of Salticus scenicus. Lineage (NCBI taxonomy): Eukaryota > Metazoa > Arthropoda > Arachnida > Araneae > Salticidae > Salticus > Salticus scenicus. The sequence goes on from OZ005650.1 coordinate 174,602,801, forward strand.
TTATTTATTATTTATTTATTTATTTATTTATTTATATTTTTTTTAGCGATGAAAAATAGAACAATTCTTTAACACTGCAGTGTAGACATTTTTAGAAACAGCAAAGCTATACTTGTAAAATATTAATAGCAACATTTGTTAATAAACGTTTGTATTACTATTATTTCTCGAATGAAAAATAAAAATTCTCGTAATATTGTTTTTTTTTTTTTTTTTTTTTTTTTTTTTTTCAATTGTTTCAATTTTAATTATAAAAAATGATAGAAACTTTCAGTACATTTTTCAAAAAATAAATGAACAATCATTACTACATTGCAAAAAACTGTCGGAAAAGGAAAAAAAATGATTTAAATTTGAAATATTAATATGGGTTTGATGTATTATTTACTGCGGTTTGTTGTATTATATTATTTACTTTTGATGCATTTATTACTGTCTAAATATTATAATACCAATCGTATATATTTGAATTTCTGTTTTATTCATTTAATCTCGTTACGTAACTCGGTTTTGTGCGTAGCCTCTATAATTCATTCATTCGTATCTCATTCTGCCCCCTGTTGAACGTACGTGCTATTATTTGGAATCGAAAACATTTCTCAAACTTGATTGTTTATAGCAGAAGTTTATTTATAAACGTCTTGTATTTATACCATAACGCGTTACGGTAAAGTAAGGGTAAATTCGTTTAATGTTTATTGTTATCACACAGAACTACATAAAATAAAAAATAGAAAAATATATAAAAGCATTAAATGTATGTTATGGACAAGTGAACAAAATTAAAAGTTGCCGATTTCAGATTAAAGATTGTTGTTGTCACTTTAACTTGCATGTATGTGTATATAATTAAGCTGATAAGATGTCCTCTTTTATACAGGACAGTCCCTTTTTGTAAGACGTTTCTCTAAGTTTTAAAAATTGTTACAAGAATTTTTTTATCATAATTATTAGCTTTTTGGTCCCGATTTACAAAGAGTATAAAACTATATCCCTATTTAGGGTGTTATAATAATTATTAACGCTTTTAATTTATAAAGGTACACTGATCTGGTCGCTATAATATAATTATCATTAGTAGCACATAGATTTTTTTTAATTTATGTAAAATCTAAAAACTACTAAGGAAATATAGTCGTAAATCTAAATTTGCATATACTTTTTGCAAGAATATGTGTTTAAAGTCTCCATATACGCACCTACAAAGATAAATAAATTGCAACACTATAAATGTTTGTTTATTTCGGAATAACCTATATAAAAAAAAAAAAAGTGTCTATGTGTCCGTTTATCTCTCTACACTTTGGACTTCTGGCTACTGATTGTTGAGCTATAAAACGTGGCACATGGCTAACTCGACGGGGTGCACAATATCCAATTTTTTTCAATTTTCATTTTTCTGTTTTGAATTTATTTTATTCATTGACATTTTGTTTCATTTTCTGAAATTTATTATTTCATTTCAATCGTTCCTTATCATCGACTATTATATGATTTATTTAATTCCTTTGAAAGGTAGGAATACATATCATAGATGCCAAAATTTGGGATTTTTATGTCAGGTTTAGCACCATTATTTTTAAATGAAATTTGTTATGCTTATATTCTAACATTACTCAATTGAAATTTTTTAAAGAAAATAGAAAATATCTAGTATGAAGGCTCTTGATGAAATATAAAGAGCTGGTACGAATGATGCATATATATATATATATATATATATATATATATAATTTATTGTATTTATCGTAGTGAAGTGACAAGGTAATTGAAAGGATTAAACTTGTTAAACTTTAAATTTAGTTTAAATTCCCCTCAATTATATTTATGCATAATTTTTATAATCTAATTAATGGTAATAAAATTTATTGTATATATATTTTGCTGTTGCAGAGTGAGGGCTAGTAAAACCGAGGTTACTAGGTATCGGTACTGCATAGTGTCAAAACTAAAATAGTTAACAGTTGCTGATAAATAACCATTTGTAAAATCGTAGTTCATGAAAAATAGTTATTCCACCTGTCGTCCGATAAATATCCAAATATAAATGGCGGTTTAAGACGTTGCAATAGGCAATTGGAACCCGGGCCCGAGGCAGATTTGGTGGGAAGATGCTGCCGAAGGTAGTGTGTACCCGAAACAAAGTTCCAAGAGATTTCAGTTGATTTTTTTTCTGTTTTTTATTTATAGATGAATATAAAAGATACAGTGATTCAATTTCTTTAAAATGTCATTTAAATACAGTGGCTAACGATGCAGGCAAAGCCTTCTGCTTTAGAATAATCCAAAAGACAGTAATGTTAGTTGATCATGGGACAGAAGAATAAAAAAAAAATCAAACAATATTCCATAATTGTAATAAACTGTAACTTTAAGTGTAAGTTTAGGATTTCAGGAAGAAAGCAATTAGAATCAGATTTTAACAATCTCATCTCAGTCGATCGAATCTCCCAACACCTTAAATAATTATATTTAGATATTTAATATCTTATTTTCACTGACAAAAAGTTTCATTACAAAAAAATGAAAACAACAAGAATGAAAAATCATGCGGCTTACATAGATTATTGACAGTTTCCAGCTGTGCATATTCGTTGCATTGTTTCTTTGTAAATGTTCTTTGCCTATGTGATAATACACCTGACAAACAGACGAATAAAAATACATATAGATTAATTGAATTCATAATCACTCAAATATTGTTGGAAAGTATTGAAAACGTTTACTTAAACAGAGGTGCTATTCCTATTTCCTATTGTAGCCTTTAATGTATCTGAATATATATGTTACTGTGATACTGTAAATCTTAACGCTAAAAATTATACTATTCTAAAGATTTGGCTTTTTTTTTTTTTTTAGAATATGAACAATAAATATTAATTTTATTATGATTGGGGCAGTACAAAGTTATTTAAATTTATTTTATTAAAATTCTTCTCTTTAAACGTATTACAATGAAATACTTTTCAGGTTCTCTTATATAAATTAGCTGTATTGTTTCGACCGTTTCAAAGAGAGAACATGCAAAAGTAAACTACATTAAAATATAACATTTTAAAGAAATTCTGAAAATATTTAAGGACGCTAGAGAGCGGGTGTTAAAAAGTTTTTCTAGTTAGTGGCAGGTAGATAAAATGTTAAAGTTTCCATTTTCCCGGTTTCCACAAGGCCATATTTTCGTATCAAATTCCACCAATCAATAAAGATGGACACAAAACTGTTCACAAAGTGTTTTTTATTGATTTGCAGCATAGAATAATAAGAAGGGAAGGTGCCCCCTAACGTATAAATTTTGAGAACTACATCTGCAGATCTTCTAAGCAGGAGCGATCAGAGAAGAATGGTAAAGTTCCAGCCAATTTCAAATAATCATTACATATTGTCATTTTTACTTCATCGCCAGCAAGAACACATTAAAAGTGGTTTTTTAAAGATACGTTACACACAAATTAGGCTAACAATTTTGAATACAGAGTAGGACTGCTATAATACGATAACCCTATGAAAACCCCATAATTTCGCCAGACATTCATGATGAGAGAAGAAAACCGCGACGGACAGATAAAGAAAATGTAGCTATAATTTAATTGTGTTCAAGGATAATTTTGACTACCTGAATAAATTACGTTAGAAATAAGGCTACTGTGATTTAGGAGGAGCATTAATAAAATGAGCCATGTGTTATTCTTTATAAGAGGAAATTATATCATGAGATTTACTTGAAGAGTGATAATATTTGACATTTTATTATTATTATTATTATTATAATTATGTTATCGATAAAGCAACAATTCGACAGTTATTGCAGCTTAATATTGAATATACGAATTAATTGTTATACAAAGCGTTAAAATAGATCTGAATTAAAATTAAATAAATATATTAAAAATATATGTGATTTCTATATCACAGCGGACAGACATATAGACTAATTCAAATCATAATCACTCTTAAACATTGTTAGAAAGTGTTACAAAAGCTTCAAAAACGAATATGCAATTCCAGCATTTTCTAATTATAGACCTTAATTCTTCTGAGTATTATTATGTGATCCTGTAAATACTAATTATACTATATTCTATAGAAAACACCTTTTTTGTGATAAGAAAAAAAAAATTTAATTTTATTGTGACTTTTGCAAAATAAAGGTATTAAAAAAAAAAAATCTAATAGAACACGATTTGGAATTGTTTCGGGTTTCCATGTGCCCAAAACAGTGGTGGCATTTACCCTATTTTTAATATGAGCTTCCACAACACATATGAGCTTCTTGTGTATCATATATCAAAAAAAAAAAAAAATTCGTGAATATTTACAGGAGTTAGAGCGCGAATAGATATGCGCACAGAAAGACAAACCAAAGTTATAAACACTATTCAACTTTGTTGGAAAGTGTTAAAAATAAATAATAAACTTAATAGAGAAAATAAAATATTAGTATATAATGCCAGTACTTCCGAAAGATTTCGGAAGCGCATCTAATAACATAAAATTAGTGCCTACATTTCCTACGATTTTATAAAAGCTACTTATGATCTTTCAAGTACCACACATTTTACCTTTATTTTCAATGTTTTAATTTTAAGCGTAAGAAATTAATTGTACTTAAATATCATAAAACTGTAATAATGTTAAAAATATATCTATAAATTTCCCCTTGAAATCCAAATAGTTTAAAGTGCATAAGATGGGTTTGATAAAATTTTTCTTTTTTAATAACAAAAACAATGCTTTTTTTATGCCACTCTTTTCTGTAACGATAAAGTTTTATATATTTTTTGTACTTTTTTATTTTAGGTTTTTCCGGAAGAAAAATATTTTCGGGACAAAAAGCTTTTCTTTACAGTGTACGGTGTATTTTCTTAGCGCTGGATTTCGAAAAAGAAAAAAATAAACCCTCCCACAGACTTTTATTTCATGTTTCGGGAATGAGGTGAAAGAAGATCGTTTATTGAAAAAAAGGGAGATCTGATAGAGCAACGTAACAAAATGATATTTAACTTTTAAAAGTTTGGGATATCAATGACGAAGCAAATATATCGCAGCAAAAATACATAGAAAAGATAATTGGCAATTTTGTTTGTAAGAGGAAATATATTTTTCATTAATATATTTTTCGTTTATATATATTTCATTGTGTATGGTGAAGTGGAGTAAGTGTAAGAACGGAGTAAGTGACACTGTAAGATTGTGGAGTCAATAATATACTCTTTTCAAAGATTCGAACATACTTAAGAGACAAGGACTTTTAGTGAGACGCTATGACAAATGCAGTTAAACATAAAGAAACATTTAGATCAAATAATTAATATTCGAAATTCAGAAGCTTCTTATTTAATAAAATATTTTTTGGTGTTTAAAAAAAAAAAAAAAAAAAATAATAATAATAATAATAATAATAATAATGTTATTCCTCTTAGTATCCTTTTTCAAATAAATATATTAGCAGCTCCATTCAGCTTCGTCAACATCGTTCTCCTCGTTCTGCTCCAGCTCGCGCATTTAATTGAGAGCTGAGTATTCATCCGGCTGAATCCATATATCGCCATTCGGTCGCACAAATGGTTCCATATAACCTCACATAACTCAACTGTTAAGCTAAATTTGGATCAAATAGTCAAAATTTATTTGTTTGAATTTTTTCTTTATTATATTTAGCCTTAAAGGAACAAATAAAACACGAAATTGTGAGAAAACTTTGAAAAATTGCTTATATTTTCCTCTCCGACAAAGTGTCCTTCTTAAAATTCAAAATTTTGACATTTCTATACTTGTGGAATAATCTCTTCAATTTTTGGTAAAATTGGTTGGTTGGTTGGGTTTTTACGTCGAACTAGTGCTGCGCAATGGACAGTTGGCGAGGATCTGGGACTCACCCCTAGAGGTGGTCCGGAGACATGGCACCACAATTTTGATCCTCCACGGAAGGGATTGTTCTCATGCTTCGGTGACCACCAGAGGTATAATTTGGATGGAACAGGGAAGACATTGCGGCCACGACAAATTTTACGTGTACCAGCCACCATTATTGTACAGTCGGTAACAAAAGTCTCCGAACACTAGCAAAAATTTCTATATAAGAAAAGTACTCTTAATGCAGTTTTGTTAAATAAATCTTGTCGAATCCTGTTCTTAGTCAGTCTAAAAACAGGATTCGATAAGGATTTATTTAAAGAAACTGTATTTAGTGTGCTTTTTTTTATATAGGAATTTTTGCTAGTGTTCGGAGACTTTTGACCGACTGTACACGACGGTTTTGGGCCGGCTCGTGTACCGAACCAGCAATCTTCCAATTACGAACCCGAAGCTCTACCGACTGGGATACAGCGGCCATTTTTTGATAAGGAAACTAAATTTTATATGAAGATTTAGTAAATAATTTCTGATTTGTTGGATTTTTTATGCTGTTTGGTTTGTCAGCCGTGGCTGAGAATTTTGTTTGTCGGGAGAGCTGTGATGTTGTGTTCCCTTGAATCTCCTGACTCGGCATGATGATGATAAGTAATAAGTAATAAGTGCTTTTTTCTAACATGGTGATAGCTGAAATCTGTAAAGAGTGAAGTAAGAATGACGAGATATGTGAAACTAAACAGATTATGTTAAACTCCAATAAAGAAGAAAATATAACTGCCCAAGATATTAAACATTCAACCAACTTTGCGTGTAAAGAAGGATTGTGTGGAACTTGTTTGTTGCAAAAAATTATTGGCGATAAGTTAATTTTAATATAATAGCGAACTGTATTTCCCTTTTTGTAATTGAAATATAATTTTCTTCCCCTCAGATTCTGTTGATCTATTATTTTGTTTAACTCTCCAAGGAAAAAGAACTTTGAGGCATAAGTCTCACTGAAAGCCAGAACTTGCAATTTCTCTGTAATTCCCATTGCCCTGTTTTTCGCAACGATTTAGCTCCGTCTAATACCTTGGTTCAATCAACTAGAACACCCGAACTATCAAAGTAAAGCATTCTCAAACCTTTACAACCCGTTGCAGAATTCCTGCAGAAAGCTGTCTATAAGCGCTCATAGTATTTGAGGTGTTTACATTGTTCTAAGTACCTAACCTTTGTTTTTTTCCTTTACACTTTAAGGTCTGTCTTTTAAATTTGAATGGAACCTAATATCTTAATCTTTTATGATTTTGTTGGAGTGTTAAAATATGGAAGATGTGAAGTGCTTGTTAAAAAAATTGTATTTCGTTAAGGAATTGAGATATCTTAAAAAGTCAAAAATCCCAGATTCATGAAAATTTTCACTATCTGGAAATTTTTCTTACATGTAGCTTGAGGTATTTTATATGGATATGTAAGCCTGAAGTTCCATTTGCCTCACACTATTGGGCAACTTCCGGACATAAAATCTCCATGTATTTTCTTTTGTTTTTTATTTGTACATAGTTAAATTATAAAACGGTTTTATTTTGTAAAAGCTAAATAGTTGTAGTTTACGCTAAACTTTTTTTAGAAATGTAGGTAGAATAGAAACTGATCACAATGATGTAAAATTCGAACCATGGCAAAATGTTGCTACACTTAGCTTACTTCATCATATATGTATTTCATATATGTACATACGTTGGCATTTATTTTATTATATCATAGAAGAGAAGAGTTACTTAAATTGAAGAGATATGTTAGCATTATAACAAAAATTACACTAAATTTTAATATGAAGTTGTCATAATGTATAATAAATAGAAACTGTTTTTCACTGCGAAAATATTTGAACTAAAAACATGGTGATAAATTTTTATTTAAAAAATGTTCTTGTTTAAATTTTAATTGAAATAATATTTCACCTTAATATTGAAAAATATTCATCGTAAAAATATATCTAAAATAAAATTATAGATTTTAAAACATTTCTATATTAATTTCCATAAAGTTCCTATAAATATAGTACATTTAATAAAAATATTTATATTCGGACACAAAAATAAAAAAAAAAGTATATTCTTTAAAATTTATGTATCATTTAGAAGGGACATTAGAAAGGACATCTAATAGAGTGTTTATATAGCAAGTTTGAAGAAAATCGTTAGAGCCGTTTTTGAGATACGGACTTACGGTCCCACTTCCGGTTTCCGATGTCCCACTTCCGGTTAAACTCAATTATTGACAGGAAAACAATAATTACATACAAAAGCATATTTAAAAGTGAGTTAAAATGGCGAGTTTGAAAAAAATCCGTAAAACCGTTTTTAAAGGAACGCCTTTGCGAGGCCTGAAATTGAGCTATTTATACAGGACGCCTATCAATTTTCCTGAACTAACCAACTATATCATTCGAAAGGACATCTAATAGAGTGTTTATATAGCAAGTTTGAAGAAAATCGTTAGAGCCGTTTTTGAGATACGGACTTACGGTCCCACTTCCGGTTTCCGATGTCCCACTTCCGTTTTTTCAATTTTCACCAAAATTTGGAAATTTCATCTGTAGACCAGACGTATTTCAATTCTAAAGTTTCGTAGCTCTATCTTTATTAGTTTCTGAGCTATAATAGCCAGAAGATTCTCCACATACATACACACACACACACACACATACATACACACTGACCAATTGCCAAAAACCACTTTTTTGGACTCAGGGGACCTTAAAACGTGTAAATCAGGTGAAAACCCGATATCGAATTTTCAGACCGAATACAGTACTTCCATTACCTACGGTAGTAGGGTAATGGAAGTAAAAATGGACAAATAATATTTACTTATTTTCGAAATAAATTATTGAAAGTGATTTTATTATCTTGTTCTCAAAATCAACAAACGTATAAAAGTAAAATTTCTATGACTCGAAATTTTATGTTTAAAATTAAAACAATAAAAAGAAATATATACTCAAATTTCTGCATTCGAATTTTAAATTCGAATACACAGAAAAAAAAATCATGTAAGAAATTTTCGAATTTGTAGTTTTACGATTAGTGTCGGTAAATTATTTACAGTATGAAGACTATGAATAATTTTCCATGTTTAATAAACTTTTCTTAGCATTATAAACTATGAATAAAGAAAACAAACTCGTTTTATTTTTCCTTTTTGTCACGTCAATAAAACTTTAATCTTCTTGCTGCAATACTATTTTAAAGACTTCATGTATAAATGAAATATATTCTGGAAATGAAAGCTGTTTTTCTTTACGACATTTTTTATAGTGTTTAGAGGGCTGTGATGTTTCAAAAAATAGTTTTCGGATAAGAAGTCCCGTTTATTGACCAGCAGGCGATGTACTTTTAATGCAGCAAGAAAAAAAGTACATTTCGAAAAGTTTAATAGTGTAACGAAAGAAAATAAGATAAAAGTATAAAATTATACCTTGTTGTGAAAAGTTCCGGAAATGGATTAAGTGATTTACAGAGTTCCATAATATAAAGATCATTTTACATTCTGACTTGCAAAACATCTTTATTTTCAAAAGAAAGTTTATGATATTAGTTTATTTAAGTTTTCATCAAATTTATGTACTACTTTATAGAGACATTTTAAGAGAGCATGTCACAGGGAATCAAAACATATTTCAGCATCGGATATATAAAAAATCAATAAAAACTTCGAATATTAGTAAAGAATATTTTAATATTATTGATGACTATATTTAAGTATTTAAAACAATTAAAGTTCTAAGTTGTAAAATATTTGAGATACATTCTTATGAAATTTCTTTAAAATAAAATGTAATTTAGGACAGGCATTTTTATAAATTACATTTGAAGAACTTTCTACTGTAAAAGTCATAAAGAAATTGACACTAATTATTAATATTCTAAAATAATGCTTTGTATAGAATATGATTTTGTTAACCTTCAGATTTACAGGGCTATACTAAAATATGCATATCCGTTAAGGGCTAATATTAGAATCTAAGTTTTTTTTTTTTTTTTGTGATAAAAATTTTTATCACTTCCTAGCAATGTTTAAGAACTATGATTAGCCTTATTATGATTAGTCTATCCGTATGCCTTTCAGAACTACTGTCTGTCCGATGTGGGATAACGTAGGCAAAGAACATTGATAGTTATAAGATACAACAATTATGAACAGTTGAAAAGTTTTAATAATTATTGCGTACCGCATGATTTTTCGTTCTTGTTTGAATTTTTCACTTTATTGCCTACAAGCAGTAGAATAGTCTGAGATTACGAAAAACTTAAAACACCAAATTTTCAAAGAATCATTATAGGGCAATAGAACTAATGATAATTATAGAATGGGGTAATTTAATCGAAGGTGTAGTCAATTTACCGGATTCTCATGAACGTCTAAAGAAAATATTTTCAGTATGGGCAGCATGTAGGCCCACGTTAATGAAACACTAATATAGCTACTTACTCTTTCTATTTTTGTACCACTATTTAAAAATTTGAATTTTTGCTTTCTTCAATCAAAAAATACAAAAAAAAGGAAAAATTGCTACCTATAAAAGAGTGATAAGAAAAAAAAATATCCATTTTATTGAGTAAAAGCAATGAAGTTTATTTAAGACAGGAAAAATAGAAAAAAATGCGTGTAGGAGTCTAAAATTGAAATCTATCTTCTAGAGGTTTTAGTGTTTTGTCTACGATATCTGTATCTGTCCTTGGAAAAATAGAAAAAAAAATCGTAATTTATGTGTAATGAATGATTTTACGTACTTGTATTTGCTATGATCTATGTATGCGAAAATATATATAGCTGGATTAAATTCTTCATTTTCACTTTTTAAGGACTTGCAACCCTAAATATATAATATAATTATATATATATATATATATATATATATATATATATATATATATATATATATATATATATATATATATATATACACACATATGTATATATATATATATATATATATATATATACACATATGTATATATATATATATATATATATATATACACATATATATATATATACACATATATTTATATATATACACACATATATATATATATATATATATTAATTGTATTTTATCTCAGGTTGCAACTAGAATGGTGATATTGCTTTTATAACAGGTTGAAATCAATAAACTTTGTATGAAAAAAGATAAGAATGAATAAGAAAAATTTCTGTATGAATCTATTACATTGCGAAATCACCAAGACAAGGGGAAAAATGACACTAGGATTTCAATATATAGTTATCCGTCGTTTCCTGTTTTATTTTTTACTTTCTCTTACCCATAAGGTAGAGAAAGTATTGTTTTTGGGTCAAATTTTCGAACGCAAGATTTTGTTATATTTACGCGTTTTGAGGTTCCCTGAATACGAAAATCATGTTTTTAGCTAATGGTCTGTGTGTATGTCTGTGTGTGTGTCTGTGTGTCTGTCTGTTATCAGCATATCTCAAAAACAAATTATGGCGGAAGGTTCAAACTTGGTATTCTAAATGTGTATCATATAAGGATGCTACAGTAAGCTTTTCGTTAAGATCAAGCAAATGGTTCGTGTACAGGGACAATCAACACAATTCTCATGCATTACGTCTATGGGGGAAATTGCAGGTAAGTAGAGTTTAACGTTTATAGACTGCACTAAACAAAATGAATCGAATATATATTTTTTGTAATAGAGATAGTTAACAAGGGAAAAAAATTGTGTATGTAGGAGCCTCACCTCCCCCCCCCCTCCTGCCCACGAGGGGAGTAAATTTTCATTATGGATATCTTTCAAAAGAGCTCGCCAATACCTTTAAAACGAATAGTTGAACTATCGATCTGCGATAATTTAAAACGAAGTTATCGATTTTTTTTTACTTTTTACGAAAAAAAAAAAAAAAAAAAAAAACTTTTAACGAAAAAAATCGTATATTTCTTTTTTTTTAAATATAGATAATAAAATGGACTTTTTTTGGATATTTGCTGTTATACTACTTCTCGAATATGGAAATCGTCTGCATTATCATAAAAGATAATTTTTTAAAATAATAATTTTAATGAATTATTTTTAAAAAACAGAATTATTTTTTTAATAACGGAATTAAATTCTATATAAATGTAGGTACATTAATGAAACGGGGGTTGAGAGGGGCGGTAGCCCCCCTCACACAGATCTAATTATCATATAAAACTCTTCAGAAGCCTAATATGAATTATTTAACACAGGTTTACATATCAGTACTCGTTATCTTACCTTTTAATCTGCAACCTGTATTTATAGTATTAAATTTTAGGGTAAGAGAAAGTCGTGTGAGTGACACACCAGATTATTTACTTTAGCATTATTTAAATTAATTATACAATGCTATTAACAAGCATTTCTCAAATATTAAAATAAGTAATTCTGAAATTATGTAATTTAGAAAAAAAATAAAGGAAATAATTTAAATTCCGGTGCATAAAAATGTATCTTTCTTCTTCTTCTTCTTCTTCAACTGCAAATTCAGGTGTCTTAAATTCAGACATATAAGTGTCTTAAATGGGTGCCATTATTTTCAGACACGAAATTATGCCTTAAATTTTAAGATACGTAAGATGTCTTAATTTAAGACGTGAATGTGACTGGATTTAAGACACTTGAAGTGACTTAAAGCAGCCATTTCTAACCTGATTTTTCACAAATGCATTAAAAATAATTAAATAAATAAATAAGATTACGTGTGGGTTAGTTTCTGGTTAAAAAGTAAATGTAGAACTTTCTAGAGCATGCAGATAATGTTTATGCGAAAATTTCCACACATAGCGAACTTCGCTGACAGGCTGGACTCGAACTAAGGAATTATGGATTCATAAGCCAGCGACCAACAGACTGAGCTACAACCATCGACAGTAAACCTATTTTGGTTAGTAGTATAGATATGTAGTATTCGTCAAATATATCGTAAATTTATCTTTTATTTTATTTTTATTTATTTTTTTATTTTTTTTATTAAAGTTATCGACAAAATACCTAAAGTTTAATATACATTTCCGTTTTAAATATTATGTGTATATTTTTAGTATTTTTTCTTTTTCAAATATCAGTTATAAATGTGCAAAAAGGGAATCTGACTCTCTCTTTTTAAAACTTATATATAACGGAAAACAAACAATGTACGGGAAAAGCAGAAAACTGATATATAGAAACTCATGCGGATCTTTTTTTTTTTTTTATTAAATTAAAAATTTAAGCAGCAGTCGCGTACAAATTGTTCAAGATTGCTCGTTTACATACTTGATTTCTTTTTCAATTTCACAAAGCTAAATGGTCTAAATAGCTTAAACACTTATTATATAAAATATTATTAAAGGAAGCGGATGTGGATAGAAACTTAAATCCCGTGTACATATTACTTAAAATGGATTCCGTGTGAAATTTGCTAGGGTAATACAAGTGTCATAAATTCTAAGTGTCTGAACTGTCAAATGTCTGAATTTCTTAGCTGTGTGAATTGTAGTATGTCTTAATTTCCAAGTGTCAAAACAGCAATGTGTCTTAATTTCAGACATATTAATACTACTCAGACACATAACTTAGTCTATTTTTATAAATGTATATATGTGTCTTAAATTCAGACATGTGTGGCGTCTGAAAATTTGTATATTTGTAAATTTGTTTCAGACATTTATGTGTCTAAATTGGTATTTCAGACATATTTCAGTCTGAATTTAAGACACTTCAATTTGCAGTGTATCTAACGAGAAAAAGAATAATGACACAATAATTATTATTTTTTTTAATTGGAAATCAGATCCACGAACGGTCAAGAAGTACTATTTTTTCACAACCCTTTTCACAATCAGAAAATTCACAACCGTTAAATTAGCACTCATACATATATATATATATATATATATATGTGTGTGTGTGTGTGTGTGTGTGAATATTATATATATTATAATTATTAAATATTATACATATACATATATATAATATTTTATTTTTGAGAAAAATTAAAATAAAATAAGTGCATTTTTTGCCCTTTTTTACCTGAAAAATATGAAAAGTTAAATGGAATATACACTGCTCAAAACAATTAGAGGAGCAAACAAAAAAGTGAAGAAAACCGAGCGAGACACCCATGTATTGGCATACAATGGATAGTACACGTGTATTAATGCGCAACACAGAAAAAAGACGTAAAAAAATATGGAATTAAGCTTTAATTCTTCGAAAATAAGGAAAAAAACATGAAACGATGATTAAGGGCAACAATTCTGTTACATGGAAACAATAAAAAATGTACTGTTTAGACATGATGCATACGTTTTTAATAGGGTGTGTGGTCTCCTCGAACAGCTAAGACTGTTGCACACCTGTTTGGCATGGATGCGATGAGGTTATCGATTAGTCTTTGGGGAATACTGTTCCACTCCTCAAGAAGTGCAATCTCCAATTCTTGGACAGTAAAAGGCGGCCTTGGTCGGGCAGCAATGCGTCGTCCGAGCATGTCCCAAACATGCTCGATTGGATTTAGGTCAGGAGAGCACGCTGGCCAATCCATACGCTGTATTGTTTCAGCTTCAAGCATGTTCTCCACCAGACGAGCTACATGCGGTCGGGCATTATTATGCTGTAAAACAAAGGAATTTCCAATGGCTGCAGCGTAAGGGATGACATGAGGTCGCACTATCTCGTCTGCATACCTCCGGGCCGTCAAAGTGCCATTTCGAATGATATGCAGGTCCGTACGTCCGCCTATGCTGATTCCACCCCATACCATCCAACCAGCTCGTCTGTATTGTGACCTTTCACGAATGAATGCGGGGTTATTTCGAGTGTCCCTGTCCCTCCATACCAGAACACGTCGGGTGTCGCACTCCAGACTGAATCGGGACTCGTCTGTAAATAACTCCTGTAAATAACTCCAGGCATGTTGATCCCAATCTCGATGTTCAGCAGCCCATCTTCTCCGGTCCGCACGGTGGCGGGGGGTCAATGGAATGCAGATCATTGGCCTACGAGCATAGAGCCCTCCCTCGTGAAGCCGATTACGTATTGTTTGGGTGGACACCCTTCATCCTGTTGCCAAGAGCAACTGTCTTTGCAGCTGCGTAGCATTGTCTGTTCGGTTTCGACGGACTGTTAATCGTATATACCGGTCATCAGTTGCTGTAGTTGTGCGTGGCCGACCTTACCCTGGTCGACGTCTAACATTTCCCGTTTCTTGGAATCGATTCCACAGCCTTGCGACAACACTTCTGGCGACTCCAACAGCGTTCGCGACACTACGTTGTGTTTGCCCGGCTTCAAGTCTACCTATAACACGCCATGCCATGGATTCCGGTAAATCCCGTTGTTGAGACATCCTCAAGTCAGCTTGTCTCCAAAAAAAATTTGTGCGCAATCGAATTTCACAGTTACGACAGTAAAACAGACGTTTCTGCAACATCCCGATTTCTGCCCTTATCTCCTTTTTCTGGTTTTTGACGTCATGAACTTTGATTTGCATACGAAGTCGTCTTCTTCTGTTTCCTACTAGGCTTTAAATTATGGGTGATTCATTTTATGTTACTTACCGGTGTACATGTTCGCGTAATTTTGTTAAAACCATGTGCTCCCCTAATTGTTTTGAGCAGTGTATATATATATATATATATATATATAAACATTTTGTAACGAATACTTGTGGAAATAAGTTTCTGCATAGAATAACATGGGCTTTATCTAACGGCGTAGTTAAGTATTATGCGATCTTAGAAGACTCTTTGTTTCACCCAGTTCTAGGATTCATATACAGTAAATCGGCTTAATACCGTACATAACAAAAAATCAGAATTTTAACTATTTTTTGGAAAAAATGTCTTACATTAAGAGGAATATTATATTATAACGAGTATAATGTCATTTTAAAACAAAATATAGCACAACTTATATCTCCAATTTCTATTTTGCCTTCTTTACAAACATAATAATCCTGAAATCCAACTTTATTTTTGTCGATGTTATGTATAAATCCAGAATTTATAGGCGGAGATTACTCAAGTCTAAGAACCTTCCAGGCAAACTTTGGTGAAAAGACTTTGATGCGTATCAAGTTCTCCCTCTTTTTTTCTGTGTAAGATTAGGAAAATATATGTTCGTCCTATTGTAGAAAATATCTCTGCGAAGTATGTAGATAAAGACACTGTCATTCTACTGACTTTATATTTCGGATGCAAAAGTAGTGATTCCATTGCTTTTCTTGAAAACTCTGTCATAATATATAATACTATTCAATTTTGGCCACTCCATTTATCTTTTTTTTTTCTTTTAGAAAAATGTAAAATGTTCTAAAATCTCATTTAGTATTAAAAGTTCCAGGTGATAATTATAAATATTTAAAGAATTGTTTGTAATATGTTTTTAAAGGTAACTGAAAAAGGGATTTTTTTCAGAGAAAAGTGATCGAAACGTTTTTATAATATATTAAGTCCAAATTGCTTTCACAGGAAAAAATATTAATCTAATTTCAGACTTTAAAAAAATATATTTATTTATTTATTTAGTTTAAAGAGTTATACACCTGTTGATAAAATTATTCCACATCACCGTGTTTGAGTTATATTATGATGGTTTCTGATGCATTATACAGAACAAATAAAATTATTGACTGTAAAAATAAATAAATAAATAAAAACTGTTTAAAAGCAGAAAAAATTTGAAATTTTAATACAGAAAATTTATTTTCCAAAGCTATAGCAATTTTCTATTATAAATTACATTTAAATTTATCGAAAGACATTCTGCTTTGGACACCGAGAACTTGATATCACAGCTCGATTATAAAGTGCTAAGTAGCAGAGCGATATGTGGTTCCGTGCCTGTGTGGTAACATCGTTGCTTACCATGCGACAGGCCTTGGTTGGATCCTGCGAAACCAAACTGGAAAATTTTGTTTAATGCGATCGATTTCTTTTTTTTTTCGGTGTTCTCTAGGGAAAAAATGTGTTTGTACCAATATTTTCTGTATTGTTCAGTAAATTTTTGTTACAATGTATTTTTTCCAAAGCATACGGATATTTTCTGCAAATTTGCTACTAAAAAAATTCTGTAATAGGATATTTTTAAAACGCATGATGTTTATTTTTATGTGAAATACTTACATACATTTTTAAACATATATTTCATTTTGCCGTCATAAACTATTCTTGTTTATTAGTAAAATAATCTTACCATTTCTTGTTATTTTTTAATGGTAAAATTTGATTATAAAAAATGTTAATATCTGGTACATTCTTAATCCGTGCAGATGTTTATTATGGGAATTTTAGAAATAATTAATTTTCGTTAAAAAATATTTTTACTCTCTTTTATAAACTTATTGTATTATCATTTACAAATAAATGGCATATAATACTGTATTTCTATACAATAATACTGTCTCAAAAAAAAAAAAAAAAAAAAAAAAAAAAAAAAAAAAAAAATAGATCTCCGGACTTATGTCTCTAACTTCTGTTTTTTTTTTTTTTCTTTTTTTATCTACATGAATATTACAATGTCGACATCAAACTTTATTTTTGTCGATGTTTCATATAAATCCGGAGTTTATGAGCCGAGGATTATTCGAGCCTAAGAATCTTCCATGTAAAAGTTGGTGAAAGGACATCGATGCTTATCATGTTCTTTACCTTATTATTGTTATTATTATTATTTTTTCATCGGAGAGATTAAGGAAATCTATATTCGCTCAGTTATGGAAAAGATTTTTCAGGAGTATGTAAATAAGGGAGGCTGTCATTTGGCTGACTTGTTGAAATGTCGCAGATATAAAAGTGTTGCATTATTCTCCAACAGTTTTTTTTCCGCTTGAATTAATATTTTCCAATATTCCCTTCGCTCAGTTTTTTACAATTATTCGTGAATAACTTTCTGTTATGGTTGACTAATCATATTTAGACGCTAGATATTTTTTATTTTTTTTTTTTTTCTAATTTATATTAAAGTATACAATTTACATTCATAGAAAATCATATGATTAATTCCTATCTAATAGAAATTTTATAAAATTAAAAATTAAACAACCTTACATTGAAGGCTTTATTCCGGCTTTTTACAGCGACTATGGCTCCATCTTATCGAGAATAAGAATAGCACACAGAAAAATATCAATGGCAGAGTCAGCGAGCGCCGAACGTGAAGGTCCTTCCTCCGATGATGCCTAGAGCCCCATGCGAAAGCTGGAATAAAGCTTTCAAAGTAAGTCTCTTTGATTTTTAATGAAGTTTAAAGGCCTTATATTTAATGTTTAGACATTTTACTGTTGAAAACATGAAATCATCCTTTTTCTGTCTGATATCGAATATGTCGTGCATGAAATTGGCTATAAGAATCATCGAATTGACTTGATAAATGGTACAACTCAAATATGTCTTAAATATGTAAACATATTTAGTAATTTTCGATATCTAGAGTTATAGTGTAGTTTCTAGTACTTTTTCTTTTGTTGTTCGTGTACTTGGACACATAAAGAATCTCGTATAAACACAATATATTTCTTTTAAGTGCATCTCAACATGATTACAATTGATTCAACATGATAAAACTAAAGTATATTATTAAATGTTTAAAAGCTTAAATTCTGCAGGTAATGATGTGCATAAAATAAATATTTAATCTACAGTGCTAAATCGTATAATTCTGATACTATAAGTAATTATACGGTTGACTACAAAAGTATTACAAATATTTTTTAATTGTATATAATTAGCTGTTCAGATTTCATAATATACTATATATGTATATAATGGGCTTGTAGTCTGTGCACAGAGACAAGCAAAAGAATATCGTCCAATTATAATCTATAAATTTCCTTTGTTTTTTACGCATTTTAATATAGTTATACAGTGTTTAACATGACGGAATTACCATATTAAATTAGAATGTTAAAAGAGCAATTAGAATGTTGTCTACGCAAGAGGCAGAATTATTCATTATTTTATAAAAGTACACAAAAAGAATTACGATATTTTTATGCATTAATCCGCCTGACTTAAAATTTAGTAAAAATATTTATGATTTATACACAATTAGTTGAATAATTTTAATCATATAGTGTATGAGACTCAAGTACAGAGACTCACCAAAATCAAATGTCAATAAATTGTGGTCAATGAACGGTAGCTCTTTTAACTGCATTTTTAACATCGTCACACTGAATTCAATGTAATGAAATTAAAATAGATTACTAACTTGATTAATTAATGAATTTTGTAGAAAATAATACGTACGAAATTCACATATAATTGCAGGGATGCATAGAAAAATCAAATACCTAATGTAATCATCAAGTTGACGGCAAATTTTATAGAAAAAATTATGAGTTACATGATACAGCTGCAAAGCTTTCGCTTCATACAATGTTTGTGACTCAATTTAGGAGACAGAGAAAAATGTTCAAGGATTATTCCCTCCACAAATGGCAATTCTAAGAGCATTTTGTCATCGCTACACTGCATTCAGCACAATGAAAAAGTTTACATTATGAAGATGACTAAAACATGGTTCCTGTTGAAAGTAATGGAAATGAAACGACTAATTTGTGCATAGACTATACAAAATAATTCCGATATGTTATATCTGTACTGATAAGTATAAAGGATTTAAGTCCAAAAATGTCGATTTTGAGTTAAGTACATAGTCAAATTCAGAAAAAAATTCTCTATCGATTGGTATAAAGGATTTAATTCTATGTCATTTAGTCTTTGAGAAAATCCAATGATAAAAAAAGGACCAATTCAGAAATGTACCCTTCATGTATGCTATAAAATATTTAATTCAATTTTTCCCGTTATTAACCGACTTCAAAAAAAGAAGGAAGGTTCTCAATTCAAACCGTATGTTTTTTTTATGTTTGTTAGCTCCTAACTTCTGAACGGATGGTCCGATTTTGATAATTTTTGTTTTGTTGAAAAGGTCTTGGTCTGAAATAGGTCCCATTGTAATATCTTTACGATCTAAAGAAAATACAGGGTGCCCAAAAAATCAGTCCCAACTCTTTTAACTGCTAAACGGCTGCAGCTATAATGATAAAAATGGTATGTAGGTATAGCAAAGTGGCCATGCAGCACAAGGTTAAACCGCTTGCAGCGCCACCTTGTGGAAAATAGCGGAGTTAGTGTTCCTATCTCGAAAACGGATCTAGAGAAAAAAGTGAATTACAAAATTGAAGAGTATCATCAAGTATATCATCAAAAACCATTCAACACATTTTGTGAAATCTAGAAGTTTCTATTCAGAAAAAGTGACGTTATGTTTTGTGTTAGATCTAATATTTTCAGTTATTTTATCTTTCAATATTGCATACATTTAAAATAATGCAATTTCAATTTGAGATTTGCTTTTACATTACTTCAGATTACATTTACATATAATCTGGAGTAATTTAATGTCTGGAGTACTCGGCATGTGCATTAATACACATGCCGAGTACTCCAGACTATAAATTTATAGTAGGCAGCAAAATTATTCGAGCGCTAGCAATAATTCCTATATAAAAAGTGTACACTTAATACTGTTTTTTTAAATAAATCCTTGTCGAATCATATTCTTAGACTAACTAAGAACATGACTCGACAAGGTTTTATTTCGTGCAAAGCAGTATTAAGTGTACATTTTTTACATAGTAATTATTTGGAGTCGGTTCTATTTTTTTTTACAAAAAGATTTTATTAAATGAAGGTTGACAACCACTGAATGGTATAAAGGGTATAAACCAACGAAATAGCCTTTTCCTAATCGATTCTTCTGATTTGTTTTTAGCTAGTTAAATTTTATTTTTCGTCTCCTGAAAAATCAAGAATATGGACTTAAATCCTTTATACTTATCAGTACAGATATATTTTGCATTGCAAGAATGCTGAATTGGCTATATATGGAGTTTGCTAGATATATGTTTTCAACGTTAGACTCATTAACTTTTTACAACAAGGTTGAAAAGTGTTAATGGTTGGTTGGTTGGTTGGGTTTTACGTCGCACTACTGCTGCGCAGATGGGCAATTGGCGACGGTCTGGGACACGCCCCTAGAGGTGGTCCGGAGACATGCCATCACAATTTTGATCCTCCACGAATGGGATGGCTCTCCCGCTTCGGTGACCCCCAGAGGTATAATTTTTGATGGGAACATGGAAGACATTGCGGCCACGCCAGATTTTACATGCACCAGCCACCATTAGTGTACACGACGGTCTTTGGCGGGCTCGAGTACCGAACGCACACTCTTCCAATTACGAGGCCGGCACTCTACCGACTGGGCTACCGTGGCACGAAAAGTGTTAATGACATCGGTTTGTCTGTATGTCTGAATGTCCGCACTCTAACTCCCGTAAATACTTATCGAATTTCTTGAAACTGGTATATGTTATTCATGTTTACCATCGGATGTTCGCTATTGAAAATAGAATAAATACCACACAAGGTTTGTGTACAATAACACACAAAAGTTTTCCAGAACTATATTTTATAATTCCTTTAATTTATACAAATCTTAATTAACTTGATATATGTTATGAAAGTTAACTACCAGATGTTTTCTTCAGAAAATGAAGTAAATAACACCACTGGTTTGTGTACAGGGGCACACGAAATTATTCCAAAGCTTTGCGTTCTATGAGAGGCATTCCTATAATAATAATAATAATTTTACTTTGCACAAATCTTAATAAAATTGAAATACGTTATTCATATGCACAAAGAATGCTTTTTATAGAATAGAGTATGAATAGTATGAATATTTATAGGGTCATGCAAAAATATTCAGTTACATTAAGGGATATTATTGGAAGTTTGCTAAAATTGCAATTTCATTTACATTAAGCTTTTTTAACACTTTATATTGAATTTTAAGTTGATTATGATTTGAATTTGTGTATCTGTCTGCCTAACTGTCCATCTGTCTATCTGCCCGTCTGCCTACCTCCATCGTCCGTAAATATTTTCAGAAATTAAATATATATATATATATATATATGTTATTCAAGTTCACTATGGTATGTTTCCTATTTAAAATGACATTAATAGGTCCTGTACAACTGGTATGTGTACAGGGACATTAAAAAAATTCCATTGCATCGCGTTTTAGGACAAACATTTAAATAAATGACATTTAAATATTTTTCTACTAAATAATAATTAAAAAAAAAAAAACTGGCATTTATTCTTCACTTGCTAAAATAATGTTTTGTATAGATTAAGATAAGATTAACCTTCAAATTTACAGGGTTACACTAAAATATTCAGATACATTAAGGGCTGCAATTACAATCTAATTCATTAAACATTTTGAACAGTTTCCAACGTTGTTTAAAAGTGATTATACATTCAATTAGTCTATCTGTATGCCTTTCAATCCTTCTGACTGTCCGTTGTGTGGTAACGTGGGTAAAGAACATTGAAAGTTACACGATACAATGAGTATGTACAGTTGTAATGAGTTAATAATCAATGCGCATTGCACGATTTTTCATTCTTGTTTTCAGTTAAAAGATAATTAAACGGGCAGTTTGGTGGTTTGTTTATTGCTCATACAATACATATCTTAGTATGAAACTAATTAATCATATTTGTTTATTTCTCTCTCTCTCTCTTTATATATATATATATATGTGTGTGTGTGTGCCTCATGATTTTTCGTTCTTTTTGTTTTTTTATTACTGTTCTTAAAAACAACACATTAAATATTATATTAGTGTAACTAATTCTTGGAAGGATTTCAGGCAAATCAATCAGTAAAATATTAATTTGAGCTAAATATTGTCCCGTTTTCTATAAACTTAATCTAAAAAAAATTTAGACAATATATTTGAAGACTGAATAATAAAAATAAATAAATAAATAAATAAAAAATCGTCGTAATTTGATGAAGTAAGGCAAAAATAAATGTTTTATTTTTCTGAAAGATGAGAGAACAAACTTTCCTGGAATTGATTATTACAAACAGTAACATTCATTTACTTCAGTTTATTTTTGCTGTTGTTTTTCATGACACACGGAAAATCCAAGTTCGGTAGTAAAACCGACTCTTATAAATGTTTTCAATCGTACTCTAAAGTTGTGAGGTAAAGTAATGTTAGCGTAACGCTACAAATGAAGTTCGCACTTTACGAATAACACGTGAATGTGCAGAATTTTAGGATTCGGTTGATGAATGGAGTTAGTTCCTAGGATGAACTAAATTATAATTTGCGATACGTTAATTTATAAGTAAAATGGATATAAAAGGGGAAGGATGCTAGTGACTGGAGAACTGTTTAGAGTTAGAGGAGAGGCTGCTTAGAGTAAGAGGGGATAGTGAATGAGAAGCAGGAGGTAGTTGAAGAGAGTTAGTGTTAAGAGTAGAATTGGTAGGAAGTTAAAGGAGTTAGTAGCGAGCGGCTATAGTAGAAGATAGTGAGTCGAGTAGTATAGTGGTTTAGGGAATCCTCCCACTAACGAAAGACGAATATAGTCGTGAGAGGTAGCAACGTTAAATGAAGTTGTTGAGATTAATTATGGTTATTTATTGATGTTAGAGTATTTATGAAGGCTGCCCCTTTAAGTTTATAAAGGCATTGAATGTGGATATAGTCCGACGCCCACCTTTTCATTAAGCTCTAAATGAAAGCTCGTTATTTATTTTATAAATCTGTCTTTGCCACTACTTCATAATTTAATTAAGTAAAGTTAAATGAGGATGGCATCCACTAATTCCTCACAGTGGCGCCCATATTCGTTCGACACTCCCCCCCCCCCGAGCCAGTTTTTTTTATGGCACTACTAGTGTGCTTCAATTTTTTCATGAGCTTGAATATTTTTTTAATTTTTATAAAATTGATATTTCCGAAAAATATTCTTGGTTAAAGTGTTCCTTAAGAGGAGAACCGAGACAATGGCATGATTTAATCGCCTGCCATTCACTTGGCCCAAATCCAACCTATGGGGATTTGAAAAGTAGAGTAATCAGTCTCTTTGCCACTCGGTATGATAGATTAAGATTAGAGCATGAACGTTCCACCCCCCCCCCCCTCAAAAAAGTCAGTGGAAAGTGATAATAATGGCAGCGGAAAAACCACAAGTTATTCAGTCACAGGAAGCAAGCTCGAGTACTTTAAATCACCCTAAAACTGGTGATAACAACTTTATCTCTAGTGCTAAAAGTCAAACGCTAGTTGA
This sequence comes from Salticus scenicus, assembly GCA_963930645.1. NCBI lineage: Eukaryota > Metazoa > Arthropoda > Arachnida > Araneae > Salticidae > Salticus > Salticus scenicus. The sequence goes on from OZ005650.1 coordinate 174,626,835, forward strand.
AGCAAACGAGCACACTTCGGGTTCAAACAGCAAGACAGACGAATTTAAGTCTGCTATTCAGCCTTTGGGTACGAATAAAAAAATCCGACAATTTATCTAGTATAGCGACGGCGGTTTAAAGGAAAATAATATTAAAATAAAGGTGGCGGCTGAAACCGTTAAACTGAGCGAAAGTGACAAATCATTAAATATTGCGGCTAATCCTTCCGCCAATACCTCGTTTTGAAACTGTTAAACCAACAAACTTTTCTAGTAGTTTAAATGCATCTCCTGATAATTTACATTTAAGTTCTAAAACAGTCAAGTCGACGGATTCTTTTATTTTCACAGAAACTTTGGTAAAAGAAACTGAAAAGTTTTACCACTGTGCTTCTAAATATCTCGCAACTACTTTTAAAGAAAATCTAGCAGTTAATGTAAATGAAAGTAATACATTTCACAATGCAGTGTTAACTAACTTTAGTTCTGCACATCTAGTACATAAATTCAACGATAATGTCGTAAATCGAACGGAAAATTCAGATAACTGTGTCGCTAGTTTAAACGACAAAGTAACAGAAAGATTGATTTTTACTACTGCATTCCAATATTTTAAAGCTTGTAAGCCCTCCAGGACCTCGACCGCAACGAGTAGAGAGCGAGCGGAACCCTCTCTTGGGACTATGGACAGTGACGAGGTACCGGGTTCGAGTCCGTCCCAGAAAAGTGCCTCTACGATGCCGGACTCCGTTCTGCAAGCCACCAGCGCTGAAATTTCTACAACAACTCCACAGGCCAGTCTGACCCGCATCTCTGATTTTGCTGATATCAAGGAATCAATATGTCAGGTGCTATGGTTCTATATTTTTTCCCTTATAAAGTGTATTTCTAGCAGAACAGTCCTAAAATCTACGACATGTAGTAAAGCCTTTTGGATTTTCAACCATCATCTGAAAGCCGTGAACTTTCTTAAATTTCAAAATTCTAAAATTAAACTTGGAGCATGAACTTTCAACCTCAGAAATTTCATGTTTTATTTACATGTCATAAATTTTTTTCTGTTATACAATATATGCATGTATGTACTTTAATGTTTTTGTTACTTATGGCCGTCACCAGCAGTGATTACTACGATAAAATTTTTTCCTTACCTTTGTATATAAATTTTCTCCTGTATCGTTTTTTACATGATCTATATGTATGTACTCTAATGTTTTTCTATTTTATAGCCATCGACGGCAGTTTTGGAACAAACTCTTTGAACATTTCTATATATATATTCCCTATCTATGTTTCTCTAAATGTCGTATAAATTGTATAAAATGAATATTTCTTATTGTTAAACTTTTGTGTCACTAAAAATTCTATGTATGTATTATTAGTATGGGGTAAAGATAATTTTTTTTAGCTGTTTTGCATGTAAATTCGTGTTTAACGACTAACTTTACTAAACTAACAATTTCGTTTTTTTCCGTTGTGCAAATAGCTAGGTGGGAAATATTGGTTATCTATAAAATTTTATATGTCAAACTCTCATTTACCTATGTACAAGCTGTAGTTTAATTTCCCTTAATTTTTTATTTCTACTGTAAAAAAAGTTTGGTATTTTAGAAGTACTCTGATGATTAAAACCCTCAGTCCAGTCGCTTATTCTGATGGCCAGTCGTTAAATACAGTCTGATTTCTTATATTGTTACTTTGAAATGCAGAAGGAGGTATTTCTGGAAATTTGCCAGCTATTTTTGAGTTCTGAAGTAGAGTTTTTTGGACGCATGCCAGCGGATCCCTTTCAAGATACAAATCTGAAGTAGACAACTCGAAACTTTTTTTGATGCGCTCTCAAGTTACTTTTACTAGCTGATGTATCTGGACCTAGACTGGTCTTCAGTGGCTAAAGACTTTTTTTCTTATCATTTTGCACCAGTTAAATTGAATTTTATAATTAATGATCGCATTTTTTGTCTAAGCGATCCACCTGTACTAGAATTTTTTTTTTCATTTCATGAAATTTTTACCTTTCCGTTTAAGGAAAGATGTGCTTGTCATCCCCGCTGTACCGTTGGACTATATTTCACTAAGTTTTTAGCGCTAGAGTTTTCCATCGTAAATCAACTTAGACTGAGATTAAAATTTCTTATCATAAATTTTTCTAAGTGGATGGTTTTTCAGCCCGGCGCTCTTAAATTTTTTTTTCACTATTATATTTTAAAAGCAAATAGTTGTTGTTGGGCAGTTTAATTTAAGCCTCCCCCCTCCTTTTCTAAGGTATTATGGAGTTTAATTTAAGCTTTTCCCCCCTCTTTTTCTAAAGTAGTATGGAGTTTAATTTTAAACAGTAAGTCACTGAAACTAATTTTTATTTGCATAGTATAGCAATACTTTAAAATTTGCACGGGTAAAAACCCGTTGTGGATTTTTACGTGAAATTTTTGTCTTTTGGGGAGGAACTGTGAGGTAAAGTAATGTTAGCGTAACGCTACAAATGAAGTTCGCACTTTACGAATAACACGTGAATGTGCAGAGTTTTAGGATTCGGTTGATGAATGGAGTTAGTTCCTAGGATTAACTAAATGATAATTTGCGATATGTGAATTTTATAAAGTAAAATGGATATAAAAGGGGAAGGATGGTAGTGACTGGAGAACTATTTAGAGTTAGAGGAGAGGCTGCTTAGAGTAAGAGGGGATAGTGAATGAGAAACAGGAGGTAGTTGAAGAGAGTTAGGGTTAAGAGTAGAAGTGGTAGGAAGTTAAAGGAGTTAGTAGCGAGCGGCTATAGTAGAAGATAGTGAGTCGAGTAGTATAGTGGTTTAGGGAATCCTCCCACTAACGAAAGACGAGTATAGTCGTGAGAGGTAGCGACGTTAAATGAAGTTGTTGAGATTTATTATGGTTATTTATTGATGTTAGAGTATTTATGAAGGCTGCCCCTTTAAGTTTATAAAGGCATTGAATGTGAATATAGGCCAACGCCCACCTTTTCATTAAGCTCTAAATAAAAGCTCTTTATTTATTTTATATTCAAGTCTTGTGCTCTATTACTTACCATTTAGTTAGCTAATTAAGTTAAGCTTAATCTAAATTAAATGAGATCATGACAACCGTCAGGTCGTCACAAAGTAATACATTTTATTAAGAATCAAACTGTGTGCTTTACTGCCGTACCTTTTTGTATTTGTTTTAAATTAAAAACTCATAAGACTTTTTCTGGAATACTCGAGAAAATTCTAAGAGAAAAGAAAAATTCTTATAAAATATTATAATAGAACCTTATTCAAGAGTAAATGGACTGCCAAATCATCTCTGCAAATTTTATTACTCTCACTTGCTCTAAGTTATATTATTTGTCTACAGAAGAAGCTAAAATTAATAACCTTCGAAATGCTGATAAAATCTATGTCTGTACTTTCTATTTAGATTATAGTCTGAAAAAAAAAATGAAAAACGTAACTGATGTGTAAGAACTACACGACTTCCATTTCCCCTTATTACACGTATTATATGCACGTCTTGGAGATAATGAGGTCATAAGACCTAACAAATTAGACATCAAAAACTTTCCTCTAAGAGAAAACTGATACATGTGTAAAGATATATAAAACAGAATTTATATAGCGAATTTTTAAAAAATTGCTAAATTCATTTTTTGAAACACTTATCTCTGAGATCTAAAACTGAATTATCTAATCAGGATGACTGTTAATTTACGTAAGTTGGTTTAAATTTGTAAGTACGTTTAAGTTGGATATTTGTAATAATCACATAATAGATGTGAAATAATATCTGAAAAGGATCTTGTGTAGCTTTCTTTAGCTTTGTTCAAGAAATTCGTTCGAGCCGTTTTCGAGATACCGAATTTCACCAAAACATGGCAAACTCAATTGTTGTCCAAAAAACAACAAATGCATATGAAAGTATATCTAAAAAGTAGTTATTATGGATGAAAAAAATCGTACAGCCGTTTTTAAAGGAACGCACATGGGAGACCTCAAATTCACCTACGTATGCAGGGCGCCTACCAATTTTTCTGAACTAATGCATAACGAACTAATGCGTATGAAAGGATATCTAATAGTGCGTTTATCTGGAAACTTTGAAGAAAATCGTTTGAGTCGTTTTTGAGATATCTACTTACGGTAACACTTCTGGTTTTAATTTCCCAAACTAATGGTGTTTAAACCCATCGGAAGATAAAGGATTAAGGAAGCAGCTTATTCAAACATGTTCATTCTTTTGGTTATTTTTACTTTCTTCTGTATAAATAATAAAAAAGTATTGGATTCGTAAAAATTTTCGAATTTAATTTTCATCGGATTTACATGTTTTGAGATTCCCTGAACACGATGTGATTTCTTTTACAATGTCTCTCTTCTAGTGTTCCTGTCTGTGTATATCACAAATTTTGTGTACGATATGTCTCACGAAACAATTAATGAAACTTAATCAAACATGCATTTAGTTGGACATTGGCCTAAAGTGGTTAATATTATGTTTAAGGATCAATCGTTCGACAGGTGGCGCTATGATTCCATTTTTTGTTTACATCTTTATTGATAATTTGAATAATATTTTTTAAAAAATATGCTAATTATACGTTAGTTAAAATATTTATGTTAAAAATTTATGTTATTATTTTGTTAAACGCAAAATAAAATATTCCTACGCATTCTTACAATTAAATGCTAATCTAGTTTTCAAAATGTACTTAGAGATTCCGTATATTTAACGACCTTTCTTGTTATATATTTCATTTATGGGTCTCTGAAGCCACATTATGAAAAAGAAAATAATAACATAATGCTAAACAAACATTATCTCTTATATAATTAAACAAATTTTTACAAATAATACAGTAATTATAATTATCTATAATCAACCACAATCGTCCTGGTGTTTCTTAATTGTTTAACAATAAATGAATTGTGATGATACTGCTACATGCAAGTTTTCAATGAGAATATTTCTGTTTAAAGTATACTAATAGTTACATATAAAACAAAACTAAAAATTTACTAAAATTAATAAATTTATATTTTCCATAAACGAAAGAAACGTGATTGTTTAGGGTGTCAGAAAAATTTTCACTTCGGTTTTATTTCTTAAAACAATATGGTAGACAAATATAGCAGAGTGTAAAGTAGATAAACAACCTATCTATTTTTATCATCTAGGGTAAAGACCTATAATTGTTATTCACCATAAAAGTATGTTAACTTTGTTTAAATACTAATTTAATAAACTCTTAACAAGAGTGAAAAAACTCATCAAAAATGTGTGTATTTAAAAGTTGCGGCAATGCCTAAAGTGTTTTAGCAAAGTGTTATTTTTTTATATCATCTTTAAGTCTGCGCAAAGACATCGGTTTTTAAGTATTTACAAGATTTTTTTGAAAGAAAAAAATTGCGTTAATGTTAGTATGATAAAAGCAAATTTTAAAAATATTAAACTTTTTAATAATTGTACTTAAAATAATTTATAAATGACAAAAAGGCTAAAACTTTAAACCATATTTAGGCTAAAAATATTAAATGAATGACAAATAAAAATAGTAAAATACTTTTCAAATCGGTTTTTATTATACTAACAATAACCCAGTTTTTTTGTCAACACAAATAAAGAGTTCAACTTTTAGAAATATCGCAATTTTAATTTTGACATCATGCGCAGTTTCAAAATGATAAATATATATATATATATATATATTCTATTATTACTTTACAAAACTGTTCTTGGGGCCACACACCAACCATTCCTAGGTACGGTTAGACAACTTTCGTACTTTTCGATCTACTTTAGTATTCTTTGGAAGTGTCTAGAAATACCCTTTAAAATGCGTCAAAAAAAAGAATATACACTAGTATTCAAAATTTAAGCAATAACCTGTTTTCTCGTTTTCTTCTTTTGTGCACATTAAAATATATATATATATATATGAACATATGAACATAACATTTAGATAGCATTTTTGTTATCATACCATTAATTGAATTTTATATAATTTTAACATGAGTAATAATTTTTAAACTAATAATTATTCTTTTTTTTTTTTTTTTTTTTCAAAAGTATGCTTTTGAAAAAAGGAAAAAATTTAAAAATTTTGTAAAAGAAAACTTAATGAAAAGTAGTTTTGAGGATGCAATACACATAGATAAAGACGCACATGCCTTGAAATGTTACTCTAAATCTCAAATTTTCTTTCTGTATTAACTTTTATTTTACTTTTATAATAGACTTTTAAATATATATATATAATTATTAATTTGTAAACTATCAGCATCACCAGAATAATAACTAGTATGTTGTGGCCACCACAAGACTTTCTTCTATATTTTCCTATACATATTCAATCAGTAACAATATTAAAAAAAAAAAAAAAAAGATTTTTTTTTTTTTTCTTTTTTTTTTTTTTTTTGTGAAACTCAATACATATTCAATCACTAACAATAATAAAAAAAAAAAAAAAAAAAAAAAAAAAAAATCGAATTTTTTTCTAAGTTTTTTTTTTTTTTTTTGGTAAAAGTAAAAAAAATCGATAACTTTGTTTTAAATTATCACAGATTTATGGTTCAACCATTCGTTTTAAAGGTATTGACGAGATCTTTCGAATGATACCCATCTTCAAAATTTAACCCCCCCGGGGGGGTACTTCCTCCCCAGGGGGGGAACCGATACCCCCCCATGCACAATTTTTTTTTCCTAGTTAACTACTACTATCATCAATAATTCAAATAAATTTTACAATCACAAGTTTAAAATAACTCTCATTATGCCCATTTATACGAAATTTTGTCCTATGCTGCCATGTTAAAAATTTGCATAAAATGCGATTACAGCGCCACCTGTTGAGCTATTGATCCCCAAATCTAATGGGCACCAGTTCATGTCAGGGTGCAACTAAATACCAAGTTTGGTTAAATTTCATTCATATGTTCGTGAGATACAGCGTCCACAAAAAAATGATACAGACACACAGACAGACAGACAGACACACAGACAGACAGACAGACATTTTTTAAAAACTATCAATTCGTGTTCAGGACATCCCAAAACGTGTAGATCCGTCAAAAAACGGAGGTCGAAAATTTTCGCGAATCCAATACTTTCTCTATATTACATATAGAAGAAAGTAAAAATGTCGATAAATAGTTTTATAATGAACATCTTATCCAATTTTCATGTTTGAATGTATATTTTTTTTAAAAGTTAATCATATGCGAAAAAAAGAAGAATAAAGAAGAAACAGAAAAGTGAATACAGGTACAAATATCCGGTTTTAACCTAACACATGGATACACGTGAATCTTCACCTATCTGTAATGCATCCTTATGACCATTTTTCATTAAGTTTTGTTTTCTAAAACTATTGAAATTTTTCATTTTTTTTCAAAGCCTATATTTGAGAAAAAAAATGAATATTTATTAGCTTAAAAATTATTACTTTTGTTAAAGTTACCTAAAATTCGGTTAATGATATGATAACTAACATGCCATCAAAATTTATGTTCATATGTTTATTTGTTTAAAAGTTATGCGCAATTATTTTTTCTAGACAGTCATCATTACCCTCTCCTACTTCATGACTAAAAAGAAATATGTAAAGAAAGCCTAGCTATATTTGTTTAATTTTTAATCATGAATTAGCAAAAATATTAAAGATGCTAAAATATATACAAAGATAATGAAATTCTACTTATAAAAGTATTTTTAAATTATTAATTTCATGCTTCCTATTGATTATCTTACATTTCAGAGATAGACCTTTGTATTACACTTAATTTAAATTTAATCTGATAAGTTTAAATATTTTCAAAATTTTATTAATTAATAAATGTAGATGTTCCTAGGTTTGAAATCTTGGCATTTCCAGGTATGATAATGTTCCCCCCTCCCCCCCCGACAAAAAAAAAGATTTAACTCAAAAACGATGAAATTTAAATAAATTAAAAAAATTCTATATATATCCATAAACGCCGTTCCTTAATTTAACTTTATCAGTTAAGTTTAAATATTTTCGAAATTTTTTTAATTAATAAATGTAGATATTTCTAGGTTTGAAACCTTGGCATCCCCCTCCTCCCCCAAAGAATATATATATATATATTAGTAATAATAGCTAGCAACTCATTAATCTCAAGTCGCAGTCAGAAATTATTTAAAAAAGAAAAAAAAAAAGTATCGACGAACGCCATACTTTATCCCATATCTTCAGAATTATCTTCTTAAGTAGCACATTTCGTTGCAAATATTCAACATTTGAAATCGGGGTTAAATGGATGACCTGACAGAATTCTGCTCCATCGATATTTGTCACTTATTGATGGCACCTAAGTGCTGCTTTACCTATTCGTTCTTTGGAAAAGTAGAAAACGCTGCTTTCGAAGAAAAGTTTTAATGGCCATGCTGTAGATCTTTTGTCTTTTGTCCGAAAAATTCAATACTTTCGAAAACTTACGAAAAACATATGAGAAAACTGAACATTTATTTTTTCTTATAATTTTGTTTTAAAATGTCTTCACATCGAAAAACTATTAGGTAAAGTGTTCTTTTTTTTTTTTTATGTTTTGAATGTAGAATTGCTTTAATGTGATGGTTCTTTAAAGAGTATATTGATAAAATTTAGATGACAAAGAGCCTTTGTCTCTTCTTGAGATAAATTGTTTAGAGATTATAAGACAACTGTTTAGATGATTGAAAAATTACTTTTAATGAGAATGTATAAAAAGAATTATATGCTGCATTTAACAAGAATAGTATAATTTATCTGTTATATTCACGGACTGCAAGAAGAATCTTCACTTTGATTTTTAATTCGCAGAATTTTATATTCTTGATCATTTAAAAAAAACACGATTTTAGAAAAAAAACATTCTAATTAATATTAAGAAATTGTGCATTTTTTCTAGAAATAGTCACAAAATCACAATTTTTCATTTCATAAATGCATATTGTTGCGTACTTGGGGGTTCGTGAGTTGTCCGAGAATGAAAGGCGAAACTTACAAAAATTCAATAGAAAGTTCACAGAAAGTTCCAGAAAAATACAGGTCTATAAACCAAGTATCAGCTTCAATTCAACCAGTAAACACAGATTAAACAACAGCTGTCAATAGCAAATCCACAGTACAAACTGTATAGCAATAACACATAAAACTTTCACATAAACACTCTTTCAAAGAGGCTCAAAGCAATGCGACATTCACAGAAGCTGATCTCAGACTGAACTGAACTGACTAGCCTTCGCGAAGAAAACAGCCTTTATGTACCTCTGCAGAAAAGTGTGGAAAGTTCCAGAAATTTCCGTATCTCATCAGCCAATGAGATTAGAGTTTCCATATTTGGTATATCCCTAATAAGGATTTTCTCGCCATGGTCGCAAAAAAAATCGCCAAGGTGGGAAAAGGTCGCCAAATTTGTCGCCAAATCCATTACCTGCTTTATTGGGGCTTTTTAATGCGTTTTTAAGGGAAAATAAGGCTATTTCAACGCTAAAACGACTAGAAATGCGCAAAATTAGCATTTTATCAACTTACTAAGCCTCTTTGAAAGAATTTATACTAAAATAAACACAATTATTTACAATTTTGTAACAATATTGACACATACACGTACCAATTGCATATAATTTAACTTGAGTTTAAACATTTATTTTTTACATTTTATGTTATATCTATATTAATAAAATCAGAGTTTTGTCTGTAAATTTGTCAAAATCGAAAAATTTTGCGATATCTTCACGTTTCACACACCATGAAAGCCGAAAATGACTTCAGATAATTTTGTCTGTGTGTCATCGTGTCTGTATGTCGCTTTTTTTGCCCGGGCATCACTTGAGAACGGCTGGGCGGAATTCAACGGCGCTTGTCAGGAATTTAGGTCTTCACCCGACTTAAAATTATATTTATCAACTTTTCAGAAATTCTCCACAGTTCCCCCCTGGGGGGTAAAAGACTAAAACACGTTTGTCCGGGCATCACTCGAGAACAGCTGAACGGAATTCAACGGCGCTTGGCAGAAACTTAGGTCTTCACCCAACTTAAAATTATATCTATAGAAATTTTCAAAATTATGATTAGTGTTTAAATTGCGGGTAAAAAACGCCTGCGTATGCGTCATAAATATTTTTTCCCTAAAACGCTTTGAATGAAAAAATAAAATATAAAAATAAATTCTTAAGTTAAAGACTTTTTTATTCGCGTGATTCACACTACAAATTATGAAAAGATTGAAATGAAGTGTTGCCATCTAAGTTTCATACTTTAGATAATTTAAAAAAATCCATTTGTCGTATCGAAAAACTGTTTACACCCCAGGATTCAGAAAAATCACCCCTTTCATTTGGTGCTGAATTTGTAACGATAGGTCTGATATTTCTAATTTATTTTTCCCTTTTCCGTTTTTCCGTTGCCACTTAAATTTCATACTTTAGTTATTTTTTAAAAATCTAATTGTCGCATCGAAAAACTGTTTGCACCCCTGGATTCAGAAAAATCGCCCCTTTCGTTTGGTACCAAATTTATAAATATAGGTCTGATATTTCTAATTTATTTTCCCCTTTTTTCGTTTTCAACCCAGATTCGGATACGCATTTATATATTTTTTAATTTTCGAGAAATAAAATGAAATATTTTTAATTTCACGTGATTAATAATAAAAATTAGAGAGAAAAATAAGTAGTTGACCTACAAAAGTTGGTGTTTTTTTTTTTTTTTTTTTTTTTTTTTTTTATATATATATATATATATATCAGGAATTTGCATGTGGATAAATATTTTCATAAAAATATTTGGCATTAGTTTAATATTTTTATTTAATTAAGCAGTACTTTTCTTTCCTGCAGTAAAACAAAATTGTTTATTGTTATTATGTACCTTATGAGGTTCTTTTATGTTCTCCCCTTAATTGTAAATGATTATAATTTGGATTTTATTAAGATTTTTTATTTTAATTTTGTAAATATCAGAAAAGAGTTTTATTATTATTATTATTATTATTATTATTATTATTATTATTAATATTTATTTATTTATTTTGTGTATGGAACAGCTTTAGTATTGGATCCCTTTGGCAAAATTTGAAATTCGGCACCGAAGTAGCTCGGACGTTTCTCGCCAAGATCTTTAATTGCACAATTGAGATAGCCAGTTCAGATCATGGCAAAAATGGCTTAAAATATTTAACGTCACCAAAGGGTTCCCAAACTAAAGCTGTACTTTTTGTATTTATTTATTTATAATATTTTCTATTAAAGACTTCTGTGTTCACGAAATTGGTGCGTAAATTGTTTGTATTCATCCGGCACTTACTGTAACTGGATTTCACGAAATTCGAAATACACCCCCCCCCCTTTTTTCGGAGTCGGAGGGTAATAAACATATGTAAAAACATGTTTTTCCGTTTGAATTCGCTTTGAATTATCTTAGAATGGTGAATTTTGGTGTGTGAATATTGATTAAGTGTACGCATTATGTACATTAGTGGGATTTTGCGAAACTTCGAACTCACCCGCTGAGGAAGCGCAAGTAAGAAGTGGGTAAGTTGTGCCGAAGACAGTGGGGATCCAGACTCCTCACGTTGCGAGCGAGAAAACCTCTACCAATCACAGCGAGAACTTAGGATATTAATAAAGATATGGGGTTTTGACAACTCATTTAAGTTTAATGTCCAGCGAAGCGAGCAAAGCCTGCTAGTATATATATATATATATATATATGTACAGACTTTTGTAGGCATGTATTATTATTATTTTTTTTTTTTTTTCATTTTTGAGAAAAGGTAATACAACTCGATAATGATGAATTTCAAAAGAATTGCTTAAAGCATTGAATTTATTTTAATATTAACCTTTTTTTTTTTCTTTTTTTTTCTTGTGAAATACTGAGGTATTAGTAATAAGAAGCACTCAATAATCTTGAGACAGGGGAAAAAAAAGAATGAAAATTATAAACGAATGCGAATTTTTTTTCCACATTTCAAGATTTGTCTCTATCAGTAATACATTTCGATGTAAATATTCAAATTTAGGATCGGGGTTAAATGGACGTCCTGCCAGAATACTTCCCTGTTGATATTTGTCACTTACTGATGGGGCAAAAGTGCCCCTTTCACTATTCTCTCTTTGGCAAATATAAATTTCTCTTTTCCGAGAAAAGTTTTAATGGCCATGATCGTTTTTCTTTTGTATGAAAATTTCAATACTTAAGAAAATCTAGGAGAATCTGACAAGAAAAATGAACTTTTTTCCTACTAATTTTGTCTTAAAATGTTTTCTTATCGAAAAACTATTAAGTAAATTACAGTTACTTTATGCTTTGAGTGTGCGGTTGTTTTAATGGGCTAGTTCTGTGATCTGTATATTGATCAAATTCATATGACAAAAAGCCTGTGTCTATCTTTTTTAGAAGAGGTATTCAAAGATTGTACCATAATCAACCAAATATTTGGAAATTACTTTTTCCGGAAACTTTTTAAAAGAAAATATATGATACATTTAACAAGACTGTAATCTGTATTAAGAAAATTACAATTTTGCTTGTAAATGTCTATGAATAAAAAAATATTGCGATATTTTCACGTTTCACTCATCGTAAAAGGCAAAAATGCCTTCAGAATTTTTTTTTATGTTCGTGTGTATTTGTGTGTGCATGTGTGGGTCGTTGTGTCTATATGTGTGTAACGTTATTTTGTAAAGGTATCACGTGAGAACGGCTGGACGGAATTCAACGACACTTTGCAAGAATAAAGGTCTATACTTAACATAAAATTATATTTTTCAACGGGAAGAAATTTCACATGAAAAGTACAAAAAAAAAAATAAATAAATAAAATAATATATATATATATCTGTAATTTTCGATTTTTCGATTTTTAAGGGGGGAGGTGGAAAATCGATTTTTTGCGGGGAATTTCTTAAATTCCAGATATTTGAGTTGAACTCTACCAGAAATGGTACAAAAAGATGTTGAAAAAAGCGAATTTTGCAAATTGATGGTTTTTTGAGTTGCATTCTACTAAAAAATGTACAAAGATATTGAAAATAGCTTTACGCCTTCTTTGGGATATTTCCCAAAACCCATTTTTTTTTTTTTTTTTTTTTTTTTTTTTGATTTAATGTTTTGAGGCGCTTGAGGGGCATTACGAAGGGGAAATTCAAAACCTCCCTCCCCCCTCCACATAGACCCGTTTAGCATTAAATTTGTCCAAGAAAATCTATGCGATCTGGTGTCATGCTTGAATTTTGCGTGAAATCACAAAAACTGGTATCCTATATTTCTAATTAAACAAGCATGTTTATAATAACAATTTATTATTTTAAAACAATATTTATTAATGACAAATATCTCAGCGTTTCTATATTTTTATGATCGTTTTATGTCAGCACACTTTTCAAAAAAAAAAAAAAAAAAATGCTTAAATACTTTTAATGCAATATTACTTTTAAAAAGTGTTACTGTCCAACAGTGATAACAAACGAATAAAATGCTACTAAAATCATATGAACGTTGCGACAACTGATTAAAATAAATCTAAAAAATAAATAAATAAATAAAAAATAAAAAATAAATAAAAAAAATGAAAATAGGATTGTTGTGGGAAACAGTTATCGAAAGGGTGGAAGTAGAAGCTTGACCAGAGGGGCGTAAAAGAAAAAAAAAAAGTTAAACAAAGAATGTTATACATATAATTGAAGAATTAGTTGCTTAATAACGAGAAAGAATATTCTAAGTTTAATGCAATAAAAACAGCGATTTTGTATTGCTGGTATCTAATAATTTTAAAAATACGTACTTGAATGGCATAAATGTGTGTGTGGAGATCATTTTTGCATTCAACATCAGCGAAAACAAAACATTTACCAAAAGAAAAACAAAATCTATGCAGAGCTGAATATATATATATATTCATGAATCTGTTGTTATTCTTGATTAACTTCATGAGTTATTAATACTGTTGTTATTTAACGTATATATGAATTCTTGTGTTTAATTATCAATTTAATGCAATATTAATTATTATAATGAATGTGGAATTGTTGTAATCTAATGGGGTTTTATTAACTGCATATTATTAAAATCAAATGATAAAGTGGCTTTGCCCTTCTTTAGACACGATTGCCAGATATTATATTATCTCTTCATATAGGTTGTACAGGCCAGTGATTGGCCATTTCAGGGGAATGTTTTAATTATTTATCATATTTTCTAATATAATCATCGACAGCATTATTTGAATATTTTCTATGTATAAATCGATACGTAAGGATTAATAACTGATATAATTTCCTTGTTCTCTTTTCTACAATTTATGTTATTTACAATAATAATTTAAAAATTAGATTTCACTAGTAATTGACCATTTTAATTTTCCAGTTTAAAAATTTCTTAAATCAGAAGCTATTAAGCTATTGGTAAAATATAAATTTAAATTATATTTCAGTGTAAACATATAAAATATGCTAATGTATACAAATACTTAACACCAATGGGCTTACTAATTAACACATTCCTGGAAGTTCTTCAGCGGAATTCAAAACCGTTGGACTGCCCCCGACTTAGGATCCTAGTGCAGTCAATTAGCCTTAATACCAGCACCAAATACACTTAGACCGTCGCCAGTTGTCCATGGTACGTCTGTAGCTCTAGTGCGAGGTCAAACCCACTCGTCCATCCATCCCCTTCTGCAGCAAACTAACTCCTCCAAAGACAACTTTGTCCAAAATGACTTAGCATCTTTCTTAAATTCCTTACACTATCAGATCCAAACATATACTATCAATATCGAACACTAGAGAACTTCGCAAGCTCATAAATCCTCTGCGAAAACTTTTTTTTTTTCGCATCTCACACATTAAATAATTAACCACATTGATCAATTACTGAAAAAGTTGAAAACAAACAGAAATTTAGTATTTGACGAATTTGGTTATTTGCTAGTAACTGACCACTTAGTAAACGACCATCACTTAATTCCAATAAAAATAGCTTGGTTGAAAAAATATATTTATTTATTTAAAACAAATATAAATAACCTACATATATTAATAAATAAACTTTTGTAATCAGATTCAGCTTTATGTTTTGAAATTAAATTAGCAATCTCATAATACCTCGCTAATACTAATAGTTGCTTATTTGAAGTTTTGTGGACAAATTTGCATCCATCAATTGCTATTAAAAATTATTAGAGAGCACTTTATTAGATGCTAGTTATCCATTCTTTCAACCAGATTCAGAATTCCCTTCCTTATTTATTGATTTTTAAATTTTAGTGCTTAAATGACAATTACTGGCCTGACTTAATTGCATACTGACATATGACTCTATTTATTTATTTTTTTTTTTCTGGAACCTTGTGAAATTAAAATACATACATTTGACATGACTGTAATAATGTAATATATATTATCTGTTATATTCATAAACAGATTAAAATTGGATATTCTACTTGAAAGTAAATCTTCTTTCTCAATCAATAAAAACATAAATCTAGAAAATTATTCGAAATAATGTTGAAAAAATACTGTAAAAATACATATTTACATATAAAACAGTCATGAAGTAACAGAGTTCATTACACAGTAATTGTTTTTTTTATTTACGTTAAATTTTATATTTATTTGCTGCATTTAATTTCTTTTTAGTAATTTTATTTATTTACACCTGTAGAGATTTCCAGGCATGTATCATTAATTTTGAAATATCAGTAAATAAATAAATAAATGAAAAACAGCAAAATATAAATACAAATATAAAAGTTTAAAATAATTCGAAAACGATAAATTTTAAATTAATATTATATTAAAAAAAAAAAAAAAAAAAATATTTATATTAATTTATTTATTTCGAAAAAATTAGATATCGATAATCGAAGGTTAATAGTAATTAACCTCCATAAAGCCTTAAGTTTAGCCAATAACTAGTTGATTTTCAAGCAGTGAAAACAATGAAAAACTGTATTTTTATTTCTTTCCAACAAGGTTGAAAAGAGTTAATGACTTCGGTTTGACTGTTCCTCAGTCTGTCCGTCCGCGCTCTAACACCATTAAATATTGATAGAATTTCTTGAAATTGGTATATGTTATTCAATTTTACTATCGGAAGTTTTTTATTAAAAATTTAGTAAATACTGCCTATGATTTGTGTACAAGGACACCCGAAAGTATTCCAAATTATTGCGTTCTAAGAAAGGTATTTCTATAAGCCATGTATTAATAACTTTATATTACATAAATATTAATTAAATTAAAACATGTTATTCATATGCACAAAAGAATGTTTGCTACATTAAGCGTTTTCAACACTTTCTAACAATTTTTTAGTATGAATACGATTTGAATTAGCGTATCTGTCTGTTCGATTGTCCGTCTGTCTATTTATCCCGCCTCCAGCGTCCGATAATATTTTAGAATTTCTTAAAAATGATACATGCTATTCAAATTTACTATACAATGTTACCTATTTGAAATGGCATTGATAGGCCTACAACTGGTTTGTGCACAAGGTCATCCAAAAAATGCTAATGGATTCCGTTTTAGGAGAGAAGTTTTTATAATTCTCATTTAAATAACTTTCTACTACAAAAATCATAAAGAAATTGACTTTTATTGTTAATAATCTAGAATAATGTTTTTTATTGAATATGATATGCTTAACTTTCAGTTTTACAGAGCAACACTAACATATCCAGGTACATTATGGAATGCATTTCCATTTGTGTTAAGCATTTTTAACTCTTTCCAACAATGCTTACGTATGATTATGAATTTAATTAATTTATATGCCTGATTTTCCGCCCTTTTGTTTGTCCATTGTGTGATAATATAGGCAAAAAACATCGAAATTTATACGATACGATGAGTACGTACACCAGGAAAGAGTTAATAATCAATGCGTACCGCATGAGTTTGTTTTTTTTTATTATTATTATTATTATTTAAGTATTATAAATAGAAGATTATTTAAAGTTTACAACACACTGATTTTCAAATTTAAAAGAAAAAAAAAAAAAAAAAAAAAAAAAAAAAAACTATTCAAGAATGCAGTAATTTTATCCACAACTTACGTATTGTCTCCTTAAGCAGCGTATTCCGATGCAAATAATCGTGGATGATAAGCGGATGTTCTATCAGAATATTCCCCCACCGATATTTGTCGCTTTCTGATAAGACGTTACCAGTTCTCCTTCTGGAATGTAAAAAATATTCTTTTCGACGAAAAGTTGTAATGGTCATGTGAAAGATCGTTTGTCATTTGTCCTAAACATTCAATGCATCCGAAAATCTATGAAATAATCCTTATAATTTTGTCTTAAAATGGTTTCTCATTAAAAAAAAAAAAGAAAAAAAAAACTATTTAAATAGTAATATCTTTATCTTTTAAATGAACGATTATTTAATGTGATGATTCTGTGAAATGCATATTAATCAAATTCAAATGACAACGAGCCTTTCTGTTTAAGAAATATTTCGGAGATTTTAATGTAAGTAATCAGATATTTGGAAAATAAAGTTTTGTGAGAACGTACTAAAATAAAATATATGTTGCATTTAATAAAATTGTAATAAAGCATCAACATTTATCTGCTTTATTAATTAATTTTAAAAAAGATAATGTTTCCCTTGATTTTTATTTCACAGTATTTCATTTTATTTTATTTTTTATTTTTTATTTATTTATTTATTTATTTATTTATTTTGGAGGGGTCAGTCAAGATATATATTATTTTAGAACTGTTATTCTACATATTAAAATGAAACACATTCTTTGAAAATCTCTAGAATTATTCATAAAAAGCATAAAAGATTATCAAACTTATTCTTTATTAAATAGTTAAATTATTAATTAAGTAAACCAGAGGAATATTTTTGCAAGTTATTTCTTTTTTATTTACCTTTCAAATTTGAAACTTACAAGTCTTACACCAATTTCGCCACCCAATTTAAATTTTAATTCACCAGAAGCTAAATTATTATTAGTGTTTGCCGAATGAAATGCTAATAAAAATTAAACCAAATTATTCAAAGAAAAGTTTTTAAATAAACTTCATGTTTGACGACCCAGTATTCATACTTCCTCTGGCAGGACAGCTTAGTATTGGACCCTAAGGGGACTTTTAAATTTTTGCTTCAGTGTTGGCGATGCCTTTTAATTTATTTTTTAATTCATTCATTTTGACTTAATTTTTTGTTAAAAAAGATTTAATACCTATTTTGATTATACTTTTTATTATACCGCTTTTTAGTGAATTTATAACAAAAGATCATATTTTATTTATACCTTTAAATTATTGCCAAGTTTAAAATGACGCTTGCAAAGATTGTAAAGATGCAAGTTTTAAATAGAGATTTTTTTCTATAAAATGATCTCATTAGACAAATGTTGTCATTTTTTTTTTTTTAATTACATCACTGAACTGAGTCTGCGTGCTTAAATATTGCTTTTTTTTATCCTCACGCATTTTATTAACTCAATGTAGTATCGTTTCTACAAAATTTAATCGTAACTGGTCCACGTTAGATGCATATTATATATATATTATTGATATATAAGGCTACATTTAGTTAAAATTATTATAAAACCACAAGAAAAGATGAGAAAAATTAAATATTTTACTTTATTTTATTTTTTTCAATGCCATCTATTTAAAAGATACAATATTTCAATTTAATTTAACTTTTGTTTATTGTGTTGAAAAAAAAATAAATAAATAATAAAATAAAATAATAATAATAATAATAATAATGTTAAAAATTTAACCAGAAAATTTTAAGGTAATGTATCGTTTACTTCTCAAATAAATAAATAAAATTAAAAGACGTATAAAATAACCCCCAAACTACAAATTTTAAATATATAATTTAAAAGATTTGAAAACCTTAATTTTCACACATAATTTTTCTTTAAATACTTAGGTTTTATCAATTGAAGGTTATTTAAAACTGACAACTTATTGATCCTTAAGCAGAAAATAAGAACAAAAGAATAAAACTATTACATTTACGGTATTTTATTTTATTTTACTTTTTACTTTATTTTACTTTTTATTTGTATTTTGTATTTATTTATTTATTTATTTTTTTCGCGTCTTATTTATTGTCTCCCTAAGTAACACATTTTGGAGTAAATATTCAACATTTGGAATCGGGGTTAAATGGTCGTTCTGGCACATTTCTACCCCGTCGATATTTGTCACTGATGGGACGGAAGTGTTCCTTTACCTGTACTTTCTTTGGGTAGTAGAAAATGCTCCTTTAGTGGAAAAGTTTTAATGGTCATGTAGAAGATCGTTTGTCTTTTGTCCAAAAAATTCAATACTTTCGAAAACTTACAAGAAATTTATTTTTTTAAAAATGGTAATATTTTTCTTCTAATTTTGTCTTAAAATGTCTTTTCATCGAAAAACTATTAGGCAAAGTGCAGTTTCTTTATGTTTTGAATCTAAAATTGTTTTAATGTGATGGTTCTTTGAACTGCATATTGAAGAAATTTAAATGATAAAGTGTCTTCATTACATTTTACAGATGAGATATTCAGACATTGTAATATGACTGATCATATATATATATATATATATATATATATATATATATATATGTATATATATAATATTTTTTCTTGAAATTTAGTTAAGGAAAATGCCTGCTCATTTAACAAAATTGCAATATTGCAGTATAATTTACATGTTAACAAGAAATTGATTAAAAAAAGGCTTTACACATGATTATTATTTCACGTTACTTTTTTTCCTTTTACAATCAAGGAAACTTTGATTAAAAAAAAAAAAAAAAAAAAAAAAAAAAAAAAAAAATCCAAGTAATGTGTTTTATTACGTCTCTAGAAATGTTCATTAATTAACAAAGAATTTCACGAAAGTACTATTTAAAATTTACATGAATAAAAAGAACGTTATGATATTTTTAAAACAAACTAGTTTCCTGTGAAATTTAAATTAAAGTCCATCACGTTTCAACCACAAACTTTAAAAAGTAATTTCTAGAGCAAGAAGATAGTTTTAGTTTTGAAATCTCCACATTTTTGTAGGGTCGCATTACTTCTACGAATTTAATTTTAACTCAATATATTTTTTTTTTTTTGAGTATTTAATTTTTATGTTTCTATATATAGCAATAAACTCAGATCTAAATTTATGTACTGATATAATGTTTTTTTTTTTTTTTTTTTTTTTTTTTTTTTTCAAATTTTGTGCTTAATTTTCTTTCGGGAGTTTTTTTTTTTTTTTTCAGTATTTACTCTTTGAAATAAATAGAAAAAGTTCTTTGAAAGAGCATTATTGTATATATTAGAATGTTTTGAAATTTTTTAGTCTTAATGATCTTTACAGACAATGTGATACACAAAAAATATCAGCATTAAAAAAATACGACTTCGATAAACATGAAAAATAAAAGGTTTTTACATCTGTACAACATATTAAACCTTCGCCCGTAAATAATAATTTAAAGTTATGATAACCTTGCTTATATACACATTATGTGATTGATAACTGTTTTTTATAATTTACAAAGTGAATGCGTAAGAAAAAGTTACATAAGTTTTCTTTTTTTTTTTTTTTTTCCCTAAATAACATATTTTCGTTAAAAATTATAATATTTAGTCATTTCACTGATAATAACTGTTTTAATAAAAGGAGATTTGACGTTGGAATATTGAAACTCGAATAAACTACTACGTCATAAACGCCAAAAGAAAAATATTTGCGATGCATACAGCTGTTCCGGTAAACTTAAGCGTACCGTCTTCAGTGCAAAAAGAATTCTGAATCTGGAGAAGTGCTCGTATATATAGGAGAGGAACCGAATTTAGTTCAACCAATAGGATTACGGGAAATGTGGAGTGTGTGGCCAATAAGAATTTAGGAAAGTTAGCTGTGTAAACTGTGTAGAAAAATTAAGAAAATGTGGACTGAGTGTAAAATTTCCAACAATTAGACAAATAGGGAACAGTGAAATCACAATTTACAAGGTTTTTAAAATTTTTTATAAATGTGAAAAGCTTCAAAGAAATCGAGTACATGAATGGATTTAGGTCTGAATTAAATTTAAAATTATGATTTTCCTCCCAGCAATGTTTAGAAATAGTCGATTTATTGCTTTCTTGTTTGGGACGTAATTCATATGTTCTTTTAGACGAAATTTAAGACTGTGTTTAGTTTGGCCAATATATGATAAACCACATTGACAGGAAATACTGTAAATGCCCCAAGAATTATGCATATCAATGGGATCTTTTAACTGAGAAAAGGTGAGTTTATTGGAAGGCGAAAATATTATTTTAGAATCATATTGTTTGAGAATTTTAGCTATTGTTTGATTGGATTTAGGAAAATAGGGTAAAACAATACTGATATTAGAAGAGACTGATTTAGTAGACGAAATACGAGGTAGCTGTAATTTTTGGATGGCTTTGTCTATAATGGAAGGGTCATAACCTCTGTCAATTGCAATGGCTTTCAGGTATTTAATTTCAGATTTTAATAAAATAGGATTTGAACGCCTAAGGGCATGGTTTACAAAAGTATAGAAAGCAGCCATTTTTTGGCTCGGTGGGTGACATGAACGCACATGGGGAGGAAAGGAGACTTCAAAATTTTTACGATATACGGTGGTTGAAAATCCATTTAAAGTGCGAGAGACGAGGGTATTAAGAAATGGAAGGGAGCCATTATTTTCTATTTCATATGTAAACTGTATTTTACTATAGTAAATATCCAGTCATCCTTTTGGCGTTTCTGACGTAGTAGTTTATTCGGGTTTTAAATAACTGTTTTAATTAAATATTTTAAGAGATAAATAACATATAAATTAAATTATTGGTGCTGCTGCAGTATTTAAAAGTTTTAAAACTTGACTTTAGAGCGGTTAATCATTTCTATGGACAATAAGATAAATTTATTATTTTTTACCTTCAACTATCCCTTGTTATACTTTGAAAGGTTGTCTGGCAAAATGATTCTTAAAGGTTCTGCGTTGTTGGGTGCTGTGTATGATTTCACTATAGGTGGATTCTCAAGTACAAACTTCAACTTGCTTGAGAATACCGAAGGAGAAGTTCTAATTACCTACGAATGTTCCGAACAGCTCATCAGTTCCGGTTAATTAATAAATAAATAATACACAATCCTCTAAAAGTTTAAATACAACGTGCATTTCAGAAGTGATTCTATAAAGCTATTAATACGTTTAGAAAAGTGAATGTTTATTAAATGACTAATGTTTATTAAATGACGAATGTTACTAAATGACTTAATATCACTTGCAGTGTGGTGCAACACATTTGGCGTGAGACCAAATTTGACAATTCAGTTGTTTGTATGTCTGTCGGTTTTAGGTCATCCACATGTTACGGAAAAGCATAAAAATCATTTTTCTGAATTAATAATCTTACAATTATTTGTAAGACATTTGGTTGCAATAGCAACAAAGAAATCAGATCCTACTTTCGAATATGTCTTCACAATTAAGCGTTTTATGCAAGAAAAATAGCTTCAACCTGTCCCGTTAAATCGAATGTGAAGAAAGATTCACTTAAGTTGGGTTCGAGTGTGTGTCGAAATGACAATAGAAAGCAGTGTATATATTTTATGAATAAATCTCATTTTGTTAAAAAAAAAAAAAAAAAAAAAAAAAAAAAAAAAAAAATGCTTGTCATGTTCTTATTTAGAGGTAGTAAGGAATCGAAGATGTTCTCCAACTACCGTCGCTTTCTTTCTCTCCATTTAAAAAAAATACCAACTGCGCTCGGACATGCAAACGCCTCATGCTACCTGAAACCCCCGCTATGAATGTGGATCCTTTTTCTTAAAGTAATGAAAAAGGAAAGGAAATAAACAATCGGAAAGAATATATATATATTTATATATTATGAGTACTTAGGTATTTTCTGCATGCCAGTGAATAAAAGACAAAGATTGCCATTTTTGTTTTAATATAAATATAAATTATACGGTAAATTTATAACTATTGTTTATCATATATATTTTTCATTTTTATAATATTTACAATAAATATTTATAATTAATTACAATTAATTAAGATTGCATTTACGAATACTTTTTAAGTACCATAACTTCGTGTATTTTTGAGATTTGTGCAAATCGAGGTAGGAGTTTCCAATTTTTTTTTCACGTACATACATACATATTAGTGATTGCTGTAATACGGAATTTCTCGCATTTTTGAGATTCCTACACAGATGTAACGGTACCCAGTGACATTCTTTTTTTTTTTTTTTTTTATGTGTGCAAAGTGATTGCTGTGGAACAAAGTTTTGTATGCATTGATATTCACGCACAGCGAGGTAGCGGCAACCAGTGATTTGTTTTGTTTCATGTGCGTGAAGCGTACATACATTATTTTTTGCGCAACTGAGTTTTGTACGTTTTGAGATTCATGCGCAGCGAAGTAACGGCAAAAAGTGTTTTTTTTCTTTTAAGTGAGCAAAATACATGCATGAGTGATAGTGATTGCTGCGGAACAGAGTTTTGAGATTCATGCACAGCGCTGTAGCGGTATCAGGGGATTTTTCTTTTTTTTTTTTTTGCCCGTGTATGCGAAGTGTACATTTTTGCGTGATATTAACTGCTGTAAATCTGCGTTTTGTGCGTTATGAGATTCATACACTAGGTAGTTACACCCAATGATGTTTTCTTTTTTTTTCATGCGAGCGAAGAGTACAAACATGCGTGATAGTGATTGCTGTTGAGCCGAGTTTTGTGTGATAAAACATTCATACTCAGCCAGGTAACATTAAATCTACTAGTACATGTAAATATCATTGTACTGCTATTGTGCAGCACGTTGGTACATATAACAATAAACCAGTAGATAAAAAAAATATATTTTAAACAATACTGATAAATTTACGACATCATTTGTATTTTTATTTGGCGATAATTCAGTAGCATGCGGATAATGCGCAAGTACCCATAAAAATACACTTAAAAATATTCAATTACATATTTTCTATTTCATTACTTTAAGATGAAGGGTCCAGATTCATAACGAAGGTTTCAGATAACATGAGGAGTTTGCATGTCCGAGTGCAGTTGGTACTTTTTTAATATTGGGCGGGGGGAGCACAAGCGAGCTCTGTTGGTAGCTGCCCGAAATCAATCATAATGAATCCTTAATTGATGAAACATTAGTTTTCTGTAAAGATATAATTCTATTGCAAGCATGAATCACTTTGGGAGGACACACGGACTTCCCGTTTTCAATAATAACGTATGTATGAACTAAGATATCATGATGAAATACTTGATCGACTTGTAAGACGCTCTTGTAATAATTTTCTGTAAGTGTACGATACGGCTCGACAACATTAATTTATGTCTATAGAGAGATAGCTTCTGGATCAGCGCCATTTTTTTTTTTAATGTTTAAAACCTTTATTTTGTAATTCTTGTCAAAAATTTAAATAATAATAATAATAATAATAATAATAATAATAATAATTTCGACCAAAGAATGGCGTCTTTTAAAAAAATTCATTACTTAATTTATAAACAAATTTTATTTTAGTTCATTTTATTAATGATAGTATTATCTACTCAAATATTCTACACTAAATAACCTTATTTTCTTAAATTTATTTACATTATTTTAAACATTAACTTTGCGTTTTATGTACAATATGTCGTATTAAAAATATTCAATATATTATTCTTCAAACTAGTGCGTATTTTGAAAATAATTGTTCTATGAAGCATATACAGATATGCCAAAAATTTTTATTTATTTCTAAACATTGTTAATACCTGTCCTTTCTTCATACAGCACTTTCTTGTAGATTAATTTTTTCCAATATGTAATTTTGGTTATATAAGAAAAATTTTACTCAATAAAAAAGTGATGCGAAAAAACATCGTGCACTAACAATATTTCGGAATAAGTATGAAATGTTCGCATGTCTGCATATATTTTATTTGTTATATTTCAAAGTAGTACGAATGACAATTAAATGCCGGAGATAATATGCATGAATTTTAATATTAAACTTTTAAAATATTTACAATAGAAACATAGAACCATCTCAACAGAATTCCAAGTCAAACACAAGGCGAGATTTTAAAGGTCTCGTAACAAGCATCGCTTTTGTAAATATTATTAGTAATTTCCTTAAGGAATTGCGATTATGCTAATGTGTAGTATGCACTGTTTTCTGGATGTTTCCTAAATACAAACAAGACGCGTTCTATTGAATTTCATTATTTACACGCGAGGAAATTTTCACACTTTTGCCTCTAAAAGAAATTAATATATGAAAAATCGAGAGTACTACTTCAGTAATGTGAATAAGTTGGGTTGATGTTGGAAAATATAATTTCAATAGTTATTAGAATAAAATCTCCCAAAAACCGTAGGTTTAAGTTCGAGTATACTGGATATTGCTTTTAAAATTTTTGATAAATTTTACTACAAGAAATAAAAGTATAGTATACCTATATTATTTAATTACATATGACTCTCAATAGATTAAAAATTAACTAATAAATAAATAAAAGTTTTTTTTTTTTTTTTTTTTTTTTAAATGGGGGATGGAATGATAAACTTAAAATTAAATCTTAAACAACATATCATAAAAAATTTACAAACACATCGTTTAATTTTTTTTCCATAAATCTCTTTAAAAAGTATCAATCTATTAAAATTATTCTTCAGAAATTAATAATATATTTGATATGTTTCATTTGAAACAACCACACTTGCGTACACATAATTTATTTCACATATTTGTCTTCTTAATGATAAAACTCCAAGTTAATCCTTAACAAAATTAAATGCAAAGCTAACGGGAAAAGTAACGCTCGAAACTAACTTCATAGCTACAAAAATGCATATATATATATATATATATATATATATATTAATAATGAAAATAAATTTTTATCTCTAGTTTCGTTGAATTAATAAAATAACGGAAGAAGGTTAATTTAACAGAAAAAAAAATAACGTGACAGTTTGAAAAATATTTTGAGAAATTATAAATTTTATCCGTGGTTTGAAACAAATAAAATAAGTCCAAATGATAATTTAAAAGACTAACTGTAATACTGAGTAAGGACAAGCACTTGGCGATTTGGCGGGTTTTTTCTTGGCCACATCGAAAAACCGCTAAATTTACAGCCGTTCGTTACTCGAATTCTATTGTTTTCACAGAAAATCGCAGTTTAATTTCTTCTTATTATTATTATTGGCTATTTAATAACTGATATATTTTTACTTACTTTTTAAATAACTTATACAATTTTACTTACATTTTAAATAACTTATATTTTTTTACTTACTTTTTTAAATAACTTATATTATTTATTATGTGAAGATCATAAAAAAAATAACAATTAAAAAAAAAAAAGTTGGGAGGATGTTTTTAGAAATATGGTTGAAGATTTTCCGAAACTGTAGGGAACATATTTATAAACGAATTAAGGGGACATACGACCTTTTGAAAGTGAAAAATAGGCAAGAAAAATCATCATATTTTACATTTAATTTCTCAGAATGTATTTGCTCTATGACGATATTTTTTTTACTGGCTATAAATTGAAGTATTATAATTTAAAAGATATTTTTTATAATCTCATAAAGAAAAAAATTAGTTTTTTTTTTTTTTTTTTTTTTTTTTTACAGTTTTAAGCAGTAAGTAATATATATATATATATATATATATATATATATATACGACCACTTGCACACATGATTTCAAACAAAATATATGATGTAAAACAAAAAATTAACTGTAATAACAGACTACAATCCTTTCTCTTCAAATTGAACCTAAATTTGTATTCCCCCACCCCTTCCTACATTTCATACAAGTGATACTTCAGATTTTATTAAAAATTAATTATCTTCAAACTTTTTTTTTTCTTTTTAATTTTTAACCTAAATTTGAACAAATTTAAGTTCACATTAAAGAGAAAGTATTGTAGTATTAGAGCAAAAATAATTCGCTATAACATTGATATTTACCGTGCCGATACAAATCAACCATACGAAGTTTAACAGATTCAGGAATATCCCTCACACAACCTATTTTAAGATGAAAAAACAAACTGCAAAAAGAATACTGATTTTAAATAAATCGTATGAATTTAACCAATGATGATGCCACCAGTTTTGATTTGGAGAATTATTGTGAAATATTCTAATATTTTGAACCACTTGAATAAATATTCTAATATTTTGACTTTCCAAAATATTTTTTTTCAATTAATATTTCCAAAAATGATATTAATTTTAATATAATAAATAAGTTTAATAAACAATACGTTCTTAATGAAAATATCGTTTGCATATTTGCATTAAAAGACATTAAATTACCAAACGATATTTTTAATTCGCAATAAAATGCAATTATTCTAATATTTTGAATATGAGCTGTACATAAAAATAAGTGTTATAAATAGTTTTTTAATTCAAAAGTTAATGTATTTATTTTTTTCTTCTGTTTTATCATTCGATTTCAATAAATGTAACAAATAAAAAGAAAAAAAAAAAGATTTCGTCTTTTAATGAATGAATCAAATAAATAAATAATAATAATAATAAAACTGTGTAACAGCTATTACTGAGATACGCAGACTATTGAAATAAAAGAATAAATTTCAGAAAAAAAAACCCAGAAAAGTCAATGGATAAAATCGATAAAAAATTAATAAATAAATCAAAATGGAGGTTCGAAAAGATATCGATGAGGTACACACCGTCAGAATCCAGGATATCCATACGTCAAGTTTTGTAGATCTATGATCAGCAGTTTGAGTACCAGAATGTAGAAACACAGATACACACACACATACAGATGCTACTCTTTTTTTTATGTAGATTATAAATACACCTAAAGCCATTTCAGTATGTTTTGACTGGAAAAGGGCATTTTGACTTTTGTATAATATTTTGTATAAACATTTAACGGCATATAGATGGCATGTATAATTAGACTAAAAATGTTCAAGCGTTCAAGCTGTCATATTGCATTAAAATAATTTTCTTTTTCTAGTATGCGAAATTATCCCATAAACTTATACAATTAAGTAATTTCCTTTTTAAAAATACATACTATAACGAAAGACTCTTCCATAAAATTGAAAGTATATATAAAATTACTTCTTAGCATAAAATTATTTCTTACTTCCAACCATTATTGTGAAAACGAATCCAATTTCTTTTGTGTAAAATTGTGAATTATGAAGTGTTATTTTATTCATTGATTTTTACATAAAAAATGTATGAATGACACTTATAGACGTACTTTTGGACTCTGTAATATATAATTATCGTATTATTTGAAACATATGTATTTTTATAAATTACTATCCACATATTTATTGCATCTCTCAATATTACATATACTTTTTAATTAAACAATACACAGTATTAAACTTTAATAGCATTTCCCAGTTTTGTGGAATTTTGAGAATATTTAAGAGTGTTAAAGATTAAGCAATCAGACTTACAAAACTTCTTAGCACATATTCCCGCTGCTTATTAAAATCACATTCGTTCTGAGCCATATTGATTTTATTAAGCGACTGATTTTTATATCCGGCGAACGTTGATGCTAGCCCTTAAGGAAAAGGTATTACTTCCCTAAATTTGAAAGAAACTGCAAAAAGTAATGAATAATGGAATTAGTAAACAATATTAATTAATTTTTTGTAGATAATTAACTAATTGTTCCTCCAATATAAATAAATTAAGTGCATTCCAAGTTCCTATGCACGCTCGTTAGAAGAAAATCATTATTACTTTACCAAAAGATCACGCTGTTCTTATAAATTTAAAATCTTTCTGTTTAAACCTTATGAATTATAGTAATTTCAAAATAAGAAATAGAAATTGCTTTTATTAATTAGAAATTTAAAAAAAAAAATCCTTTTAAATCAAATTTGTATTTTATTACTGCGCTTTGAAGAATACATTCCTTGAAATTGTTACAGAGATAAGTTATGGGGCATGTTTAATTTGTAACTGTGCTGCGAGTGTAAAATCTTAGACAATGAGCGATAACGGATGGTTTGATGTGTTTTAATTTATTTTTCTAATTGAAAAAAAGAAAATAGTAAGCATAAATGATATGGAGATGTTTTTGGGTTTATTAACCGGAGATATTGATTTTATTAAGCGGCGGCTTTAAGAATAGTTTGTATTGATTTGATTCCGGTCCTGGCAATTTGATCAGCTTAAGCGGTTGATTTTATTAACCGGTGAATTTAATAAGCGGCGGTTACTGTATTAAAAATTCAGATATATGGCAATAAAGTCATACATGGCACATGCATATAATCTATAAATTTTCTTTTTAAACTGTATTAAAACATATTAAAAATATATAGGTGTAAGATATTGATATTAGAAATTTTTCTATAATAAATTTCAAAAAAATCATGACAAATTGATATTTTTACTAAATGTACGTTTTTTCAGTGCTTCAGGGAAAATTTTACGCTTTCGGTTCTTAGAAGTTAAAGTAGTATATTTTCTTAGAATTCTGTTTTCCATTTATTGAATTAAAGAAAATTCTTAGAATCAGTTCTTTTCGCTTTAAAATATCAGCCTGCAGACATATTTAGTAATGTTTGTACTAGATGTTCAATAGAACACTTTTATCATCTATTTTAATAAGAAATTTTGAAAAATGTCCCTCTTTTATGTACAATTCGAAAATATTTATGAAAAGCAATAAAAGCAACAAATAACTTGGGATATTAACGGAGGATTCAAGATAATTTCAAATTCAATATGCAGATCGTATTTGATTGCTTATGTTTTTTTATAACATTTTTCTTATTTTTGAAATGAATTATTGAAAACGTAAAATAATAATAATAATAATGACTTTTTTATTTAATTGAAAAGAAAAAAAAATGATGTATTTCTCCCACAGCTTTCTTTTACCCCGCATTTGAGTACTATAAACACAGATTATATATGAAAAGATAAGTTAACAATTGATGCGTACAAACATACATTAAAAACAGTTGAAAATTGTTTTAGAAACAGTTTTTATATATATACATATATGTGTGTGTGTGTGTGTGTGTGATAGGTGGCTGACACACTCTAAACACCGAATCCGATAAATCCTATTGAGCATAGCTAATACACTACTAAAAATTTAAATCTGTTATAGAATTTAAAATTTTACTCCAAAATATTCAGGCACATTATACCCACACCACTCTAATTTTTCCAACCCACACCATACTCCCAAACTTACCAATATTGATCAGAATTTTCAAGTGGCAACCCTATACCATAAAGACGGCAGCCAAATTATTGAATCCCTAGCAATAATTCCTACTCATAGTATGGGTACCTAACATTGTTTTATTAAGTAAATATTTGTCGAGTCATTATCTTATGTTAAGTCTTATGCTGATTGTAAGAAAGTAAATTGATGATAAATATTAGCGATCAAACTAAAAAATAAATAAAATAAATAAAGATATATATGAGAAGTATAGATGTGTGCTTCAATATTTTTGCTGCCGACTGTATTCGGAGTACCAAAATTGAATTTTATGCACTTCTTTATTTTTACGCTCTGCTGATAACACGCATATATACAAACAAACTGTAAAAATTTTAGTTTTCTAATTCAAAAGTTCCCAAAACGCTTAATTAGTGCAAAATATCAATATTAAAATTTGCATTTCAAACTTCGTCAACCCTACAGGTAGAAGGAAGTAATCATTATTCCACGGCATTTTTCCTCAAGTTGGTAAAATTTAGTCAATCACTTCTATTAACCCGTTAACACCCGAATTAATTTTTAAAAATATTATTAGCTGATTATTTCCCTTCTAAATTAACATAGACAACTGACAGTAAAATATACTATTTTAAACAATTTTTCTGATAGTTTTAAATTTAAAGCCTATCCTCATTTATTGACGTTTGGTGTTCTAGCGAGAAAACTTCCAGATAGAAAAACTTTGAGATAACAGATTAATTTCCTTTATTATATGTTGACAAAGATCTCGAAAGTAGACTATTATGCTATATATTATTATTCAACTTGATTTAAGTTAGTATGCATGCGCAAAAAAGCAAAGATATGTGCGACGAATGAAAAATCGTAAAATGACTATCTAAACTATGAAATAATAATTAATAGTAGGCACATAAAACTTTCAGGGATCATTTAAAGTGACGCTATAAACTGTCATTAAACATCAGAAATCATTCCAAGAAATCACAAAAAATATACGTGCCATTTTATTAGCTGTCCTCAAATGAGGACACTGGACGCTAACGGCTTAACTACATTTTAGAGAGAAGTATGTATTCACACAAAGTTATGTAGCCCTATATATTGTCTATAAATTTTACACGTAAACATACTATACTTAAATTTAGTAAGTATGAAAAATGCAACTTAACTTGAAATGCAGTTTCAGAAATTTTTAAAATATAGTCCTAACGTATCTCAATTCTTTTATTTGACCCTATAAACGAATGAATGGTAAATAATATTCATATCATATCATATTATAAACATGCTTTTTATGAGTATAAAAATATATGTTCATTTATTTTTGTTTAGAACAGTCTAAAGGTATTAAGTTGTACTTAACAAAAATGTTACACATAGACGTAATGCAAATGAATTATTTTTTATGTCCTTGTACACGAAACATTTGCTTCATCCGAAAGAAATATTTAGTATTGTATGTGTATATGATACAAAAGTCGGACACCGAATTTGAATATTCTGCTGAAATTTCTTTTTTGAGACATGCTGATAACAGGGACGCAGGCCAAAACGATAAAATTCTAGCTTTTGGATTCAGATAACTTCAAGAGGTGCAATTATAAAAAAATATCAATTTCAAAAATATGACCCAAAATTAATATTATCTAAACTATTTTATGGATTTGAGAAAGTAAAAATTCTTTAAAAAAGAAAAACTAAAATTTCACATGAAAAATCCTTGATTGATTAGAAGGTACTTATTCTACAAACTTTTCCATTGTTGAAGAAAACACGAAATTCAGTTATTAGAAACTTTGTGTGCACAGAGAAAGAGCAGTCACAGGCGAGAGAAAATATTATAAAACTAACTTAATCAGCAAGTGTGCTGCTTCAGTCTGGTGGAGCAGAACCGCGATCTCACAGATATCAAAAAGACCTGTTTTAAAACATACTAAACATAGGATTTGGTCGGTTTTGCAGCGCATCGTGATTTTCATACTCAAATGATACAGTCTTTGGCATGATTTCTTGTTTCCAGATGGTGAAAATGTTTACTTAGAAATGAAAAACACATTTTCAAAATTTAAGGAATAGATAGGTTTTGCAACTAAGCGACATATATATTCCCAAACAAAGTCGTAACTGCAAGGTACTTTGATTCACACATGTCAAGCAGCCATGAAGAATCAAGAATGAACAGTTAAAAATAAATGCAGCGATGAATGTTTAAAATACGTGTTACAGCTCCCATGCCTCAGATACATTACTAATATATATATATATAATAATAATTTAAACAAAACCGACAGATGGTGACTGATATGAACGACTTAGTTTGAAATATGCAAATGAGACAGGAGATTATGAAAACTTTTCGCTATGGGGATATTTTAAATCCCGGGGCTATAATAAATGATTTGGTAACATTAATTTTGCTATTTACATGTCTTTTCTTTCACTTATGTACAAAACGCCCCCTATCGGCTGTCTTTTGAACATTTTTTTTTCTTATCTTAAAAAAAGATCCCGTGACGTATTGATACTAACCCTGCAAACTGTTTTTTATTTTATTTATTTTTCCGGGTTTTATGAATTTTTAAAGTATTTACGGACTTTTAGCCCACCCTGTATATAATACCAATAAATAATGCGTTACATATAAATATATGTAAATGCTATCTATATTCCTATATTTAAAAAATAAACTTATACTAATTAAAGTTTTATTTTGACAATTTTTACACATAAGTATTCTTACTTTAAAATATTCTACTTCAGATTTACATTTTAAACTACTTTTCAGTATACATCGTTTTATCATGAATGTCTTCTATGAGCTCATATTCTGGTCTTATTTCCTGATAATTCGTGAATATATCTGTCTCTTTACCAGAATTATACTTTGTATCAATTGGTACTACATTTTTATGTACAAAATTTATGTTTATATTCATGTATATATTCATGATGGTGTTTTTTATACTTGTGTTTTCTCTCCTAAACATGCATTGCTCAAAAAAAATTGTATTATACCTATTTTGATTTTTGCATCATAAATTGTTTCTATGTTTGAAGAAAGAAAAAGGCTGGGATACTTTAAAAAAATACATAAATCATTACCAGCAGCTGGCAACACAGAATCTATTTCTTTGCAGCGTTTTCATAAATACTTCGGACATGTTTACATTTTTACAAACTATATATTTCAATATACATAAAATCTCAAATATACATACAAGTGGATATTCATACAGATTTCAATCAAATGGACTCATCTTCATCTTCAAGAAAATTCACGTTCTATGTTAACCTTTTAATCGCCGATTGCACAGTGTGGCAGAAATGGATTTAATCGGAAATGGATATAATGAATTTGATAAAAGTTTAGGGTTAAGTGTTTTTTTAGGGTACTAAATCAATTGCACTTATATCTATCTTCAGGTAAATTTGTGTTGAGTGTTAACTCAACCGGTTGCAACATTGGCAGAAACGGGATTTACTCAGAAATGTATATAACGATTTTGATGAACGTTTGAGTTTAAGTATATTTTGGAGTGAAAAATCAATGAAACTTATACTTATAATCAAGAAAAATCATGTTTTCTCTTAAACGTTTAATTGCTGCCTGCAAAATATAGCAGAAATTGGGTTTTCTCTGAACTGGATATAAAAAGTTTGAGAAATGTTTGGGATTAAATGTTTTTTGAGTAAAAAATTGATTACACATATTCCCATCTTCAGGAAAACTGGGGTTCGCTGTTAACATTTAACATTTAAATTTAACATTTTCAGTTAACCCTCATTCTACCTGATGCAAATCTACGGCAGAAATTTGGTTTTCTAGAAAATGGCCCTGACCATTTTGATAAAAGAAACTTATCACTAAGGGTTATCAAAGATTAGAAATCCATCTGAATTATACTCATCTTATTGAAAATATTGTTCACTGTTAACCCTTATGTCGCAAGTGTAAAATATGGCTGAGATGTGGTTTTCTTAGAAACTATTTGGATGATTTTGGTAAAACTTTAGATTTCGGGAATTTTTGAGTTTAAAATTGACTTGAAAACGCAAAAATCTGACAATATCGTTATAACATTTAGAGTTTACCAGTAAACCGCGCTTCTAATGGGAAAAAATGGCAGAAACTTCGGTTTTTTTTTTTTGTTTTTTTTTTAATTAAGTACTCTAATAATTTTGATAAATATTCAGAGTTACTGACTTTTTGTGATGAAATTTTGATTAGAAATACCATTAGCGTTCACAGGTAAGCCGCACGCCACCTGGAAGTAATACGGTATGAATTTTGTTTTCTTATAAATCACAGCAACAAATTTGAAAAAAAAAAAAAAAAAAAAAAAACAGTTATTTATTTTTTTTTCTGACAAACCGATACATACATAAATTATAAAATACAGTACTGTATAGTAAATTTGTCAAAGTTATCTACACCATTTGTCAAAACTTACGCCTCCTCTGGAGCGCGGCATTTTCGGGACAACGTCGGTTAGCCCAGAACTCGGTTAGTCAGTGTTCTGATAACCGAGACTCTACTGTATGAGATTTCGTTAGGATAAATTTAAAAAAAAAAGTAATGCATGATGACTGAATCAGTGGTCATCATTCAATAATCTACAAACTCGCTGTGCACATGTGAAACCCTAAGGCAAAAAAAAAAAATAATAAAATAAAATAAAATGACGGATGAGCCATACAGTAAATATATATATATATATATATATATATATATAAACCTCCAATCTTTTTTTATCATACACTTTTAGACAATCGAAGCAAGTTTGCTTGTTTAACTGTACAAAACAATTGCTAAAATAACAAAATAAATAAGTTATTTATTCCACGAATTAAATTAAATTAAAAATGCATGTTTGGTTTTACCAAAAAAACTTATTTTTTTTTCAGTGAAGATTTTTTTCTCTTATTTAATTCAAATTTTTAGAATTATTTATTTTGCAGTACAGTCGGTTGGTTGGTTGGTTGGGTTTTACGTCGCACTAGTGCTGCGCAGATGGGCAAGCAGGACAGTCGGTAAGAAAAGTGCCCGAATACTAGCAAAAATTCCTATGTAAAAAAAAGTACACTTCATACTTTTTTTTTTTAATAAATCAGTCAGTGTAAGAACATTAGTAAGAACTTAGTCGGTGTAAGAACATGATTCGATAAGGATTTATTTAACAAAACCGTATGAAATGTACTTTTTTTACATAGGAATTTTTGCTAGTGTTCGGACACTTTTCTTACCGACTATAGTTACACTTCGACCTAAACGTTTGGAGATTGCTGTACTTTTCAGCAAATCTTGATGCTCTTTAGAAGACCCTTTCCCCGAACCACTCAGACCTAAGACTTCGCATAGTAAATTGGTTTTAATTCTAACATCACAAACACTAACACCTACAGTTACACTTAAATTTCTAAGTAAAATATAGTGTAGAATTTCAATAAGAAAATGCATTATGAAGAATGTGCTTTTAAATAAATTTCGAGTTCCATAAATGTACAAATCTAAAATTTTATAGGCACAGAGGGTCACAGAAGCGGGAGAGCCATCTTTCCGTGAAGGATCAAAATTGTGGTGGATTTTAATTCTAACATCGCCAACACTAATATCTACTGTAGTTCTGCACTTCTCCAGCTAACCATCCTATGCGTGGAGGATTAAAATCGCGATGGAACGCCTTCGGAGTATTCTTAAGGGTGCAACCCAGACTACACCGTCTAGAATACATAGTGTAGAAAGCGACCAGCAAATCACTGCCTTAAAAAATAAGCCTCTCACCAAAGGTCAGTGCGATCGAGTTTATTGCTTGAAAAACTCCTTATTGGTTAATTATGTACTTAGATCACGTGATTGAGCACCTAGGAAAAGACAGTCAGCTCTTCAACTTGAGCAAAAAATTCGATCGCAGCGCCATCTGGGAAGCATATATATATATATATATATATTTAAGCAGTATTTTAAGCATTCAATCTTAAGCGCTTGCCACCTATATTCTAGGCGCTGCACCCATACCGTCGCTAGCTGCCATAGCACAGCACTAGTGAGACATTAAACCCAACCCACCAAACAACTATAATTTTTTACATGACAAATCATTCCATTATCTAGAATTTGTGTTAATCTAAAATTCTAATTTTTAAGACTTTTTTTTATTTATTAAAATTGAAAAAATGAAATAAATCTTTAAGTAATTTATTTTGTAAATAAAGAGTACATAGCTAATGAATAGTTTTCGCGCATATAAAAAGTCAC
Organism: Salticus scenicus; assembly: GCA_963930645.1. NCBI lineage: Eukaryota > Metazoa > Arthropoda > Arachnida > Araneae > Salticidae > Salticus > Salticus scenicus. Next base: position 174,663,301 of record OZ005650.1, read on the forward strand.
TCGCAGTTGACTCTAGATAAATCATGATAAATTAAAACTAAAATTTAACTTTTTTCTTGTTGAAAGAAGTCATCAATTTCTTAAGTGAGACATGAAAGCCAAAATGCACTTCCTTCACGATGGATAATTATGAAAACGTGTCTTTCGTGTAAAACATTGAAAAGTGGTTGACAGAAATGAGCGGTGAATGTTTTCTCTAATGCAAGGATAAATTTTTTTTTTAATTCTTTGATGACAATGACACGATAATGCTTTGTCATTTCTAAATTTCGTAAACAAAAGGATTAGCCTTGGTGAAAGAAAAAATGATTACAGAAGATATCTGTGAAAATAAAAGAATAAGAAAAAATGTGAACTCCTTAGTGTTCTCATATATGTTCCTTTATGTTTTCATTTTTTGACACATAAAATGCCAAGGATTTAAACAGAAGGAAAAAGCTTATAAATTAACACTGAAAGCTTAGATGGAAGTAAAATGGTTGTTAATTTGTGATTTCAAAATTGGTGCACAAAAAACTCTAATGTTTTCAGTTAATTTTTGTTGAGTAATTCATTAATTTGTGTTACAAATAAAACTCATTGACTTAATATAAAGACTAGTTTTAACTCATTTATAGTGGTATATAACTTATTGTACGTGCACGGTGATATATCTCTTGTAAATATTCCCAGATTAATATGATTTTATGTGATCCATTATAAAATACTGTTTTCTCTTGGATACTTATGGTTTTCTACACTAACAGAAAATTTTAAGTTTGTGATACAGATAAGTACAAAATATGAAATAGGAAGTAATACACAGTGTAAAAAAAGTAGAAGGGCAGTCAATGTTCGTAAATTATTTTCTGTATTTTTATAGTGGTTATTAGATTTTTATACAGATATTGTTTAACAAAGTTTTCTTTAACTTCACATAAAAAGGAAATCTCTAGTACTAATGTTAATTAGTGGATTCTAAAAAAAAAACTAACATCTATGATTTCGAGAGTGTAAAATAAGTAGAAAGACACTTTCCAAATTTTGTTATTTGGTGGATTGAGCACAAGTAAAAAAGTAGATACTGAATTTTCTTTGACTGCTTTTGTTGAGGAAAACGTATTTTATTAAAAATTGCATTGTTATTTTCTTTTCAGATTGCCTAGAAGAATACTTTAAAATTATTTCCAAAAGCGGCAAACTGTTGCATATAAAATTGTTAAAAGTGTTAGACTATTGTTCGTATACTGCATATCAGCCCCAATACACTTTATAACTTTATGAAAAAGCCAGGCAGAAATAGGAAAGGAAAGAAGACTGGTAGGCCTAAAAAGTTAACGCTTTGCGATGAAAGAAAATGTGTTTATGAGCTTATAAAGAGCAGTTCTGGTACCGCAAAGGCCCCAAAGCAAATACGACTTACTCAGGTGTCAAGACAAACAGTTTATAACTACATAACAAGATCCAAAAAACTCATTTTCGAATAGCGGAAGCATCATCCAGAGTGAGAAAAAAAACACACACACACACACACAGATTGTTTTCTGTTTATCATGGGTTAAAAAACACGTATCATGGACCTCAGATGAAACTTTTATAATATTTTTAGACGAGAAAAAGTTTAATATAGACGATTTATATGATTAACAATAATACTGGCACTGTTTGAAAAATGTAGAAGAATTTTATACAACTCTACAAATGAGGTGGGAGGTGATGATCTAATAAGCAAATGGATATGGAAAAAGAACAAGTCTGATCTTGTTCAGTGGTATGGAGAAATATACAGACTATATTGAAGTGCTGAATTCTGAGCTTCTTTCTTATGGCTCTGAATTAGGAGGAGAAGAGTGGATGTTTCAACAAGATGAAGCTGCCATTCACATCACCATAGAGTTAAAAATTGGTTTGCTGCAAATAATGTGCAGGTTCTACCTAAGTCAGCTAAAAGCCCTGATCTTAACAAAGCAGAAAACACCTGGCCGATGCTTACTCGTCAAGTATATCCTAGTGGAAAAAGGTTTAAATTCCTTATTGAGCTTCAACTGGCTTTGAACAGCTCATAGGCTAATTTTTGCCAAACAGGAATCTAACCGTTATAGGATTAACTACCAAATAGTATATTCGAAGTCGTAAAAGCTAATGGGAAAAGTATTCCTTACTAATATTTATTTTATTTTATTTTATATTTTGTATTACTCTCCTTCTACTTTTTTTACACAGTTAAATGAAGTAGAAACCATTTTTGTTGTTATTAATAATTAATTTTTGGAAATCATGGTAATGATACTGATATTTTCTTGTTAAATGATCTGCAAAATGTTACACATAAAAATATTTTCCTTAAAAATAAAAGATTCCCTTTATTTTTAATAACATCTAGTGTCCTTCTACTTTTTTTACACAGTGTAGATGCATTGAAAAGCAATATATGCATGATTATTTGTAGTACGGTATATTTAACGAAAATCTTTTTAATTATACACGTTTACAATAATAGTGTAAGCACTAGTTTATAAAGCCGAAATAGTATACGAAACTGTAGTAATCTAGTTTTTACAAAAATATACCATTCATAGAAATTTTGAGACAATTAACTCTACTTCATCTAAAAGGCATTACCCATTGCGCAGTAGTAGTGCGACGTTAAGCCCAACCAACCAATCAAGCACCTTAAGTAAAAGCTGCTTTATAGAAATTTTTATTACATATAAAATAAGCATTTGCAAATAATTCTACAAAGTGATGAAATGAACAAAGTATGTCGTAAAGCGCAATTATTTATTTCTATTATATATATATATATATATATATATATATATATATATATATAACGATTTTTAATAGTCTGGCAAACTTATATTCTGAAAAAAAGTAACAAGTAAATTTGTGATATAAAATATCTATTCTTAGTTTAAAATCCAGTTCAAAGAAATAAAAACGCTTTTAAACTACTTATCCGAAAATAAATACAATTCCTTAAATTGTTATAGGAAAAAAGCTTTTGTACAAATCTGTAACATCTTCAGCATAAATAATATCTACTAAAATGAAATATTATAATTCTCGGAAGTACATAAAATATTTGCTATATATTTATTGATAAAATCCTCATTTTTTATAAATTCATATCATGTATATGGCGCGAATTTGGAATAACAGTTTTATGTATATCATATGAAAATTTTGTGCAAACACCGACAATGGTTGTCACTTTCATTTTTCTGTTTCCTAATAGATTCGAAAAATATACTTAAATTCACCTAATCTGTGTTTCAACTCACGTATTTTAATTCAAATATTCAGTTACCTGAAAATATATTTAAGTAAATAAAGTATATTTAAGTAAGTTTAAATTAGGTTTACGTAAAAAATTTTAAGAATATAACATTTAATTTAATATGCAGTTTGCATACGGGAGTAAGAATTTGAAAAATAGCACTACTTTAAATAATCTCATTTTTAGCCGCTATTTATTAAAAATAAATGATGTCTGTTTTATTATTTTTTTCTTTTAACATTAACTGAAAATAAATTATAAATAATAACATATTTCAAGAAGCATACATTTTTAATTGAATTTTTCTCCATTAATCATTTCCAAAACCTTTAACTGTGGTAATTAATTACCCTTTTTTAACGGGAAAAAGCATTACATCAAAGAAATATCTAATGCATCACAGAAATAAATTATTTTCCGTTGATTGCATATCTGATGATATTTCCATATACGACTGCTTTTCAAAATTAGTTAATTTATCTCGAAAGCTTTTCTCACCAATTCGTTAAGAAGTGCTCTATGCTTCTTAGTATTTTCCTCTTTGAATCTTTATCATCAGAAATCCATTCGAATTGCCTTTTACACCTTTTAATTTTGTTCTCAAATTGAATATTTCCCGTTTCAATCTCGCTGTCTTAATCAGCATCTTTCTTCAAGTAGCACGAATCTGTAATTGGATTCGCGAAAATGAAGGGAGAGAAACTACGAATTAAAATTTCCACTCTTCGATTTTCCTCGCCTTAATGAAACAGAAATATGTGAATTCTCGGCGATGTTAAAACGAACGTTTACATATTTTTGAATAATTTTATAAGGAAATGAATGAAGGAAGAAAGAACTGATAATCATTAAATTTCTGCTGACCACGGGATTTGATTGTTTAAATAAATATATTTTAGACAATATTCCATCTAAAAATATCTTATATAAGCATACACACACACAGATATATATATATATATACTATATATACATATAATATTTCTATAAAAGACAGTTTAACAAACGTAAGTTTTCAACACCTACGACTTACATTAAAAAATAGTAATAAAACGTTATTTAAATGTCAAAAGGTTAAAGATTAAGCGTAGTTTTTCTCTAGTAAATATTAATTTCAACAAGTAAAATTACATAAAATAAATCTAATATATAACGAATCGCAAAAATTAAAGAAATGTGTAACATAGGTAAAATAAATAAATAAAATAAAAAAATAAATATAAATTTTGAGGATTGTCAATGAAATTCCGGGAAATATGTGAAATATTTGTGTGTTGACAAATCTCCAATTCATCTGTACATTCTCTGTTTGAAATTTTCTTAAGTTTTTAATTTGGTTGTCAATAGAAGGATATATTTCTTAACTATGAAATTTTATTTCACCTACATATATAACATTTTCTTATTGACCACTACGTTTATTGTGATAGATTTCCAATTTTTTTAATCTTGTCAACTGCAACTGTGTTTGTATATATATATATATATATATAGAGAGAGAGAGAGAGATAGATATATATAAAACACAATAACTATTTTATATGCATGAATATGCGCAAAATATGTTTTTTGCATTTTTACTTGATAATTATCGTATTTACTAGTGTTTTCTATGCTTAATTCATGTAATCTGAAATCTTTAACATGTAAATGCTTTTTTCTTTCTTCCTTTAAACTTACGTATGTTAAAATGTTCTTATATTTATAATGTTTTATCACATGAATTTCATTCTATTTCTATTAATACATGAGTTTATTATATATTTAACAATCTGATAGATAATGTAATTTTTAATAATTAAAAGTCGCCATATTGGTTATATAAATTACTTAATCTAATGTTTGTTTTAGATGAAAGATTAACGTCGACATAAAAGAAATAAAACCATTTGCATACAATAAAAATAGATGCTATTAGAGAATATGCATTGGTAAGATTTTCGATTTTTTTTTTTTTTTTTATATTAACAAAAAAACAATCACACAATAGAAATAACCAGTTGGCGTGGGTGACCTCTGCTCAATTCCCGAGCATAGATATGTTCTTCACATGTTTCTAGTGCAAGACATATTATATTAATATTATGTAAAATGTATTAGAGAATCTCTTTAGACGGTAACAGACGGAAAATCCCTACCTAATAGGTTACCCACCGTTCAGCTCAAAACATATATCTTATCCTAATTTGTTAATTTAATTTATTCAGATCCGTTTCATACAACTCCATACAATTTCATATGCAGTGCTCCCCACAATGCAAATTTATATGAAATATTGCTCTATTCTACAATATTAAGAGTCTTTTTTTCAATTTCGAATAACTTATGAAAGTTTCCATCAGAATATCTGTAGTCAGAGATGTTCAAGCTAGCATCATAAAAAGTTATTTTATAATTGGTCAGAAATCCTTACGATGAAAATATCCCTCAAAAGGCACGTTTATGCGAAATTTCACCCAATTCTTCCTTGTTAAGAAATTCGTAAATTTCAAATAATTTACAAAAAAAAAATAAATAAGAAAATTCATAGAAAATGAAGTTTTATCCAATACATTAAATAATATTTTAAAAGTAGTATTTCATCTTCACGATAAAAATATTCATAAAAATGGACGTTTGTGTGAATTTTTTTCTTATTCTCTCATGTTAAGAAATTCGTAAGTTTCAAATAACTTTCAAACATTTTAATGTTCAGTTTTAATAGTTAATTATTTTTCATGCCAGTATCAGATCTGATATTTTAAAGTTTGTCTGAGATCGTCACATTAAAATATTCTTTTTCTTGCATATTCAAGCGAAATTCCCCTCCTATTCTCCCATGTTAAGATAACAATACATTTTGAATAACTTACTACTTTTTAAATTAGAATGTTGCAAATTCAATGCAGTTCTTGCCACTGTTATAAGTACTGTTTGTTTCTCGATTAAAGTCTAATAATCGCTATTACGCATGCGCTGGTCTGCTGTAGTTTTATCAAAATAGGGGTGGAAAGGTCCCATCAGAGATAAAATTTCGAAAAATACACATCTCAATGATAGCGTCCACTCGTCTTTGGAGTAGAATTACCTTTTTTTTGACTCGAATTGAAGAATAGACAGTTATAATTAAAAAACTTTCAAAGTTTTATACTTATTACTGTTAGATGTTAATTCTGTTGAGCTTTTTTATAACGGACAGTGATGATTCAAAACTGGTTCGATCTCTCTGTGATCATATGTTCTTGAGATATATCGTGTACACAGACTAACAAACTAACATTGTAACAAACAGACATCGTACAGACGGACACCATACCGGTTTTGTTATTTTTGGACTCCTCTTATGTAAAACGTGTATATATACATTTAAAAAAATCGAAAATGTTCACGAATACCTAAGTTCTCCATATCAATAGTATGATGATGAACTAACTCATTAGAATTTTTTCAAATAATTTGATAAGAAACGGAAAATAAGTAAAAGTATATATATATATATATATATATATATATATATGAATGGAGGGATAAAAAGGGATCATTAAAATTGTGCCAGGCCACAGGATTTCATTATTTAAATTAATATCCTTTAGGTAATATTATTTGCATGAATCCATATAACTTATATATGTATCCATATAACTTATATATATTATTTATATATAGATAATCAGAACGTACAGAGGAAATATAACATTATCAGTACATAAAGTTAGAATTTAAAGCTGATTTAATATCAGCATTCAAACAATTGTTTTGATCAAAAACAAAAACCACACAAATCCAACTAAACAAGAAATAAAGCCAAATCTAGACGAATTAAAGCAAGTTGTTATAAGAAAACAGCATTATGCATTCTATCGTTATCAAGGACCTGGAAGAATGCAAGCATGCTAAATAAATTAATGTTTTTCTATCACAAAGATATATATATATATATATATATATATAATATTTAAATAATGATAAATCATGACATGAAAGTGAAATGTAACAAACAACAGGAAAACATTAAACAATGTTAATAAACAAGAAAATCAGTTAAAGTTAAATTCTATTTAAGCCAGAAAATTAAATTATGCTGTGCCAATCTCCTCACAATATATAATATAATATAATAATAATATAATAATATTGTTATATATAATATAATATTAATATTAATATTAATATATAATATAATATAAATATAAATATAAATATATGCATATAGATATTTATTTTTTTATTTATTTATTTATGCAATAATTCGATTATAAATAAAATAAACCTTCCTTAAATAGGAGAGATCGTAGAATAGCAACGCTATCTGTTGAACGATTTGCCCCAAAGGTTTATAAACACTAATTTATGTTAAGGTGTAACTGCATATACATTCTGTGTAACTACATTTCTGTGCATTTTTTCCTGAGATAGAATTGCTACAAAATTTTTGACTTAGACGGAATCAGACATTTTCTAAAAAAAGCTGAAATTTTGATATTGTATTCGTATTCTATACTTTCCAGAATTTGTGAATCCATCGAAAACCGGAGGTGGAAAATTTTTACGAATACAATATCTTCTTTTGTATGTAGAAGAAATAAAAAAAAAAAAAAAAAAGAGAGAGAGAGAAAAGAGAAAGTGTTCCTTAAAATCGTCAAATATCACCCAAATCGATTGTTTGAAAAATATTTCTAAAAAAAAAGGTATGTATCATAAAAATTCTTAAAAAATAAAATAAAATAAATAAACTCTAAAAATATAAAATGATTCGACATTATAAACGGAGCTTAATTATTGCATGCTTTGTCAAGGTGTTATTTAAAAAATGATATAAAAAGTGATAATTAAACAGTTAAACGGCTTAATTACGTTTTTTTTAATGTGTCATTAGAAAATGAAGATAAAAGAGAAAGGCTTTATTATTTTTTTTTCAAAAAAGAATAAATGTGACATGGAGGATATTAGAGAAAAATAAAGGGTATGAATAGAGAAGAAAAATTTTACTTTAAAAGCATATTTTATTTTATTTTTGTGCTTCTTCTTTTATTATTTAGTTTGAAAATTGGAAAAAAAAATATTCTGCGATTTTTTTTTTTTCTAATTTTAAGCTGTTTCTCTCAATTTTAACAAAGTTCAAAATGTTTATGACTTCGGTTTGTCTGTCTCCCTCTTTGTCTAACCCACTGTCTGCGTTTAAACTCCCGCAAATAATCAGGGAATTTTGAAACGGATTTATGATATTCAAGTTCTCTATGGGATGCTCCCCATAGAAAATAGAGTAAACCAGATGGTGAGTCTCACTTCTTTGAATGTGCATATACTTCCAAATATATGTACAGGGTGATTCAAAAATCACAGAAAAAAATAAAAAATTTATGATTCAAAGGTTTTCATTGAAGTGCACAAAAATACATAGGATTGTTTTAGGTAGCAAAATATTTATTAAAAAATTAGTTTACATTTTCTTATAAAGTAGCGCAGTACATTCAACAACATAACTAGAACTATAAATGTTCAATGTAATGGCCGTCATTTATTAGAAAGATTATCAGAGATTGCGCATTGGAAATTCTCATAAAAAAGCTTCAGTTTTTAAATACGGCGTCATTTGATTGGACGAATCTGTTGGAAATGTGAGAGGATATGGGGAATACAGCGAGATATGTTGATGAAAGATTTAACTAATTATATTATTATTATTATTATTATTATTATTATTATTATTATTATTATTATTATTATTATTTTTATTTTTATTTTTGCATACATAAAAATTAAATATCATTCTTTTCTGTACATTTCAGTGCAAACCGCATAGAGCTACAGACAGTATTTCTTAAATAATATATTTCTTTTCTGTGGCTTTTAGATCAGCCGGTATATATAGATATATATATATATATACACATATACGTACATTTTGTTTTTTTACTTTTACAATATGAAAAATAAAATCTTTTTTTTTTTTTTTTTTTTTTTTCCCAGATGTCATCAGTATGTCACAAAGTTCTGTTGACATTTAGTGTTATAATTCTCTGAGATAAAAATTGTCTGTATTCAGCATAGAAATTAGTTTTTATAAACATTGATTTTAATAAATAAACCATAGTCTGTGAATTTGTACAGAAAAAAGTAAAAGAAATTTTGTGATGGACACAATACAGTAGTTTTATTATTACAATTGATTTTTGTGTAAATTAATATGAGATAATATCAGTTTTATAACACAAAGCATATTCTTAAGGTAACACAGATTAAAGAATCCTCCTATTTAATACATGAATTAAAATAAATATTTTAATGAATCATATATATTTAAATTTTTTCTTTGGAAAACAGAATAAAAAAAGGTGTACAAAATAAATTTTTACGTTAAAGAACATAATCTTTTTTTTAAATTTTTAAAATATTAACAATAATAATAATAATAATAATGAAATGAAATACGTGTAAATCTTATTTTCGTAAATTTTATTAATATGAAAGAAACTAGAAATGTACTTTAAAGAGTAGGTAGAGCACATATTTTAAATATTTATTAAATATGTGTATGTATTTAAACGCGATAAAAGAAACTAAAATATTTAAATAGAATTAAAACAAATTATTGGAAGAAAAATATTTCATTTTGGGTTATTAAAGAAAGATCATCTTTAAAATACTATAGCCCGGAAACAACTATGTTATTGTCTAAAATTTTGTAATATTTAATAAATACATCTTAAAATGAGAATCGAATGCCATCTTTTAATATTTAATTATTGAAATTTTAGGCTACATGCTAAGGCGTCAAGGATTTGTTTTACTGCTTTTTATAGATTTTTACACATTAACATTGAAAAAAAATAATAATAAATTTTTCATCATGTCTTTCCCCGCAAAATACGAATTTATTATTTGGTTTTGCGTAAAAATATGAAATCCCGCATTCTATTATTAATTGTAAAAATGATATTCAGTAACTATTTTGTACTTTAAAGCATCATTTGGGGGATAAAATATGTAATATAATACAAAATGAAAATTAGGAGTGGTGAGGACAGGGCGTAGTGAGAATGATACTTTTTGTACTTTTCAGTATAAATATTAAAATTTGATTCTATGAACCTTTACATAATGTCATGTAATCATGAAAAATATGGTGTGAAACAACCACACGGCTTCCATTACCCACTATTACACTTATTATATCAATTTCTCGGTGATGTGATCAGAAAATATCTTGCGATCACAGGACATAAAGTTGACCTAACGAAATAGACACCTAAAAATTAATTTCATACACGTGTAAAAACATACAAAACAGAATTTACATCGCGAGTTAAAAAATAAGAAAAAAATATTAGTAGAATTATTATTTGAAACAACTACTTCTGATATCTAAAACTGACTTGTCTAAGCAGGATGACTATTAATGTTCCTGTAACAATCACGTAATACATGATAAAAGATATCTAAAATGGATTTATGCAAAAACTTTCAAGAAAATCGTTAGAGCCGTTTTTGAGATACCAACTTTTACCGAAACTTGGCATGTTCAGTTATTGAGCGGAGAACAATAATTACATACGAAGGGATATTTAAAAGTGAGTTAATATGGCGAGTACAGCCGTACAGCCGTTTTAAAGGAACGCATTTGCGAGACCTAAAATTGAGCTACTTGTACAGGATGCCTATCAATTTTCCTGAACTAACCAACTATATCATTCGAATGGGCATCTAATATAGTGTTTATCTAGTACCTTGGAAGAAAATCGTTTGAGTCGTTTTTGAGATACGGACTTATGGTCCCACTTTCGGTTTTCCAATTTTCGCCAATTCATCTGTACACCAGACTTGTATCAGATCTGAAGTTTCGTAGTTCTATGTTTATTAGGTTTGGAAATATGATAACCAGAAGATTCCGCACGTACATGCATACACACACATACATATATAGGTATATACATACACACACACCCAGACCAATTGCCAAAAACTACTTTTTTGGACTCATGTGGCCTTAAACATGTAAGTCAGGGGAAAACTTGATTTCGAACTTTTTGACTGAATACAATATTTCCATTACCTACGGTAGTATGGCAATGGAAGTAAAAAGGAACAATTCATATTAATTAATGAACGTTAAAATTAAAAAGAGCATTCATTTTATTTCTAACTTGTTTAATATCAAATTATATAAATTGCAGACCATTGAAACAGTGAATTAAGAAGTTTACAATTCAGTTTAAAAAATTTCATCTTATAACTAAATTAATTTTAACTTGAAACATTTAGTATTTAACATACAAACTATTTCCTATAATAAATCCCTATACTAATTGTAATTGTTCTCTATTATAATGTAGTATGCCAGAAAAAAAAATTTTCATAAAAAAAAAGGAAAAAAGAAAGAAAAGATACCAAATAAATCTTTTTAAAAAAGTTTTTCTTAAGATTTTTTTTTTTTCATTTACTGTAGCTAATACGTATTGAACAGTTTCTTTGTAACAATGAAATAAGTTCTTTTCTGAATTTTCAACTTCTGTAAAATTGTTACTCATGTTTACGTATCATTTAAGCTGTCGATTCCGTCTTCTTTCAACCAATGCAAATTCAATTAAGAAATTTTCGGATTTATTATCCAAATTAATCGTTGAATAATTCCATTAAAGATATTGATTTTCACAACTTTCGACTAAATCATTGAGACGAATATGATATGCGTTTTTTAAATTTTCCTTACGTTTCATCGAAAAAATCGATTCATCGGTTGGCTGCACGCTTTGAATATGGATTCCCTGTCAAAATTCACCCATGTCTGTTTGTAGGGCACTCATTTGTTAGGTTCACTAATTATGGTCATTATTTAAGCAAGTGAAAGGCGACCTTATCCATTTGGTTCGTATCGATATTTTGTAATCGAATTTTCCGAAGCAGTGCTTTCAAATGTGCTTATACTATAATTTTCGAAATAGAATATGGAGGAATATGTTCATTATGACATAATAATGGCTTGAGATACACAAGAAAATTAGTATGGAAATACTGCAAAATATTTATTTTCATTAAGGGCAAAATAATATTTTATACACATTCTTAATGTTTATTTTTCTGACAAAGAGGGGAAACTATTTTTTTAGTTTGTTGAATAAATTTCGTAACAAATATTAACGTACTTAATATGAAACGTTCTTGAGTTGGAAAAATTTTCATTTGCAAAAGAGGGGGACTCTAATTTCTTTGAATGTCATTATACTTCCAAAGTTATTACACTGTTAACAATTTTGCCCTAGGTTGAACCAAAACATGGTCAACACTAGCTGCAACCATGAAATGGTGAAACCTTTTGCCATGATTTGGTACTTTGTTCTACCAAATCTTGGTATTATTGTTGTTGTAACAAGATGGGATGATCATTTACCATGATTTGGTGCTTTTGTAAACAATAAGTGCCAATTCATGGCAACAGGTTTCACTATTGCATGGTTGCAGCTACAGTAGTACCATGTTTCGGTTCAATCTAGCATATTGCAGCTACCGTAGTACCAAGTTTTTTAACAGTGTATAAAGTATAGATTATATGTATTGTATAATTATATGAAATAAATAGCTGTATGTTCTACAGTGAAAATCTGTAAGATGTATGCATATAATAATATTAATACACATATATAAAAACACGTAATAAAATTGACTAATTTCCAACCTTCTGGATTAACTCATTTTCAACCTTTCGGATTAACCCATCCTTTTTAAGGTATATTTGATTTATTTAATTACAGGATTTTCAGTAACTATATAAAGTACACTGTGAAAAATATGTCCTAGTTGCTGACAGAAATAATCCTCTGTAATTTGAGAAAATACGTTCTGACAAAATATTTTTTTCGTAAATTACGTGTATTTTCTCAAATTACACAGAACTTCTGTCAACAAACAGGACATATTTTTTACAGTGATATGAAACATGAATACTCTACATACAAATAATAATAATAATAATGATAGTAAAAAATCCTGTAAGTTGGCAAGTCTGAAAATGGATGCATGTAAATATTTGTGTAAATATATGCATTACGTACTTATGAGATTGATATACAGATATGAGAAATATGTACAAACAAACAGTCCGGTGCAAATTTAATTAAAAATACATTTTATTTTACGAAAAGTTTGTATAATGTGCATGTTAAAATCTACTTTATAGCAGTAACTCAGATTTTTTGTTACTTTAACTGTGTTTTACTAATATTCTAAGCTTATGTTGATTAACAGTTTTTAAGAAGTTTTAAAAATATCTCAAGTATATAAAGTGTGTTTTTTATGGCTCTAATTGTTAGCCATATCTCCAATATCTCCAATATCTTTAGCTTTTATTTTATTTTTTACACTATTATTGTCTTATGTATATGTTTAAAAAATAACGAGTATTTTTTATGAAATATACATAAAAATTTCAATCTTAAAACTTATATTTAAGTTTATATTTTTTTAATGCAATTGACATTTTAGGACATTTTCAAAACATTAGGATATGTCTTTACTAGATTAATAAAGCGAGGTAAATCTTTATTTATTTACTTATATTTCTATAAGAAATATATTAACGTAATGAATTAAACGTCAATTTCATGCTCAAAATCATTAAAAATCCAAATATAGATAGAAATATCTACATAAAAAATTTTATGAATAAAAATTAGCTATTCATACCTAGGTTAAGTAAACGTAATTTTGAAGTCAAATGATACTTAAAATAGAAAAGTTTTAATTTATATTTTTTTATTCATTTAATTATTTCAAAAGAAATGTGAGGAAAATTATAAGATATTATTCAATATTACAAGTTATTACATATTGTTAATTATTATTTATTATTAGTTATTACAAATTTTGTTTATGAAAAAATATTTTTAGTGCTGTATGATGGTGCTTTTGTAAAGTATTAAATTTAAATTATATTATAAATAAATAAAAAATAATATGAATTATTACTGTTTTAGGATGAAACAACCCAGTTTCACGTTTTCAAGCCAATCTATAGAAAAATCATTGCAATAAATAGATTTTCGCCCGCACATGCTCTCACGGATATTATCGCTAAAGATTATCTAATTTTATCCACGAGTATTTTTTTCCGGAAAGACTTTCTTTAAAATATTCCGATGATCAGAGAAAAAAAGTACTTTTTTTTTCATGGCCGAACAAAATAATTGAATCATTAATCATGTATTTTATTTAAAAGTACTTAATTCTAGATACTTCAATGAAAAGCCTGTCTATATTTAGAATGGATGTACTAGAAAAAAATCACTTTAAAGTATAGCATGCTTATATTAATACAAAAGATAATGTTTTATACATATTTTACAACAGATATACGTTCAAATTTATGTTGTATCATGTTTCAATTTAAAAAATAATCTTTTGCAGGCGTATATAAATATACTATTTGAATCTCCTTACAACGAAACTTTTTTTTTTTTTTTTAACACAAAATTCATTATTTTCATTTAAAAACAATTTTTATTTTAGCATAGTATTACTTACTAATTACTTTGATTACTTCCTTTAATTATTTCAATTATAATTAATCACAGTTATTATGTTACAAATTATCAGTAAGAACTTATTTTCAATGTTTTTAGAAACATTATTAAATTATTAAAAAAAAAAAATTGATTGCAAAAGATATTTTTAAATTTTATAAAAATGAAAATTATTTATTAAAAGATATTTAAATAAGAATTTAGAAGTTTTTGAGAAATATGATAAAAATGTTTTATATTTCTTTCATTTTTTAAAAGAAATTTCAATTTTATTTCCAATAATTTTTTTTATCTATTTTATATGAACTGAAGATAAGAGGAATTTTTTTCTAAACAAATAAAATTTCAATATTTAGACATAGTTCTATCCAGTGATAAATCTCTAATTGCATAAAACATCATGAAAAAAAAAAAATCTAATATGATAAACAACACAGTTTTCAAGCTTGCTTATAACTTGATTCCAGCAAAAAACCGTACATATGACTTTTTTTTTTTTTTTTTTTTTTTTTTTTTTTACAATTAAAAAAAAAAAAAAAAAAAAAAAAAAAAAAAAAAAAAAAAATCAGTGTTTTCATTAGGAAATTACTTTTTATAAAGAATTAGTGGTGTCAGATAAACGAATTTATACATCAGTATTAAGACACTCCTATTTTACCATGTTTTTATTAACTTCGATTCTTGTTTGTATGTTTGTTTGTTTATTTGTTTGTTTGTCCAGTACAAACCTTGCAATCGATTTTTAACTATTTTCTCGACTAGCTAGATATTTGAAATTTTCAGGACAGCTCACAACACGGTGACAATGCATTTTTCTAATAATTTCAGTCCTGCTACCTTCGGCAGCGCTTATATGATTCTAAAGAAAATTCATTTAACTAACTTTCCGACTTGCTAAACATTTGAAACTTTCAGAATAGTTCAGAACACGGTGAAAATACATTTTTTTAATACATTTAGTCAACTGTTTCGGGTTTCTGCTGCCTTCGGCAGAGATATCGTACAAAGCTTGCAATCGATTTTTCACTAACTTTCCGACTAGCTAGACATTTGAAACTTTCAGGCTAGCTCAAAACACGGTGACAATAAATTTTTTTAATACTTTTAGTCAACTGTTTCAAGTCACTACTGCCTTCGGCAGCGTTTATATGATTCAACAGAAAATTTATTGAACAAACTTCCTGACTAGCTGGACATTTGAGACTTTCAAAATAGTTCAGAACACTGTGAAAATGCATATTTTAAATAATTTTAACCAACTGCTCCGGGTTCCTGCTGCGTTCGACATCGTTACTAGTATAAAGCTTGCAATCAATTTTTCACTATCTTCCCGACTATCTAGACATTTGAAACTTTCAGGATAGCTCAGAACACGGTGACAATACTTTTTTTAATACTTTTACTCAACTTCTTCAGGTCCCTACTGCCTTCGGCCGCGTTTATATGATTTAACAGAAAATTTATTGAACTAAATTCCTGACTAGCTGGACACTTGAAACTTTTACAATAGTTCAGAACAGGGTGAAAATACATTTTTAAAATACTTTCAGCCAACTGTTCCGGGTTCCTGCTGCCTTCGGTAGCGTCACCAGTACAACGCTTGCAATCGATTTTTTCCTAACTTCCCGACTAGCTAGACATTTGAAACTTTCAGGATAGCTCCGAACACGGTGGTAATACATTTTTTTAATACTTTTAGTCAACTGTTTCAGGTCCATACTGCATTCAGCAGCGTTTATATGACTAAACGGAAAATTTATTTAACTAACTTCCCGGCTAGATAGTCATTTGAAACTTTTATAATAGCTCAAAAATAGCAAGGATTTTTTTTAATACTTTTATTCAATTGCTCCGGGTTCCCGCTGCCT